>CM068956.1:84420549-84440467 GCA_035128595.1 Eptatretus atami | reverse complement strand
ACACCAAGAAGGCTTGGATGACAGGAGCCTGCTTCAAGGATTGGTTCTTCCAGAGGTTCTGCCCTGCTGTGCGGAAGCACCTGAGAAAGCTTGGGCAAGAAGAGAAAGTATCCTCCTCATTGACAACGCCCCATCTCACCATCAGGAGACATCTTAAAGTCCAAGGATGGAAGATTTCGCTTCCTTTATGCCCAAGAACACCACCAGCAAGATCCAGCCTTTGGACCAGGGGGTCATCAACTGTTTCAAGCTATTCTACAAAGATCAATTATGCGAAGCTATGGCCAGGGAGCAGAAAGAGATGACCGTTTCCTCAAGGCCATGGACGTTAAGAAACGATGGAGTTTGCAGGGCCAGCCTGGAGAAGGTCACCAAGGACACCATCATTAACTGCTGGAGGAAAGGCCTAGGTCCTCCCAAGTCTGATAATGAAGAAGACTTCAATGGGTTCTCCAAGGAGGAGGTGGGCAGGTCTGCCATCACGGCCCTCAACTCGCCCCTGGCACATCAGCTCTTGATGCTGTCCAGGCCTGGGTTGATCAAGAAGAAAGAGACCTGGCTGAAGAACTGCTCAGAGAAGAACAGCTGTCAACTGGAGAGGAAGAGGAACCCCTAGAGGAGTCGGAAGAAGAAGAGGCACCAGTTGAACCTCTCCCCAGCCTCCCTCCATCCAAAGCTGAACAGTCTTTCTTTATGGTCTTCGTTGGTTGGAGTCCTTGGATGAGCAGGAATGCCCCAATCTTCGTTTGAAGATACACCAGGTTAAAATCCTTCTGGATGTCACCCGAAGACTCTCAAGAGCATCCATGAAACCAACCAAGATCACGATTTCTTCAAGAAATAAATTCCGAATTCTTCAAGATATAAATTCCGTATCGTTTTGTGATTAAGGAAGCGAAAAATATTTTACCGATTTATGTGATAATGTACATTTTGTATTTTTTATTTTGTCAGTAATGTTCGATTGTACATTAAAAAAAAGAAAAAATTCTATATGCATTCAATTCCTGTGTTTATTGCTTGTTTAAAAAAAAGAAAAGAAAATAACTTGACCGCTTCGTCATCAACCCCAACAATCCAAGATGCGGACGTACATGTCCACGTGTTTTGGCTCTGGTTTGTATGTAAATACAATATTTTTCACTGTATCAGTATAGCGCTGTATCATTTATAACGCCCTAGTCGCTTTGGACCCCACCGGTGAGCGTTATATCGATTTTCCACTGTACCTCATGTAAAGAAAAATAATATGACCATTCTGAAATAGATCCTTCTGGTTGTTCAGTCCACAGATATAATATGCTGAAATTGCTTCCTATCAAGTCGAGCAAACTCCTGAAAAGAAAAACAATATCTGCCTAACTCTAAATGCATATTTCACTATGGTGGGGAAAATTGTTTTGAATAATGGCACGATATCAGGCTGATGTCACTGTTCCTAAAATGGGCAAGGGAACAGTAAGACAGAGCACACCAAAAATGTCACCATGTTGTGGCACTTCATGAGTGTATTGTGTGGATATTCAGAAACCCTAAAGCAAATGCTCTGTTCACAGCCCCATTTTTGGATACATAGTCGAGGCTCGTGGCATGAAGAGCTAGTACACTGAATGGATGAAGGACATAACAGGACAAAAGGAACAGTTGAAACGGGAGGGGGGGCACCAACAGCAGAGTTGAATGCCAAGATAGAGGGCGACTGGACAAATAAGCAATGTGGGAGGGAATCAGTAAAGGACAAGATGGAGAGAGAAGGAACCTCTCAGGAGGGGAAAAACTGGAAATTTGGAAGGAGAAGGGCTTGGAGTGGGGTGGGGCTGGGGGGTTAGCTATGGTAAAAAAGATCATGGTGTTGGATTGGGGATGATCTGAGATGGTGGTGATCAGCAGCTGTCTTGAAGATGTGGAGGGAAGAATGAGACAGAAGAGAAGAGATGTGCCATATTTTCCGGTGTATAAACCATGGCCATGTATTAACAGTACCCGTGTTTTTCATCCTCAAAAGAAGTGAATATATTGATAATTTTATTTTCTGATCTCGGTCAAAATACGTTTGTACATTAACTTTGTACGGAACAAAGTGACGGAGGTATCAACATGCTAACTCCCATGTCGCTTAATTTCATCTAACAGTCTTACTCTCATTTTCAAGAAGTTGAAGACAGAGGAGAGGAATCCAATAAGTTTTTATTTTTCTTTCTTATTTATAAATATAATAGAGGATTTTTTGTGACTAGATAAAGGAAGAAAAGGTATTCATACCGGTATCATACATATTTCTTGTGGATTTGTGACCCTGAAAAGGGCCATTTGGGTTTGATGAAGCTTTTCAGCTAAACCCAAGGAAATCCTCATGAATGCTTTCCTAGTTGAAGACCGCACGCAACACCTTGTCCGAATCAGGGTAGAGCAAGCTCCCATCGCTGTCACCATCATTTGCAGCCTCTTCCTCCAAAATGATGTTGTCCTCTGTGCCATCCATGTTGTTGGCGATGCAGCATTTCAGAAATGCTCGCTTGATGATGTCTGGTGGCATCTCCTCCCACACCTTGACAATCCACTCGCAGATCATCAGAAGGTCGATCTTTCTCATCCTCCCACTCTTGGCATAGGTCTTCTCCCCACTCACTATCCAGTCGGACCCAGTAGCGACGTAGCCCATCCTTGAACTGCTTGTTGATGGACCCATTGAGGGGCTGCAGGAGTGATGTCATCCCACCTGGGATGATGACAAGATCGGTGTTGGTCCGACGGAGCAGCGCTTTGGTGTCGGCGGTCTTGTGACAACTGAATGCATCCAGGACTAGCATGCTCCATCGTTGGGAGAGACTGCCATCCGGCCTACTACTCCAGACCGTGTGCACCCAGTCCTGAACCAGTCCTTCGTCTAACCACCCCTTCTGCTGCACATGAACAAGGATGCCAGCTGGAAACTTGTCTTTGTGCAGTGTCTTCCTCTTGAACATGACATACAGGGGAAGCTTGCCACTGTCTGCGGTGTAGGCAAACATGACGGTGAATTGGTCCTTCTCGTGACCAGTAGTGTTGATCGTCACATTGCGAGAACCCCCTTCGCTGTGATGGTAGTTCTCGCGAATCACAAAGTGGCCCTTCTTGAGGATCGCATGATCGCCCTCAGCCTGTTGTCCATCCATCCATCCATCCATTGGGACCATACTCTGTGCAGAGTGTTTGTGCTGCCGAAGCAGTCGCCTTGGCTTCTGGGCACAATCCTGGATGGGTCACCACTCCGACACAGGGTAGCAGCATGCTGGCACTCAGTTTGCTGATCTTGGAAGGATGACAGGTCGAGTTAACCCCACCTGGTATTAATTCAACAGCTCAGCGAGATTTGAACTCAGGATTCTAGGATCCCAAGCCCGCCGCCCTAACCATTGAACCAACACCAGGCATAGCCTGTTGTCAGATGCACGTAAGTTTGTGTGCAGGTTTATTTGAGGTGTGTGCTCCGTTATTAGATGAGCTATTGTGAATAATTCTTATTTTGATGTGAGACCAGGTGCTCTTCTTCTTCTTTTGTGTTTGATGGCATTTTCAGAGTCGGGAGGCTCTATATACGCAACGTACCTAAACTCCGAGTGTCTCCTGGCGTCACTATATTTAACTTCTGCACACAGTTAATAAAACGCTTGACAAGCTCTTAACCTGAACCAATTTTCAAAATTTAAACAGTGGAATTGAGCTTAACAGCAGTTCTGACTGCTAAAAAAAAAGTGTTCATTTGAATTATATTGAAATTCAGCATTGATCGTTTTTAAGACTGATTTTTTTTCAATCCCCGTGTATTAACCACATCCCCAACTTTCACCATTTTTGCCAATAAAAGTGCGGTTTTTACACCAGAAAATATGATGTGTGTATTCGGTATGAGCCTCATCAAAAAAAACAGATGTGCTATATTTCCGAATATTCATGAAAATCTTGCAGTCCATCATCAGGAAGTTCAAACTAATGTTCAAGTTCAAATATCAGCAAGTTACCTTGTTTAAACTCCTGTAAAACTTGGATCTGGTCGGGGTAAAGGTGTCAGTTTATTTCAACATCTACTGGTCATCCTGAAAACTCCCAAATGCTGTTTGGCTTTCTGGATGATTTGCCAGTCATGCAATTCATTCCGGTTTGAAGAGTTTTCAACCCTTCTGGCATACATACTATTGGTTGCCGAGGCCTATTCAGATAAAGCACAGTGCCTTTCTCTTCAAATTTTCTGTGAAGTTGAAGAATTGTGTTTCTGAAAGATGGTCATCTTGTCCCGAATAATAAAACTCTGAAGTACCGTTGCAGTTGAGTCACGCTCTTTGCCTCGGCAAAATGCAATACTGCCCTACTCTTTGATTCTGTTGATAGATGATGTTGAGTCCAAAAAGTGTACAACAGTTAATACAAAGTATTATATTTGTATGTGATGTGATGTATGGCAACCAATCACTGCTTACCAACCTGCAAAGAAAATAAATCCATCATCGTTTTGCGGACTACCTTGTGGGTGCATTATGTTGAGTTCTCAATTTTATTGCTTAGAGTCTACAGTCTGATAGAAACCGAAACATCTGATGGTTTTGCTGGTTTTCAAAATCATGATATGGTTGAACTGGCTGACACACAAACAATGGTGGTCATGATTTTATTGAGCCCATACTATAGGCTCCATAATATAGTGATGTCATTGTGGTAAACAACAAGATCTTCAATGCAATTAATAAGAAACCGCCATAAAAAAGCTCAAATCACAAACAAAAGAAAAGCATGTATCAACATTGTTAAGAGGTACCACATGCTTTCAACTTGAAAAATAAATTCAAATGTCTCTATATTTAGAACAAAATGTACATCAATGAATAGGTTATGTTAGTCATATTAATTTTGTTAATTATGTGGATAATGGTATGTCAATACAAAATGCAATCAATGAGAGTCAAATTGCTGTTTTGTTTGTTTCACTTCTCATATCAATGTATTAAGTCCTGTGACATCTTATTTGATCATTATCTGCATCAGTGATACTTGCCTTGTGGTTATCCTGAGCATCTACTTGGCCAGGCTCCAAATGCCTCAACAGAAGCACCAGGCAACGGACACTGGTGGAATATGTGGCCAAGTGTAAAGGAGTAATGCCTTCGACGTCTCTTTGCAAGGGGCTGGCACGCTTTGCCAGCAACAACTTTAGTATACGCCAGTTTCCCTTCCAAAAATGAGGAAACGATAATTAAAAAACAGTCAATAATAACTGTGCAGAGCAAAAGCATCGGGTTGTGAAAACATCTTTTTTAATGTCTAAACTGTTTTCATACTCGCCGTGTGAGTCGGCATAAAAATATGTATTTCAATGATGATCGATTAATTTTGTCAATTTTGTTTCACAATCGCAAAAACTTTTCATTAATCCAACAAACACAATGTAATTCCGTTTAGTTAATCAATTCACAAAGATTTTACTTCAACTATACAAGGTTTCATAAAACAATGACTTCAAACAAGCAGTATCCCCCATCCCTTCCTGCAATGTCTTCTTCACACCCATGAACCATCCTGACACAGCAATCCTGACACAGCAGTGGGTGGATGACCTGAACCACAAGCAAGAGGTTAGGGCAATCCTTCTGGATATCTCTTAAGCCTCTGCTGCTGTCTGGCATCCAGCATTTATTTATACATTTTCTTCCTTTGGTATTCAGGGCCCCAAACTCAAGTCACTCACTCTTACACTGCCTCTCCACAAGGACTGGCAATCAAACTATCCAACCTACTTATATGGACAGCTACTGGAAAAAGTGAATTTGCTGGAATGAATTGAAATCACTATACGCCATAGCCTTCAGAAGATCATATCACCAAACTAGCATCAAAATCTAGTTGGCATCTGTGTTTTATCCACATAGCTAAGGCATTCTTGAGGTGCACCAAACTCATCAGAGTGTATAAGGCTTTCATACAGAGCCCCATGGAGTATGGATTCCCACTCTAGGCTGGTGCCTGTGCTTTTCACCTTGCTCCTCTTGAGATGATCAAAAGTTAGGGCATACATTGGAATCTCAAAACAGGAGGCAGATTCCCAGCCCCAAGGACTGTCACACTTCTCTCTGGTGATAACTTTGTGGGCTGTCTATTTTACAAAGCTTACATCTGGATTTGCTCCTCTCCTGCCCTATCCTACCATTGACCTCCCCAAACCTCCCCAGGTCACATGTTCCTCAATAAATCCAAACCTGCTCACCCTCCTAAGGTCCAGGAGGGCTGGTTGCCCACTTGCATTTATTTAGCCCCTTATTCACTCGATTGTGGAATAATCTTCCCGTGTCCGTTGTTTTGGTCTCCTCACTTCATTATTTCAAAAACTACCTCATGCACTCACCTTTACTTCCACATATATGCGGCTTCTTTCTTATTCTACTCATATTTCCTTGTGTTTTTGCTCCTTTCATACTTGTCAATGTTAACCCCCCCACCTCCCTTACTCTTTCCAAGCTTGTGAACTTGCTGCCCTTTGTTGTTTAGTGCCACCATGCACCTAGTCTCTTGTATTATTAATATTTTTTAAAACCCTCTTATTAACAGGTTACTCTTTCCTCATCTTTGCTGGTGTTGGCTTCACAGTTAGGGTGGCTGGCTTAGGATGGCTTAGCAGCTAGGGTGGCTGGCTTGGGATCCTAGGGACTTGAGTTCAAGTCCTGTTGGCTGCTGAATGAACACCAGCTGGGGTTGCCTCAGCCTGTCATCCTTCTGAGGTCAGCAAAATGAGTACCAGTGTATTGGTAGAGGGGCACAGCATCAGCAGCACAGTTGTGCTTCCAAGAAATGATAGCTACCCAGCAGCCAAGCTGCCATATGCAAGCACAGAACAAAACTGTTTCCTTCCCTTCCCTCTCTCCTATTTTTGTTGGTGTTTGATTCCCTTGATTCTATGTAACCATTGGCCTACTGCCACAGCATTGCCGTTTTACCGTCTATCTACTCGCTCTTCAATAAGCCTCAATTATGAGTCAAAATCAAACAAATAAAGAACAATTCTTACTAACTTGCAATGTTGTCAGGTTAATGTGCAATGGCTCTGTGGTAATTTCTTGCAGATTATGCCATCACTGATGACATCGTCTGCAAGAAATATTGAGGCATTTTCTGACCTGACCGTATTGAGCAGTTTTTCTGAAAACCTGACCATATTGAGGAGTTCTTCTGATAGTGACGTGTTTTATAGTCGGCTACATCTTAGCACTCAGGCTCATCCTTGCATCATTATCCTGCCCTGCTTTATCAGGCTGTCCATCCTCATCGACCATTTGTTTTTGTTTTTGCTGTCTCATTTTTTTTCCCTTCCACTCTCTCTTCTCCAGGTTTATCTCCCCATTCTTTTTTTTTATTTTCGTCCCCATTCTTCATACCTATAAGTTTTTCTGTACTCCCTTTGCATGTATTTATGGTTTTTTGGAATTTCTTGCTTTGGAGAGTTGTTTATATTGGTTTTCATGCACATTATTTTGCAGGAATATGAACACGCTCAAACAAAAGGAATCGCCATATTTTTATGCTGTTCCCACTCAAAATAAACATGCTTCTTTGAACTCTAAAATAAAAGCGTTTTAACAATGCGAACATTTTTTTGACGAGTGTGAAAAGGGCTGAAGGTTTACGGATCTTCATAGGATAACTCAAAGATCGTGAAATTGCCATCTCAGTTTGATCCCTTTAATGAATCACCGCAGTAGAAAGGTATCAATCTTATGCCCTACAAGCAAGGAGTTGCTGGTAGGGCATATGTCAACAACCCTCTTTACTCACCACATCCCTTACTTGTCCATGTCTTCCTAGATTTTATCCTCCAACCCTGCTGTTGGTGTTTCCCCCAACTTTCTACTATTCCTTTTGTTCTCTTGTATCCTGATACGTTCAGTGTTCTAGCTCTTCCAAGAACCTTGACTTTGTGTCCAAAAGTGTCATGGTGTTGCTTGTGCATATATTATTACATGCATGATGAGAACATTTGAAGACAATGTACAAATCAATACATGAGAAATCAATAAGTTACATGGGATTTAAATCTGAGATCACAGCATAATGAGTCTTGATATGTGATCTGAAAATATTGTTAAACAGGGCATCCTATGTCGGAAAAACAAATCATGTAGAAATAACGTCTTCTGAAGCTAGATGATTTCATTCCTATTCTTATTCTTATTCAAATAAAGTGCAGAGACCTCTAAATAATATTATTGCACATTAATTATGCTTGAAAACGAAAATTAGAAAAACATTGGAAAGGAGGCAACTTCTGGGAAAGTGCTCAGGCTTTTCCAAAGGATTGCCTGGGTCAATCTTCCAAAGGTCAATTGAAAGTGCAAGATCATGCAAACACATTGATGAACAACATTTTGGCAGCAACTGTGTAAAACAAAAATATGGATAAACAATGTCCATGAGATGGGTGCATGGAACCGTTAATTGTACTGTTATTTAGTTAACGATCAGCAGTCTGTCAATCAGCTCTTTGATGAGCCTCGACACTGTATAAATATAAAAAGGGAATGAGAATGTTTGTGAAAAATGTATTGAGGGTTAAGATAAGACTAACAGTTGAAGGAGAAACTCATATAAACTTTATATTAACAAGGACTGACAATTCTGAAAGAGCAATTATTTATTTATCCAATCCATTCACCGAAACACAGAAAGAGACAACTCTTGAAGTTTAGGTGGATAAGAACATTCTGCACATGCCAAGGCAGGATAAGCTGTATCAATGTGCAACACACATGTGGAAATGACGTTATTAAAGAGACGACACACATTCATATGAAACCCATTATGATATTCAAACTAGGAAGTTTTTTCATTTCAAAAATGCAATTTTCACATTTAACTCCTGAAAACTTGTGAACCTGTTTATTATCCCATCTAGAATGCACAAAGCAGCACGTTTGCTGAAACATTTAATTGACTATTTCTATGCTGTTACATCACAACGTTGGGTGGACAAGGAGCAAAAATGCACTTGAAAAGGGTGTTGACAAACCAGCTGAGCTGTATAAAGTAAAAACATGAAGGCCTTCTGGCCTAGTGGCGCATGAAAGCATGCATGCATCGCCGTATTGTTATTCCCACCATTAAGAAACACTTCAGCCTTCTCGCTACTGATGACCAGATGTTTTGGCTCAGCACTGTGACAGCTGTATACACAACACCGGCTCCACAGTCCCCCTACTCGGCCAAGCCATGCCCTGGCAGCCTGAGGCCCTGTCTGCGCGTGCACAGGCCTGGAAATTTTTCTCATCTGGGCAGGGGCCAAAGGTCAAAAGCCTGAAGTACTGTTAATTTCACGCCGCTCTAGTAAAGTAAATGTAGTCGAGCCGCACTTCATTTGGCATAACGGCCAAAGCATTCAAGTGTGTCTTAAATAACTTTATTAACAACATACTCCACTGCAGTGCTTAATGGAGAGGCTTTACAACCGATATCAATCTAGACCATGGCATGGATGTGACCGGTGCATACACACGCAACGGTGCATACACACGCAACGCACCGAGATTTGAAAGATGGCCTGACACCTCTCAACCTCACTTTGCAGGTCGTAACATATGGGAACCGAACACATGGAGATAACCCTCTGCAATCACTTTGCAATAAAATCAAAATTCAAACAAGTCACTCAAGAAGCTCACATTACAATCTAATTCCATGTCTCCTTTCATCATGCTAATAACGCAGACTGGTGCAGCATTATTCCCAGCATTGTCTCATAAATAAAACGTTTTGTTCACACCGATGACAAAAATAAATGCAACAAATGACTATATACGTATGCCTTATTTTTCCTAGATTGTCGGTCAGTTTTCTTTGAAGTTTAGATTGAAATACATTGCAAATCACATCCCATTCCTTTCTTCTCACCAACCAATAAGTGTTAAAAAAAAATAGATTATGAAACTATTAACTCTTCCCCCACACCATCTCTTCCATCTCTTACAGCACAGCAAAGCATTCAGATGAATATTGGGGCATAGTCTTTGTAAAATGCTTTTACTCTTTTACCACCATCTCAATCTTAAAAGGAAGAATTACATTTTGCACCCCTCATGCCGCCGCTATATCAGTGTATGTAAAATTAAACAAGCATGAAATTTCAGACTGCACACTGGTATTTATATTCTTGGTCCCATCCACCCTCACTCCCAAGCTTAGCCTTTTTACGGGCGGCAGATCAACGAGACGGCATTCATCTCCAGCTTCAACAGCAGCCACAGCCATCCTAACTCGATTACTGCACAGTGCAAGACAGATGTAATAAATCTGTTTCATGGATGATATCACGGGAACAGAGTTTCTAATTACCACGGTAAATTTACATATTCCTCATGTTTTGATGTGTGGTCAAGCATGAGAAGGCCTTTTCCTACCCCAATCCAACACTCAGCTGTTTTAATGCTTGCCAGTCACGTGTTCCATGCCTGGGGCAGTACACCTTGAACTCAAGGATCAACCAGCAGCGTATGATTACTACACCTATGGGTGGCCACTTCTGGTATTAATATAGCAAAACAAAGCTCATGATGCTGGGATTCTCGGTTCAAATCTTGCAAACTGTCCTTTAGTTCATGTAAAAGTACACCGATGTCTCCTGATGCCTTTGTCCTCGCAATAAGTGGTATGTGCATAACATCTTCTGTGAGCCTCAGTTCCCTTTAAAACAAGGCTAAAAAGCCACAAAGGGTGGTTAAAATCATGGACGTCGCTCAAAATGAAAACTGCATCAAATTCATCTCTTTATATCTGTTATTAATCTCCCAGTATAACGGTTCTACAACATAGTATAACGGTCCCAGTATAATGCTCTATAACAAAACAGATTGAAACTCACAATCTATCAGGTTATAAATACAATTAAATTTTCATTAAAATGTATGATCATGTCATGAAAAGTCTTCAAAATCCCTACAGCAGTATACACATATATGTACACAACCCGTCGCTTCACTGACTGGAATATTCAGAGAGGTGGGGGAGAGGGAAAGAGGTGGGAGAGAGAGGCAGAGGAGTGGGAGAGAGGAGGGAGAGGTGTGGGAAGAAGAGAGGGAGGAGGTGGGGGAAAGGGAGTGGGTGGGAGCAAAGAAGATGGGGGAGCAAAGGGATGAAGTGCGGAGGGAAGAGGTGTTCTGGACTTTTGTTTGATCGTGGGACTTAAAGGGGGGGGGAAGGGTTCAACATGCATTTGGTGAGGGGACTTGAGGGGAAGCGGGGGTGGGGGTGGTATTAGTACAGGATTGAACGAAATGGGATACATTCAAACAGGATGGCAAAACCACCTGTCACTTTCAAACAGCATGTACCATTTTTAAAGAGATTATAATATGGACTTCCCTTGAGGTATGTGACTCAAACTGTGGCCGCTACCCTGTTTACCCTCTCTGGAACTGGATCTCTCTGAGGGGGTCACACACCACCCAGAGACACCCGGAGTGCCAAAGAACGCACGAACCAGATAAACGAACACCCTTCCAGCAGCGGGACCTGCTACCAAGCTCAACCCCGCAGTCCAAACCCCGAAATCTGGCTCAGACCAGGATATCCTAGAGCCCATCACACTCTAGCTGCAATGCTTATAAACGCCCAGAGACACCAGTGTTTGTGCCTTTATTTAATGTCAACGCACATTTTACAACCAAAATGTGATAAGCCCCTGGATCTCTCAACCTGAGCCGAATCCCAAAATTCAAACCATGGAATCGAACCCAGCAAGAGCTCCGACCGCCAAAAAAGTGCATATCTGCCCAACCCGCACACTCCCCAATACTCTGTTCTCAAAACACAACACAAACACCACAGCACAATGCAACCACCTCCAAACTACAACACAGCCACCTGTGGGAACTTATCACAACCACCCATTGTTTTTCACTTCATGAAAGTTGGAAGAGGGGTGAGATAGGGAGGAGGGGTGGGGGAGCGAGGACAAATTAAGAGATTGGGGGAAGGGATGGATGGATGGAAGGATAGATGGAGGAAAGGAAAGATTGTGCATCCACATCAAGGATTCACATCAAGGCTGGGAGTTGGGTGTGTGAGTCTGAGGCGAACATGATGGAAGGAGGAAAAAGTCAGAGGAAAAGGAGTTTCAAGGAGGTCGTCCTGCCTGTCTGGCTACCATTTCATCATTTCTGCCTTGTCCAGTTCGTCGATCTGCCCATGTGCTTTTGTCTCATCATCCTGGTCTTTGTCTCCCCATCGTCTGCTCGTCCCATCATCGTCGTCCTCCTCATCGCCTGCTCGTTCCCCGCTACCACCAGAGCAGAGTCCCCCGGTATTTATTGTCCCCTTCCCGTCAGTGACTGAGTGGTGTGTGGCACCCTCATTCTTTAGATTTCTTTTATTCACCTTGTATATAATTATTTATTACTTGCATTCCCTTCCTTCCCTCCCAACCCGCCGTCATATTCCTTTTGTCGGGTCAATCTTCCCCCGGTTTTTTGGGTTACGGGAATAAACCCATTGGTTTTACAAAAGCTTTAAGATTTTCGTGTCTCTCCTCACAACCCGTGCGCACGTTGTCCACCATTAATTTGCAACATATCCTCAGGAGTGAAGTTGCTCGGGACATCGTGGGATTTTAACCTCCCGGTGGTGACAAGCTCGACGTTAGTTGAGCCGTCGATGCCACAATACATAACAGCAGGGTTTTGTTTATGTAAGCTGTGTTATCCTTGGTTAGTCCTGAACACAAAATATCGTTCCATTGTAATCGTTGAATTTACAAAAATACGACTCCAGAGAAGGAGATTCATATGTATATTTTGTAGTATAACTTATATTTTGTTGCATTATTCTGGCGTCGGTAGACACTCCCGGAAGTGATATTATAAACACAGCACCGCAAACTATAAGCAAATTCAGATTCTTACAAAGCATTATACAAGGGATACAAGGAAATCTAACACAGGTGGAGGCCATTCGGCCCATCATTCCTGCACAAACACCATACTCATTTATTTACACAAGATCCAAGGAAGAAAATGCAAGTTAAAAAAATTAATTAATTAAATGGGTTTTTTTGTATGTTTTCAAAGTTTTTGTAGTTATTGTATTTTTTTTTTCTGTTTTTTTTTTTCTTTTCCTTCTTCCCCTCAGGGGAGGGGGCATGAGCTTGGTTAAAAAACATAACATCAACACACAACACCCCTTGACAAGATCCCCACCAACAACACTCTGTACACATGCACACAATCACCATCAATGCTCAAGCTACCTAAAAGTCTTATCAACATCCCGATACCCCTCTACTCCATAACTTCAGGTACCTATCTAATTCTAATTTAAACTTATCTACTTTTTCTGCTGCCACTACCTTTCCAGGGAGGCCATTCCATGCATTAACACTCTGAGTATAAGTCCCCTGCCTTACCCCATCTTAACTCTCCTCTTCTTCTTCACTCAGGCCATGGCCCTGGTCTTATCACTGTCTACTCTGTTGAATAATTCATCTGCACTTATTTTATCTATACCTTTCATTATCTTAAACATCTCTATCATATTCCCTCTGTAACCACCTCCTTTCTAGTGAATAAAGTCCTGTCTCCTTCACCGCTCCTCAAGCTGAGTCTAGCTCGGCCCGGAATCAATCTAGTATCCCTGCGCTGAACCCTCTCTCTCTCGCATCTATGTCCTACCGGAACTGTGGCGACCAGAACTGCACCAATTATAATGTGGCCTCACTAAATTCCTGTACAATGTTAACAACACCTCTTTTGATTTATAAATGATCCCCCTCTGAATACAACCTAAAACCCTATTTGCTTTCCCTATAGCTGCCTGGCACTGTGCTACCTGCTTCCCTCCGATATCTATTACCACCCCCAGATCCTTCTCCTGTGTGACAAGCTCCAAATTACCCCTTGCATCTGTAATCTCTATTTTCATTGTTCTTTCCATCCCCAACACCTTTCACTTGCTCAGGTTAAATTGCATCTGCCAATGTTTTGTCCAATCTATGCAAGTATCAAGCTTTCCTGAATTGATCACCACCCCTCTGCTATCCACTCACCTCCAAGCTTTGTGTCATCTGCAAATTTGGAAATCCTACTCTTCACCCCACTATCCAAATCGTTGATGTAAATAAACTAATTGAGTACACAATTAAAATAACGATGGTGCATTGTTTAACATATTGCTGTCAAATGTCATGCCTACATGAAACATTTTAAATGAAAATTGATCCTAGCATACCTTCCGATGAGAATCGATTGCCGTTCGTGATATTTTTCTCCTCTCCATCGAGCTCATGGCACTGGGAGGCAAAAACCCCAAACTCTTTACCAACTCTTGATATCAAACTTTTTAATTTCTCCAGGATTCTTCAATCCAACATATAATACACAGCACATCTTTCACAATTCTTACCCTCACATGACAAAAACCACAAGGATTGTAATGCATCAGAAAAATAGTGCAATTGAAGTGGAAACAGTTCCTATGTGGTTTCTGATTGGCAGCCACAGACATCGACACGTCACAGACCGCTCAAGAGGATTCACCGCAAATTTCAAAAAGTCCGCAAGTCTTCATTAAAATTCAGCATCCTAAAGCGGAACTAGAGGTGTGGAAGTTGTGATCTTGTAAGACTGTCTTACTGCATCATAATCGATGACAAAAGTTGAATTCACATCTGGGTGCTACAAAACTGAACGATACAGCCGCTGACCTCATAGATATAGACAGGTTAGAGACGAGTATGCATAACTCCGGCCATCCTGCCACCCATCTTCATCAGCCATCCTTGCATCATCTGCCATCAGATGGCGCTAGAAAAAAAAATCACTTCCGTTAGCATGTACATATACATATATCAATGACACCTAAAAGTTGGGGCCTATCGTGCTATGGTTCGGCCGTGAAAGAGTAACATACAAACACAAAAACACTTGAAAATATTTATAAGATTTAAACGTTTTCAATGCACAATATGTGCCGGAACCCCGATGTAGTTTTTCCCGTGCAGCGCTGGGTACACTACCCAAGCTGGGTCAACCGATCGTGATCGGGTAATCTCGACTTTAGTAAACCAAAAAGAAGATTGATGTTTAAAGCTACAGATAAAATTAACCAGAGAGTGCACCACAAAAATAAGGGGCCAAGTTCCCTCATTTCCTTGTTTGAGGTCAGTTTCTTGATTTTCAGGCATACAAACACACATATATATATATATATATATACAGATAAATTACCTTGTGAGGGGTGGGGTGGGTTTGCACCCATGACCTGACCCGAGGTACCCCCAGCACGTATGCAAAATTTGGTGGAGATTGGGATTTTGAAGCGGTGTAGTCGCTTCAATATTTGGTATGTTCATCCCTCCATCAATTTTTTTTTTAAGCAGTGCAGATGCTGAGTTGACACATGGGGGAGCTCTAACTGACGAGCATCACAAGAAGGAAATGCCAAACTGCACCACGTCCTTCGGACACAAGTGCGATATATTTTTTTATATATACCTATGACGTGACCCTCGGTACCCCCAGCACATATGCAAAGTCTGGTGTGAATTGACCCAGCAATACAGCTGGAAATCATAAGTGGGCTTGCCACCCTCACAAGAGGGGGAGGGGGGGTATTGTTTTTGTGTGTTCATGTCCTGCCCCTGTGTACCCCCAGCACGTTTGTAAAACATGCCCAGCCGTTTGGTGGACATTGGCCGAGCCGTTATTTTTCTATGATTTTCAGAACTACACAAACATACAGACCAATAATTTCCATGTGGGGGACAGGGGATTTGCCGGGGTGGGGGAAGGGGGATGGGCTATCTAAAAACCTTGTCAAGATTCTGAAGTACCTTTGTAATTGTAATTCTCTCTTACCAATTGTGCCCCAGAGAGTCTGGCCCTTAAGTTGAAAATTCCCCTCAAGTGCAGACTTTGCGTAATTCTCACCTGATCGCCCAGAGGAAGCACGCCACTTTGGGCAGCCAAAGCGAGGATTAGTCTGCTGGCAGAATGTGGTTTTGAGGTGGGAATGTGTTTTGGGGTACATGTGCAATGTTTTATTGTTGGTTCTAGTATAACTGTCCCGACTGGTCAAAAATCAGCTGGATTCCAAGCTGGCACCCTTGCAGAATTTTAAAAATAAAATAATTCTAAATGGCCACCACCGAAATACCTTTCTTCCAATAACTTGGCCTATATTAGGCATAAAGACTTGATTTTGATGGCAAAACCAATGTTTTTAAAGTCTAGGAACTCACCAAAATACACCACTAGGGTCTACAATGTCATTATCAACACTTTCCAACTCTTTTCATGACAAAGTCTGAAAAGCTAATGGTCCCTAGTTCCCGGCATTATGGGGTAAAAATATTCTCTGGTAACCTGCCTGTGTCTGCTGTATAAAACCTGTGTCTCAGGTAACCTGCCTGTATAAAAACAAACACACACAAAAATAATTAATCAATTAATTAAATAAATAAATATAAATAAAATAATAATAATAAAAAAAACAAACACACACACACAAACAAAAACAAACACACATACACTCATACATACAAACAAACACACACCCAAACGAACACACACACCCAAACACACATACTGTGCGATGTCTTCAGGGTTGTTCTGCATTAAGCTGCAACTCTTTTGTGGATAAAGTCATTATTTTAACAAATTCATTTTATTTCATTAACTACTGCGTGTGTGGTAAAGACCCGCTTTAAAGTTAAAGGGATCCTTTATGATATGCAGTGACAGCCTGGCCAACTGTTTCTTATCAACCATTAAATTGGACTGCTTGCTTGAGTGCTTAAGCCACTTGCCAAACACCTTACAGTCGATATCGGTACTGTGCTACGTCCTTCTGAGCGAATCATTCACTCGCTGTGGATGCTTTTGCCCACCACGTCATTCAGAGTGAGTGTTTCATGCTCCATCACACTGAGTGAGTGTTTCGTGCTCCATCACACTGAACGAGTTTTTTGTGCTCCATCATCCTGAGTGAGCTTTTCATGCTCCGTCACCCTGAGCAAGTGTTTCATGCCCTGTCACACTGAGCGAGTGTTTTGTGCCCCCATCACGCTGAGCGAGTGGTTCGAGCTCCGTCGCCCTGAGTGAGTGGTTCATGATCCATCTCCCTGAGTGAGTGGTTCATGATCCATCTCCCTGATGGTGGTTCGTGCTCTGTCACCCTGAGCAAGTGGTTCGTGCTCCAACACCCTGAGCGGTGTTCGTGCTCTGTCACCCTGAGCGATGGTTCGTGCTCCAACACCCTGAGCGAGTGGTTCGTGCTCCAACACCCTGAGCGAGTGGTTCATGTCACCCTGAGTGAGTGGTTCATGATCCATCTCCCTGAGCGAGTGGGTCGTGCTCCATCACCCTGAGTGAGTGGTTCGTGCTCCATCAACCTGAGCGGGTGGTTCGTGCTCTGTCACCCTGATCAAGTGGTTCGTGCTCCATCACCCTGATCGAGTGGTTTGTGCTCCATCACCTGATCGGTCAAGCACGTGTGTGTGTGTGTGTGTGTGTGTTCATAAAGCGTATATATCTCTCTCTCTCTCTCTCTCTCTCTCTCTCTCTCTCTCTCTCTCTCTCTCTCTCTCTCTCTCTCTCTCTCTCTCTCTCTCAACATATATGGATATTGGTTATGTCTGGACGGTGTTTGTCTCCGGATCTGTCCAAGCGGTGTCTGTCTCCGGTCAGCTTAGCTCCAGACACGTCAGGGCAGTGTTTGCCTCTGGACGTGTCTGGGTGGCAATTAATGCTCCATCTCACGTCTGCCTTCCCTTTCTCTCACCTCACCATGTCTTCCATTCCCCCACCCCTCCTCACTCTCCTCTCTCCTCTCTCCTCTCTCCTCTCTCTCTCTCTCTCCCCCACCCTTCTCTCCCTCTTTTTTCCCTACCCTCTTCAGTATCCCCGTCAGCGAAGCAACGGGTCGTATTTGCTCGTGTACAATAATCTTGCCATGGGTAATGATTTTTTTATTCTCAGACCCAGCTTTCACCACATAGACACGTGACACATGGGCAAGGATTAGGGAGTTGAGTGGACAGAGGGGCGAAATATATATATTTTGTGTCACAGGTTGTGATTCACGTTATAATTAGTAGGCTTGCAGGACCAACTTGACCATAAACTCTCATCCTGGTGCTTCATATGCAGGTCATTTTATCCAAGAGCAAGGCATTTTTACCAAGGTGACATTAAGCCAATGTCCCATCTGCTTGCATTTGTTGTGGGCATTAAAGATGCTATGGTGCATTTTAGTGAAGACCCTGTGGCCAGTAATAATATTTTGGTGAAATTCTTGAACCATAGTCTTAATTTATGGAGAAGTGGAGAGTAGGCTGGACGCTGGGTGGGAAGGGAATGGGAAGTGGGGTTAGGCACTACATCAGGCATGTAGCCTCACATCCAAAAATGATGCAACCAGAAGTCAGGTGCTGCATACTGTATATGCAGTGCTGCATTCTGTATATGTCAGGTGCTGCATGCAGTATATGTATATGCGGCAGAAAACGAGTGATGTCTGGATACAGATGACCAGATACAATGTATTTTTGAGCATGACTCAGCATAGAAAATTTCTCTATGACAACAAATAAATTAACAAGTGATTAGAACCAATATAATATGCTACCAATAAACTTCGCCACATTAACAAGCTGATCAACATTAGCCATATTTACTAGCTCATCCATTTTATTCACTGACGGATTTTCCCAATAATGACATTTCATACACTTCTTACGAGCTTCATTGAACACTGGACAGACAAGAAGGGAGTGAAATTCGTCACCAGTAGCATTAGCCTCACATAATGGACATCTATTAGCCTGTTGTTGGCTTAATCGTTAATGTGGCTGGTTTGGACATTAGGGTCCTGAGTTTGATCCCCTTTCTACTGTTGAATTAACACGAGGTGGGGTTGACTCAGCCTGTCATCCTTCTGAAGTTGGTGAAATGAATACCAGAGTATCGGTAATAGATAGCACTGCATCAGCGGAACAGCTGTGCTCACAGAAAATGATGCAACCAGCAGCCACAGGCTGCATATGATGGCTCTTGCAGCAAGACTTGTTACCCTGGCCAGAGGAGAGGGTATTGCATTTGGGTCCATTTGTTTGTTACTTGGCGAAAAAAAAGATTTCGCCAAGTATGTTGGTCTGTAGCGTTTGTTTTTCACACGGTTTTTGGCCACAGTTTTCAAGCAATCGCTCTGAAATTAATTTTTGTGTGTAGGTGACTGGTCAAAGACAGCAATGTTTAATTTTGGTGAAGATCCAAATCCAGATATGGATACGAGAATTACTTAATTTTCACTGATTATTCACCATTGAGAGATGGGGCGGAAAACGATATTCCATATCTCAAAAAGTTGAAGACGGATTTGGATGAAACTTGGTGTACAGGTTGGGTGTATTCAGGCTGGTGGAGGTATGTGCTCTCCCGAGTGCCATTGCGTTTTTCCAAGTTGTCACTCCAAGAGTGATATTTCATTTGTCTGTCTGTTTGTTTGTCCGCACAAAACTTTAGTGTTTTTCTCCGCAACCACTTGTCGGATTGAGATGAAATTGTCACTATCGGAGCGACTACTCGTGTAGAATGATTTAGTGATAATTATGGCGTCAAAGGTCATGTGGTGTGGCAGCCATGTTAGAAAAACAGAAAAACTTTGGACCTTTGTATCTTTGAAACCACACCAAGGAAAAAATTGAAACTTCACAGATGGCAAGAACTCCTCATGAGGAATAAGTGATATTTTTATGACATCATAGGTGCCTTATTTATGATGTCATAATTGCATATGTAGAACACTAAATCTGATCAGTATGAAAAATTTTGAGGGTCATCTAGGTATAAAATGGTCCACAGAAAAAAAATATGATGATGTCATTGGTCACATGATTCAGAAGCCATATATGTAT
>CM068956.1:84388018-84406000 GCA_035128595.1 Eptatretus atami | reverse complement strand
TGTTCGCCTCAAGCCAAAGCAGCACCCCCCCCCCAACTCTTTCAGAAATCTCCTTTGGTATGCAAAATTCCTCCCGCCGAGGCTGGGGGAATAGGTACCATTCCTCCATGATTTTAAGCTGAAGTTCAGAGTTTGCTACAACAAGCCTGCTGTTCGAGGTATAGGACTGATACCTCCGTGCCCAGGCAGTTCGATCTCCTCAAGCGACCAATCAAACGAGCAATGCGTCAATCTCCTTTCCACCACCACAGCGTTGGAATATCAGTCCGCGATCGAGCTGAGGGCTGTGCTTGAACGCATGAACCAGCTCCCATAGTCCCTGACTTTTGCAAGGTCAAGAACTTTGGTGCTAATCTGCACTCACGTCAGACTCAATGGGCCAACACATCGTCTCATACATTTCCCTTCAGTTCCAGTTGATGCGATTAAATTCCCCAAGACGAGAACAGTATCTCGCCCTGGGCCTAATAACCCACAGACTCGAAGGTGGCATGGAATGCTTCCTCCACGGTGAAGATCATCACTCAGTCAAGAGAACACACAGAGAACCAATGAATGGACACCCAGAGTGGACTAATCCTCGTTATTAATATGCTTGTTGACTGGTCGTTACCTAAAATTATCATTGAAATCAATTTGTGACACAGTTACGCAACTCCTTGACATGGTCAACCTCAGATATGAGCAGACCAACAGTAGTATTACACCAGCCCACCATGATCTCACCATATCCGTCTGAACTTCAAAGAGTTGCTGCAATTACCCGATGTTCAAAATGACTTGACCTCAGTGATACATAGACAGTGTCATCCTCTCTTAGAATAGGACACTCCAGGACCACCAAAGTAACCTCAGTTGACCAAGGAGACGCCATCTGGGATGACACCTCAGCATCACCCCAACACAATCAATCCCACTATCTGACCGTAAGGTTACACCCATGGTTTTCCTCCCATCATGAAAGAGTGGGTCCCGAAGACTTTGCCCCAATCCATCAATTTGGTGAGCCGCCCTGGGAGGGCAGCTAGCACAGGAGTAACTCCACGGAGTTGGATTTTCAATTTTTCTTCGTGGTTTGGTGTCTATGTGTTTTTGATGGAGTGAGGGTTTTCGTGGCCATAGTGCAATCCTGCACCAACTCTAAAAAAAGTAACCCACTGCAGAGGATGTCGCGCACAGTGAAGCATAGTATGGTGCAGTTGGCTCAGTAAGGAGCTCCTTCCCTTTTTAAATCCTGCTGGGAGTCATATGATTCCACCTCCTCACCAGGAAACTGGGGGGAGACAGTTTAGTCCCACCAACACTGGACATGAAACAGGTAGTTACAGGTTTACAGGTGCCTGTGCCAAGTCACAGATCTGATTTTGGCCTGACCTGAGTGACTCACATTCCACTTTTAAACACACATATGTAATAGCAACTGTGACACACAACACACACACACACCACCAACACACACACACACAACAACGACCACTTACATGCGCCACCTATTCTTCATGGAACAGGGAAGTCAAAATAGATTTTTTATTTGTTTTAATTCAGGTTTATTTTCTTTTATCTCTCCCATCTTATTTATTATATCTTACTTTTTTTCCACTTTCGCGTGTCATCTATCTATAATTCAGCATCTGTGTGTGTGTGGTCTGTGTCGTGTCTGTGTCTGTGTTCTTTCTGTGTCTGTGTCTGTGTCTGTGTCTGACGTCTTGCGTCTGCGTTGCGTCTGCGTCTTGCGTTGACGTGTTGCGTTGGTCTCGTACCCGCTTGTTTCTCGACAACCACTTGTCCGATCTAATTGAAACTTGCACTATATTGCTGGGGGACCTGAGATTTGCCTTTTCAGGTTTGATATTAATCGACAAGTGTTCCCAAATACTATGGCCATTTATTACCACCAATGACAGGGACACGTTTGCTGGGCATTTTACTTACCAACCAATGAACAGACACGTTTGCTGCGTAGGCATGCGCGATGGGAAGATAACTCAAGACCGCGTTCTCCATTACGGGTTACCACTTATCGGACTTCGGACTAGTGATGAACTTTGTGTATTATAATAATGTCTCGATTTTATGCTGCATTTATAGATAAAACAATCCCCATCAAGTCGTCGTTTTTCCGAGTAGCGAAGGAACGCCTTTGTGGTTGTTTGAAAGTTTTTTTTTTTTTTTTTTATGTTTTTTTTGCACGTACGTATATTTTTTCTCCTTCTCCTCTTCTCTTCTCTTTTTGTTTTCTTGCCATGACATTGCGAAAAAGGCAAAATACGGTTGGCGCATAATTGGAATAATTGGCCATTAAAACTAAATTGCAATATCGTAACTGCGATAGCGACTTCGGACTTCCGGATAATGACGACTTACTGTATTCCTTTCTCGATTTTCTCGAATTTATCGAACTTGCATGTATTCTGTCTTTCTCGATTCTGTCTTCATCATTTCTTCTCATTCTTAAACACCAATGCCTTAATCGTCGTCGTTTACGACAGCGGAAGAAACGCCTGTGTGGTGTTGAAAGTTTTTTGGCGGGGGGTTTTGAGTATGGTCCGCCTACAGCCACGCACTACGGGCATGCGAGAGCGAACGGAACGCCTGTTGGTTGTTTCTGGCAACGTTTAAAGTTTTTTTTGTTCTTATTGCACTCGGGCCAGCACGTAGGCACGTTACTAGTGTATATAATTGTTTTGCACTGGAAGGTGTTTCTAAGTTTGTTGCTATCACTTGATTTGCTCTATCCTTTCTCCTAATTTTCCTTGTATTTAAATATCTAGCGATTCTGCCCTACGGGCGATGTTGACCAGCAGCCAACAGTTCTCTGACGAGTACCTTTATTTGAGCGGAGTGATATGATAAATGCAGCTTGTCCTATGCAAAAAAACCCCAGTTCATGTATGCCATGAAGCAAGGCCATCGGAAAAGATAAAAACACCCTATAATTTATTTGTGGTCATGCTTACCCATCTGAAGTATTGATGTAATCTCAGACTGTCAGAGTAAGTGACACACACATCACACACACACACAACACACACACACACACCACACACACACACACATACACACGATCCGTGAATTCTAGTAAGGATTGCTCCTCGACAAATGATGCACTGTAAAAAGGACAATGAAATTTACAAAAAGGAAAATGTCTTACGATGACAAATTGATTCAATTCATCTTAATTTTAATAAGAACTAGCCATTATTTGTGCTGACTATTTTAAAAAGATGCAAATCTTGTCCATATCATTAAATCTTCATGCGACAATGTTGCACGTGGTATTAAGATGTTATTATGCTGAAGGATAAGCCTTCAGCCTTTTATTACAAGTTGACCTGTTTGGTGACTTTACTCAATGGCAATGCGTGTAATTAACTACAGGAAGCCATCCAGAACAAATGACAAATGAATTACAAACCAGAAAAAAAATTCCGACATTAGCCCCATCAAGAACAGCCATGGACTGGGGCACCTTACATAGGGATGAGCATTGTGTGGAGTATTTTCTTATATTTGAACTCGATCATCTGTTCAACAAATGCTAATTATGACTCGACAGGAAAAACGCATATGAATACATTTCATGCTGCCATCATCGTCTTCTTAATTTAGACGATTGGTTCTTAATGCATTACATTTTTTCATGTAAAATTCTTTCCTTATGAGTCATCAATAGTCCAAGTTATTGCTCATGAGATGCCTACGGTTGTATTTATTTAATGCATGGAATCGCAGCGAGAAGGTTCAGTGATTTCTCTGTTTTCCATTCTCACTCTCTTCTTCTCCCCCAGCCCCCTAATCACTCACTCAGCTCGTTGAGGATGCAACATGTTCCTTCAATGTAACACTCCCTCCCATTGAACTTCCAACAATCGCAAACTACACAGCTTTACATCCACTTTTTGTTCCTCTTTTTTCCAGTTTTGGTAATGCTTGGGGGATCTGCTTTCAATTGCACTCTTCTGTCAGGGTTTCAAGCATGCAGTGCAATGGTTATTTCCATGTCACCCTGCACACTTACCCTGATCTTTTTACTCATAATCTAGCTAACCCAAACCTCTTACTTGCAGCTTTAATATGTTTCTGCCCTACCTAGTCTCTTCTTCCTGTTCATTCATTCCTATGGCTTGTGTCACATATTGCCCCACTGTCAGTTCATTACCTTTACCCTCTGTACCTCCTCTTCCATAATCACTCGTTTAATGGAGGGAAAAAAATTTGGGGAGGGGTATTTTTTGTACGTGAACTGATTCACATATATAAATGTTAATGTTTATATGGGCGAGATATCATGCCATTGAGTGTTTCTGTAATCAGAGACAACAATTTGCGCAGCTCTCTCGAGACTTAAAAAAACTTTTGTTAAAACCTTGTTTTATGTCAAAAAAACAAAACATTTGCATTATATCCAAGCAGTTCAAGTTCGTGAAATCGGATTGATTAATGATCCCTTAAAATATCAAATTCAATTGTTTTAGTAATTTTCTGGACAGTTTAAAGTAAAGACAACGAATGAACAGTCAACTATCGACATTCTTGCAAAATGTGCTACCAAAGGTCGGCATTTACCCCATTACCCAGATTTAACATATTTTAAAAAGCATTTACCAGCAGCTGTCGCTTTCAAACTTTTGAATCCCCACAAAATTATGTTCTCCTTCGTAACACTGTACAACACAACCTTTAAGCGATGTCGCCTAATCTTTTGTAAGCATTCATTTGGCAACAAGAAATGCTTCTAAAAATATGTATGTGTTCTGATATATACAATATATTATATATATATTTGAATATTATACATTACATCGACCAAAAGAAGCCCTTGTCTGAACCCGAATAAAGCGATGTTGGCATTAACGCCTATGAGCGCACTGGTGCAGTCGCTTCCTGCCGATAGCTTGAGCAACACACCACCTCAGCCTTTAAAGACTCAGGAATTTAAAGGTCACAACGTAAAGACAGTGAGTAGTCTGACCGATGGTTCACCCTTGATTTGAGCTCGTCCAGCCGAATAACCACACAATCGTTACTTGTGGACATGCAACACTTGTCGTTCAGAAGATTCAACCCCCAAGTTTAGATAGAGCGCAGACAATTCGCGTCCATAGCAGCAGAAGTCTCCATTCTGTAAGCAGTATGTTCATCTCCTATGAATCACCTCTGCCCTACTTGCCCTCAAGATGGGGTTTCGGATCACTCAAAATAACAAAACAAAAACAAACCTTCTGCCGTAAATGCTATTATGTTGTCGTTGTTGTGTGGTTATTAAGGCACAACGGACTTAAGGTGTGTTGTTGTATGCATATATATATATATATAATATTATATATAATATATTATACACACCACATGTATGACCACCTGACCTAATATGCTGTTGGTCCTCTATTGTAGCCACTAAAAGTCAGCGCCGACCCGCGAGCACTGGACTCTACAGAATCCTGAAGTTCCTTTGGTTACTGGCACAAACAATTGCTCAGATCCTTCAAGTCCTGTAAGTTGCGAGGTGAGCCATGGCAACTGCGTCCAGCACATCTCACAGATGCTCATCGGATTGAGATCTGGAAAATTTGAGTCCAGGAGCAAACACCTGAAACACTTCTCATGTCTCAACCATATCCCGCACAATGTGTGCAGTTGCAGGGTGCATTTATCCTGCTGAAAAGAGCCCTGCCATCAGGAATACCAATTGCCATGAGTGGGCTGTACCTGGTCTGCAACGTATGTTTGGGAGGTGGACACGTGTCCAATGGACGTCCACGTGAATGGCGGATTCAGGTTTCCCAGCAACAGCCCAGGATCACCTCCACTCCACGGCTTTCGTTTCACACATAATTCTTGGCCATTCACTTCCCAGGTAAACGGCTGCACACGTAGCACGGGGCATCCACGTGATCTAAAAGAAAAATGGGACCTCATCGGACAGAGCGACTTTCTTCACTGCTCAACTCCAGTTCGACGCATTGCAATGCACCATTTGTAAGATGCTTTAAGGGGAGGTCATCAATGTGCACTCTGACCGGTCTGTGGCTCCGCAGCCCCATTACGCAGAGGTGTGATGATACTGTGGATTTTGACACATCCTCTTGTGACCACTCCATTAAAATTTTCTGTGACTTGTGCACGTAAACCTTCTGTCGGTTACGGACAGACAGGATAGCCTTATTTCCCTACGCTACATACCTTGGGCACCCAACACCCTGTTGTACGCTGGTTTGTGGTGTCCTCCTCAGAACCACGGTCGTGGTCCTGAATCCGTTAATTGGTAGTTCCTACCACTGGCTGACTGGAGCACCCAACAAGCCTTGCCGTTTCAGAGATGCTCTGACCGTCATTGGCCATAAACAATTGGTCTTGTCAAAGTCGTCAGGCTTTACTCCTGCATTTTCCTGATCAACACTCAACTTCAAACTGACTGTTCACTTGACTGCTAATACTATCCACCCTTGAGAGTGTCATTGTACAAATTAAATTCAATTGTTATTACTTCACCTCTCAGTGGTCAAAATGTTTTGCTCATCGAGTAGATATATATATATATAATTATATTTTTATAATTTAAATATATAGTATATTACATACATGCAAGTCACAACAGGGGCTGAGAGGTAGATGCGGGGTCTTTTGGTATTTTAGCGGTCTTTAAGGGTCTTGAGGATTAAATTCAACAGACTGATTAATAGGCTTATGTCTTCACTGTTTCCTAGATGACTCCCGGCTTCACCGCCTACCGTGCTTTCTGTTTTATAGTATAGAATTTATATTTACCCACCACCACGTAACTGCCATGTTATTAAAAAAAAAAAAAAAAACACCTACGCCACGTACTGCCATGTTATTAGAAAACACCTCACCGCCACGTAACTGCCACGTATTAAAAAACACCTCACCGCACGTAACCCCACATTATTAATAACACCTCCGCCACTACATGGCCATGTTATGAAAAACCTCACCGCCACGTAATGCATGTTATTAAAAACATCACCGCCACGTAATCTGCTTGTATTAAAAACACCTCACGCCACGTAATGCCATGTTATAAAAAACAACCTCACCGCACTAACTGCCATCTGTTATTTTAACAACACCCACGCACGATTACCGCCAGTTATTAAAAACACCACCTCCCACGTAATCTGCCATGTATATAAAAACACCTCACCGCACGTAACTGCCACGTTTATTAAAAACACTCACCGCCACGTAACTGCCATGTTATTAAAACACCTCACCCCACGAAATGCGTGATAAAACTAGCCCGATTCCCATTATTAAAACACCTCCACGCCACGTAACTGCAGTTATTAAAACACCTCACCGCCACGTAACTGCCACTATTATTAAAAACACTCTCACCCCACGTAAACTGCCAATGTTATTAAACACCTCACGCCACCGCCCGTTAACTTAACTGCCATTATTTAAAAACACTCACCGCCACGTAACTGACACGTTATTAAAATACCTCACCGCCACGTAAACTGCCATGTTTTATAAACCACCTCACCGCCACGTAACTCCAGTTAAACTCACCGCCCTACTGATTTATAAAACACCTCACGCCACTAACTGCCATCGTTATTAAAACACCTCACCGCACGTACCGCCACGTTATTAACAATACCTCACCGCACGTACTGCCATGTTATTAAAACACCTCACCGACGTTAACTGCCATGTTATTAAAACACCTCACCCACGTAACTGCCACGTTATTAAACACCTCACCGCCACGTTAACTGCCGTTTAAACATCCCGTAACACGTATTAAAAACACCTTCACCGCCACGTAACTGCCACTGTTATTAAAAACACCTCTACCGCCAGTAACGCCACTTTTAAAAAACACTCATCCGCACAACTGCCAGTTTATTAAAAACACCTCACCGCCCACGTTAACCGCACGTATTAAAACACCTCACCGCCAGTACGCCATGTTATTAAAACACATTAAGCGCATATAGCACTAACTGCCCAATTTATAAAAACACCTCACCGCCAGTAACGCACGTTATTAACAAACACCTCAACCGCCGTAACTCCACTGTTATTAAAACACCTCACCGCACAGTAACTGCCATTATTAAAAACACCTCACGCCACGTAACTGCCATGTTATTAAAAAACTCACCCACTTATAACCGCCACGTTATTAAAAACCTCCGCATCTGCTCAGTAAACAGCCAGTAACCGCCCGTTTATAAACACCTCACGCCACTTAACTGCCTTTATTAAAACACTCACCGCCACGTAACCTCATGTATTAACAACACACCTCACCGCCCACGACGCATGTTATTAAAACACTTCACCCACGTAAACGCCCGCTTATAAAAACACCTCACGCCACGTAACCTGCCATGTTATTAAAATACCTCACCTCCACGTAATTCAAAAAAACTGCAACTGTGCAATTCAAAACACGCTCACCAATCGCTTGAAGCCGGCTTGTTTACAATGAGGATAAGTACGTCCGTTGCCGTGTAGTTTATATTAGCAGAATTACAAACATTTATTTTGCAAATTAATTTGATTCGTTGATAATACATTTTTTGAGCAAATTAAGTTGAAAGAATTAAGTTTGAATTATTTTTTTATTTTATATTTTAACATTTTATTTAAAAAATAACCTAAACATACACACGAGAGTAGGTGCACCATAAGTTGGTATGATTTCACAAAAGTTTGAGGGCATAGTTTATTTATTATTTTGCTTCACATTTACACAAACAGTTGGGGGGAATTTCCATAAGCTGAGATTTTTCAAGGAGGCGAGGAAGGGTTTTTTTTTTTAACAAAAGTCATCGAAGTGGAGAAGTAAAGAAACAGCTAGTAAAGCTAAGAGTGATAAAGCATCGGGCCAGATAATATGCACCTGAGAATTTGAGAGGGAGGTGGCATGGCAGATAGGAGATTGTTAGCTGATATCTTCAATAGCTCATGGAGTCAGGACTGGTACCAGCTGAATGGAGGTTAGCAAAAGAACACCGTTATTGAAGAGAAGACCGAGAAGAATTGTGGAAACTACAGACCTGCTAGTTTGGACTTCAGTTGCAGGAAAGGTATTGGCGATGTTCATTTGGAACCAGTGAGGAACAATTTAATAAATACAAACTAATTAAAGGCAGTCATCAACGGACTTACCAAGAGAGGTCATGTTTCACAAATTTATTGGGTTATGAAGCATTTTCTGATTTAATGGATGATCCATGTGAATAGTATATCTCGACTTTCAGAATGCATGATAAAGATACCAAAAGAAAAGTTGTTGTGTTAAGCGAGGGCTTGTGGGTGGTGAAATATAGCTAACTGTATGGAAACTGGCTAAGTGATGTAGGAAGCAGAGTGCGTGTGAGTGGGGATGTCTCCTGGTGGGACGTAAGTAGTGGGGTACCTGAGGAATCAGTCTCGGACCATTTATACCTCTCCACTGAAGGTGAGGGTTATGTTTTCACCCCTTCTGTTCTGTTTGTTGTTCTTCGTCTGTGTACAGGATATCTCAAAAAGTTGTGGATGGATCCGCATAAAATTGGTGGTCAGTTCTGTGTGTGACAAGAATGAACCGATTAGACTTTGGTTAAGATCCGGTCTGGATCCGATTACAATAATTTTTTTAAGTGATCTTCACCATTGAGAGATAGGGCAAATCGATATATGGCATTGATATCTCAAAAATGTAATTGACCGATATGTTCTCATGGTCAGGCAATGTGTGGCGGAGGTATGCGCTCTACGAGTGCCCTTCTATTATTCAGAGTTTACATTGGAGATAGACGGACACAGATATTGGCAGGACTTGTAGTAACTTGGGATGGATGGGTGATGCGTACATCTGTGCTGAGTGTGATATAATCTGCGGGGTCTCGCAAGAGATAGTGAGTGGTCAGTTGTATTATCTTCACCAGATAAGATCATTCACCCACGGCCTCCCCCCCCCAAAAAATCCCCATCATTACTTTTTACACCATTGGTGAAAGCCCTGAACCTGCCACACTTTATCTCCCCACTCCCCCCCCACCCCCCAGTAAACTAAGTCATTTTGAAGATTGACGGTTATATATTTAATTTGGTGTTAGTGTGGCGCTGGCTTGATGTGCCGATGGCATCTCCTGTATCAAGTTTTCTTATTCCTTTTATCTCCCACAATGCAGCAGAATCCAGAGCCTGCTGCTTTCTCATTTGAGCTGGTTGGTGCCTTTCTGTTTTCTACTGGCTTCTCTCAATTTCTACTGGCTCTTCGACCTCCACCCACTTTCCTGTTTTTCTCCATGTCCTCCTACCCAATCCCTGCAGTCAGACATGTTTCTTATCCTCCCCTCCCTTTATAAAGCCTTAGTTCTCTTTTTTTTTCTGCTTTTCCTCGTGGCCTCTCTGTCTCTTCCATCCTTCTTCCTCGGTTTCTTCGATCCATCATTTAACAGGCCTAATTTTGCCAGTGATTCAAGTGCTCTACCACTTCAAGTACCAAACCTACCTGTATCTTTTCTATCCTCATTAACCTCCCCTTACCTCTCTCCATCTATTTTCAGGCTTTCTGTTTCTTCTCTTGTCGCTCCTCCTGTTCATTCATATCCTTGTGTGCACACATGTTGCATTACTTGCACACTGCCAGTGTGTTGCCTTCTATCTTCGCAAAAAAAATGAAAAAAAGAAGAGAAATCGATTGGCATGACAGAAAACTACAAAGCATGTTGACATTTTCAGATTGTCCACAAAAGTAATTAGTGACTTGATTGTTGCTTCAAGAGTCGTCACTGAAGACTGAAACTCGTCTTGGATTCGACTTAAACATCGATCTTTAAGACTTGACTCCAAGTCAGCACTTAGATCAAATATATATATTCTCATTTCATTGTCAAATCCACATTTATTTTTCTAGCTGTTTAATACCTCGGTTATGAGTAAGCAACATTTGTGGGTCTCTTCCCCTCTATACACAATATAAATTCATAGTATGCGCATCCTAATCTGCTCATCACATAATACATAAAACACATGCTTTTATGTTCATTTTGTGTATCAGTATTGCCTACTGTTCCTTACATTTTGAAAAGGAGGTTTTTGTTTCACGCAAGTGTTGCACTCGACAGCTCTTCTCTTTACAGCTATTAATCAGCAGCGACGTTTTCTTTTGGATAAACTTCAAGGATTATTATTCGATTGCACAAAAAGTTGGAGCAAAAGCTAACATGACCATCAACTCAACTTCGTGAAACTTTCCTTCTCCCCCACCTGTCAAATGTATGCATGAGGGCCAAGTTTCTAATAAAGAAAAGGAACAGCAGTGAAGTCAATTGTCAGTGCTGCTGATAACTCTCACTTATCTCTTTCTCTGCGTCTCTGCTTCTTTCACTCTCTCTGTGTTTTGTCAAAAAGGTATGCAGGTTTCCTGGTAAGTATCTGCATTTGAGTGTTTTGCTTTGTGTATGAAGCATGAAGCAAAAATACACATTTCAACATTGATACTGAAAATTCTGAACTACCCAAATTCCCTTCGGCTGATGTCTTTGGAGAGATAAACAAGCCCGCAGCACGCACGACAGCACGCACACAACACACCTCACTAGATCAGCAGCGAGCAAGTGCTCAACAGTTGACACTCTCATTCCTTCCTATCGTCTCCACCCCCAATTAATGTGCAGAGGCCTGTGACATGGGATCGGGCAGCTGCACATATAGAAATGAGCTTGTTTATCGTCTATCTCGAGCAGTAGCTTGCAGCCTACTAACACTGGAGTGCTGCCTACAGCTACTCAAAATATGACACAGAACACGGCCAACCAGGGGGCAGAAAGCTTGAAACATCGAGTAAAGGGATGTTAGATGAGTAAATCATGGCATTGTGACAGATTTAAAATCGCCAGAAGAATTTTTGAAGAGCACCATACCTGCCCCTTCCACAATGAGGTAGTAAAACACAAATCGAATATTTGCAAAGAAAAAGTGCATCCAAATGGCATGTGAAGATATATAGGCACACAGAGAGAGGCAAAAGCGATGTGCTCAACAGTAACGAATATCCGTATAAAGTTTATACGAAAGATTCCTCTACAATGTCCCCACAGCATTATTATTATTTTTTTTTGTTTAGTCCAAATCTTTCTCTATCTATTCTCTCACATGTGCATTACCTTACCCCACCCCTTTCCTTCATCACTAAAACAAAATGTATTGTCAATGTAAGGAAAAATCCATCTTGCTGTGAACTTTCACCGCTTCAAAAGAATGTTACTGCCAAGGAGTAAAAGCTTCAATGTTTGCTGCACATAAAGCAGAGAGATTTTGGCCAGCCTTAAATACATGGTTTGAGTGATTTAACTTTTGCCATTCAATGGGCCCTCTTAAAGAATGGATTCCTGAAAAGGTAATAGTGTGGCTTATGCAATGGTTTGCACGACAAACATGTCACACCTTATCATGCTCCATATAGTTCAAAACCTTAATGAAAAAAAACACACAAAAACAGCTATTCATGATCGCTTAGTACGTGCATTTTCCACTTGTGTCATGATATAAATATGTTGTGTGTTGTGTGTGTGTGTGTGTGTGTGTCCCAACTCAAAACCCAAAAAAACCAAGCAGCCTAAAACTTTGCATGCTATTAAGAAAGCTCAAGAAGTGCAAGAGTAAAATTGGATGTTTGGTTAACTAAAACACCCCTTTTGGAGATAATTAATGGCCTTTAATTATATCCTTCATTCAGGTGATCCTCGGCCAACTCTCTGTTTGGGGTCTGAAGGCGTTTCTTGGGTAACCTCGCTGGAGTCTGAAGCCGCTATGTTTTTGGCCTGCTAAACTTACTACTTGACATGGAACAGGCACAATGATTTTTTAAACATGAAGTTTTTTGTCGCTTTCCTCACTCATATCGAATGCCTGTCATCATCGCGATGATGTTGTATACATCGCTTTGCTAGGACGATAAGTTTAAAATTAGGAGCTTGGAGGATTTCATGCAAATAGGAGCCATGCCCTGGACGACTTGATTGGTTTACTGCTGAAGGAATGCATAACTCTGGCATTGTGAGTGTCTGAATTTCTGACAGCAGAGAGTCAGGCTAAAGAAATCTCAGGCTAATAGACGCCAAGGCGCGTGACCATTAGCTCTGCTCCATACCATTGCTTAATGAGTTGAGGTACTGCTGGTATGTTTTAGCCACATTAACACCACCACGTTTTCGAAGTAGGGGTCAGTTCTTCATCGATGATTGGGAGCTCTCCATGATGGGTTATGGACCCATCCTTCTGCAACGGAGTATCCTCCTATAAGGCCAAACGCTTTCAAAAAACATCCTCGAGTGGTCATCAGGTGAATGCTTGATTAAATCCCAGTCATTAAATGGGCCCCAGATATCTGAAACCAAATGGAGCCTGAATGGATTGCCAAATCGAGGCCAAGATGTAGAGGCCTTCACATGGAGTTTCTGGAGATGATTCGACATTATTAGCATTTGACTCCGCATTCGGTCAAGTGTGCCATCTTCTGTTGTGCAGTGCATCGTACGGCAGCAGAACGTCCTCTCCATCATCTGCAAGGCACCGAAGGAGCGACTGGTTGGTTTTCTTTTCCCATGTGAAGCCGTTGATGAGAAAATATGAAAAGTTTAGGTCAAGGGAAAGAATATAACAGAAGATTTTTTCACCAGTTCTCGAAAGACGTAATTGTTTTTGTGTTCATGAGACTCCACCGTTAGGAGGTCGATGTGCCACCATCTTAGGTGTGAAGTTCTCCGACAGATCAAAGAGCAAGTACAAATAATCCACATCGTTGATTGAAGGACGTAGGTTTAGAAACGCTGCCGCCATGCCAATGGGATAGAAGATCAGCCGGAAACACCAACGAAGTTTTGTAGCACAACCCAAGTTTATTCAAGGAGTGGTATGTACATGTCCAAGTCAGTCAGCAATACGGAGCAGGCAGCACAATGCCAACAGTAACACCTTGCTGCAGTCAACTTAACTGGCATATATAATGGCGATGCTTATTGAGGAACAAACTCATTCAGATATTGGACATGTAACATCTAATGTTAGAATATCCTTACTCCATTGGCTGGTTAATCTCCACTCTTCCATTACTTCTTAGTTCAATTTTGCTGTCCTCTGACCCTCTGTTCCGTTTGTCTTGCTTGTTTGCATCAGCATGATGATGTGCATCTGTCGCTTGGCTCGCTCTAATCTGGCTCTGGTATCTGAACAGGTAAGTGTTCTCATTCAACCACCTGCTTCTGGTTTTTCTGATGTTTTGAAATGCAACATCACAATATTATATATACCCGATCATTGGGCAATATGTAAGTGTAAACAGATTTTTGGGGTGTACAGACTTACATCCATAACCCCTCCCCCCCCCCCACCCCGGTATGATCTGTGGTGACTCCATCGCACCTTATATCTTTACAATGAAAAATATTCTTGTTGCAAGGCCACATGTGATTAACGTTGATTGAGTAATCCCCACATCGACACTTCCAATGAGGTTAGAAGTTCAGTCAGATGATTTTCTCAAATAATCTAAAAGCAGCTTGAGAAATTTACAGAGGCATTTCTTACAAATATACTCTTGTTTTGTGAGCGGAAGAAATGGGTTTGGGTTTGGTTGATTTTATTCAGATAATTACCTGAAATTTTTCGATATTCATACATACTTTAAGCTATTTAATGCAGTTGTTAATTAACACCAAATCACTTCAACTGCTGAGGCCACCACATCATGGCTTGTGACTCATTCAGGAGAAGTAGAATAAATTATCTACGAAAGGCCAAAAGCTTCTTGCTTTGTGTCTTGGAGGGATTAAGTGATATAATTGACACAAGTTTCGCAGGAAATTTAGAAGCTTTGGAAAAGTAATGAAGAAGAGAAGCAAGAGAAACCAGGTTTGGTATTCGACCAAATAGTCAGTGAAATCAATTCAATGCGCTTCATTCCCTTGAGTATCTTCTTTGAAAGTACTGTTTGCATTTCATTTCCATTCCATGTAATGTTATTTCGAGTTCATTCCCATGTTCATGTATGGAAACTTTTGAACAGGCAAGCAGCTTCTGCCTTTTTTCTGTGTCGTAAATGTCCTGCTCATGCTTCGTATGGAAGGCTAAGATATGCTTCAATGGATGGAATCAAAAGAATGTGGATTGAGTATTCAACAGCTGTTGGAAACGAGGAGAAGCTGATGTTTCAGGTGTTAACCATTCATCGGAGGGAAAGAGGAACAAGTCAAGTCTTCAGCCCAAATACAGCACTTTACATTGCTACTTCCTGTTTAATTAGTGCCACAACTTTAAACCGAGTCACTCACATCAAACATTTTCATGATCAAGAGTAGCAAGAGAGCATTGGACTATGGTTATGGTTCATGTACTGTAATGCAGTATGGCGCTGTGTATGAGGGTAAACGCAGTGTTGTACTGCTGTTTGTTTTGACAAAGGGTTAACGCCCGAAATGTCAGATTCTCCTTGCTTCCTACAGCAGTTAGAATACCTTGATCATTGGCTTGTGATTTCATGCATTGTTAGACCTTTCCACTGATGCAGATCAATACTAGCCTTCCCAGAAAGACTATGTCTTCATTGTATATGCTTGATTAATTATGTGGGCTGGCAGATGGCAAGAGGTACGCACACTTGCCTCTAACTGTCTCACCTGGGTTCAATCTCGGGCCAGCTATAAACTGTCATCCCAGTGTTTCACAAGCCGGGTGATTCATCGATGATGTGTGCCGTTCCTTGGATGATTAAACTGGTGTCCTTGATCCATGGATTAAACTGGGTGTCCCATCTGCTGGCATTGTGGTGGCCTTAAATATACCCAGTGTCTTCGCAAAAAGTAGGCAAGCTATTGCCAGCACTCGACCAAATTTCAAATTCCTGCCCAAACCAACAAGAGGCATTGCATCAGTGGTCACCGCCCCCCCCCCCCCAAACACACTCAGTGAATAATGCTACCCTGCAGCCTTCTGCTACAAATATATGTTTCATGTTCTATAAAGCTACCACGACGCGCATGCACAGTGTGCACCTCCCTGGAAATAAAAAGTGGAGCTTCGACTTGTATGGTGTCTGGCCTATCACCCCGCAATCATTCAGATACGCCACAATTCGCGACGTTTATGCTTTGCAAGTTGGTATTGCTCACTATGGCTCCGTCGGGAGTCTGGGGGAAGTCACAGCCAGATGAGGACTGGGAAGACTTTGCTGATCGATTGGGACAATACTCATTGCTAACAGATGGCATGACAGAAGTGCTGATCGTCAGCGGCAATTCTGCTCACAGAGTGTGGCAATACAACATATGCCCTGATGAAGGATCTGGTTACTCACTGATAAACCGAAGGGCAAAGTCTTCGATGAAATGATCGAGTATGTGGCCAGAGAGCACCCGGATCGTGTCCCGGTACAAGTTCTACACTCATGGGAGGAAGGATCAGTCAGGGTGTCTGAGTTTGTTGCTGACCTTCGCAGATGGTTGAGCATTTGAATTCGTGCCACGTTGGATGAGATTGTTTGTGAATGTTTTTGTTATTGGCATCAATAAGGAAACGATCCTCCGGAATTGTTGGTTGTTCCCGATCTCAATTTGACTAAAGCTGTGTCAATCGCAACTGCCTGCATGATTAGTGACTACAGATGAGGGGCTGCGTGTATCAGTGGCAGAGAGCGAGACTTCCAGCGAGTTCATGCAATGATGTGAACAAACTGAGCTCATCGTCATCAGCTGTGTAGCCCAGCTATCCTCAATTCACAGATTTGCTCAACACATCACCTTGTTTCATAATGCGAGCTCGTCTGTTGCCGAAGCCAGCAGTGGATTTCAACGTCAAAATCTATGTGGATGAGAGTGCTAAGCCAATCTTTTGTAAAGCGGAGGCTTATCACATGATGCATCCAAAGATCGAGGCAGAGCTCGACCCTGCAGATTGAAGGTGTTATCAGTCCTGTTGAATTCAGTGATTGGGCATCCAATTGTTCCTGTATTAAAGTCAAGATGGTAGTGTTCAGATTGTGTGTGATTACAAAACACCAATCAACAGGTATTCCAAACAGGCGAATTATTTGTTCGCTACGCTTTTGGTGGAAAGAAGTTTAGCCGCCTGGATTTGGAATCTGCTTATACTCAGAGTTGCTTGATGAGGACGCCAAAGATACATGTTTGTAACACTCCAAGGGGTGTTTGTTTATAACGCTGTCCCTTCGGAATCAAATCAGCTGCTGCTATATTTCAACGCAAAATGAGAATCTGCTGAAAGCAATTCCAAATGTTGTAGTGTTTCAAGATGATGTTTTGATCACCACCCGCATGATGCTGAACATTTGTGTAACCTTGAGCGGTTCTCAAACGTCTGTTGAAGCCGGTGTTAAGGTAAAAACATGAAAATGTCGATTTCTGTTACCGAAGTGGAATTTCTCACGATTGTCAGTGCTCTGGCATAAGGCCCAGCACGCCAAGACGGAAGCTATCAATGATGCTCCGATCCTGCGAACACACCGAGCTCAAGCTTTCCTTGCTATGTTGAACTATTATAACTTTCTTCTGAATCTGAGCACCGTTCTTGAGCCTCTCCACAAACTCCTTCGTAAAGGTGTTGAATGGCGTATGGTGTACGCAGTGATAGTAGAGTGTTTGCTGAGGCAAAACGTTGCTGTGTTCATCTAAAGTGTTTGGGTACTACGATACTGCTAAACCTTGGTTCTCAGCTGTGATGCCTCGTCTGTTAATGGCATTGCTGTGTGTTCAGCAACATAAGGACGGTATACTACGGCCTGTGACACCTTACTACACTGCGTACACCATCGCCATTCAACACCTTTACGAAGGAGTTTGTGGAGAGGCTCAAGAACGGTGCTCAGATTCAGAAGAAAGTTACAGTAATAGTTCAACATAGCAAGGAAAGCTTTGAGCTCGGTCGTGTTCGCAGGAGTCGGAGCATCATTGATAGCTTCCGTCTTGGACGTGCTGGGCCTTATGCCATCAGCACTGACAATAC
>CM068956.1:84370035-84387763 GCA_035128595.1 Eptatretus atami | reverse complement strand
TAAGCAGATTCCAAATCCAGGCGGCTAAACTTCTTTCCACCAGAAAGCGTAGCGAACAAATAATCTGCCTGTTTGGAATACCTGTTGATTGGTGTTTTGTAATCACCACAAATCTGAACACTACCATCTGACTTTAATACAGGAACAATTGGAATTCAGTGATTGGGCATGCCCAATGTTCCTGTATTAAAGTCAATGGTAGTGTTCAGATTTGTGTGATTACAAAACACCAATCAACAGGTATTCCAAACAGGCAGATTATTTTTCGCTACGCTTTTGGTGGAAAGAAGTTTAGCCGCCTGGATTTGGAAATCTGCTTATACTCAGATGTTGCTTGATGAGGACTCCAGAAGGATACATGTTGTAACACCTCCAAAGGGGTTGTTTGTTTATAACCGCTGTCTTTCGGAATCAAATCAGCTGCTGCTATATTTCAACGCAAAATGAAGAATCTGCTGAAAGCAATTCCAAATGTTGTAGTGTTTCAAGATGAGTTTTGATCACCACCCGCATGATGCTGAACATTTGTGTAACCTTGAGGCGGTTCTCAAACGTCTGTTGAAGCCGGTGTTAAGGTAAAACATGAACAAATGTCGATTTCTGTTACCGCGAAGTGGAATTTCTCAGCCGTTATTGTCAGTGCTGATGGCATAAGGCCCAGCACGTCCAAGACGGAAGCTATCAATGATGCTCCGACTCCTGCGAACACGACCGAGCTCAAGCTTTCCTTGCTATGTTGAACTATTACTGTAACTTTCTTCTGAATTCTGAGCACCGTTCTTGAGCCTCTCCACAAACTCCTTCGTAAAGGTGTTGAATGGCGATGGTGTACGCAGTGTAGTAAGGTGTTTGCTGAGGCAAAACGTTGCTGTGTTCATCTAAGTGTTGGGTGTACTACGATACTGCTAAACCATTGGTTCTCAGCTGTGATGCCTCGTCTTATGGCATTGGCTGTGTGTTACAGCAACATAATGACGGTATACTACGGCCTGTAGCCTATGCATCACGCACTTTGTCAGCAGCGAGCGTAACTTCTCCATGGTTAAAAAAGAAGCTGTCGCATGTATTTTTGGAGCACAAGATGCATCAGTATCTCTTCTGTCGACAATTTGAAATTGTAACCGACCATAAACCATTGCAGTCCCTGTTCAATGAGAGTAAGGGAGTTAACCACAAGCCTCTGCACGCATTCAGCATTGGGCTGAGAAGTTAGCAGCCTATGGCTATTCTATAAGGTATCGTCCTGGCAGTGAGAATTTCTGTGCTGATGCTTTGAGTAGATTACCACTACCGTTAACGTGGTAATGCACCTGTTCCGGGAGAAATTTTTTATGACAATGAGTGTGTTTGACTGTCATAATGCTCCAATCACTTCCATGGACAATGTGGACCCGACCCTTTCTATGGTCAAACAATGTGTTATCAGTGGCACATGGTGAACTGTACCCTATGAATTCCACGACAAATTGAGGCAGTATAGTCCGGCAGATATGGGATGGATTGTGCCTTTGATGATACAAGCATGAGCTTTGGCACACTGCTGGAGCATGCCTCTGAGAAGATATTTAGCTATAGGGCCATCACAGAATTATCTGTGGCCAACATGGCGGCCATTTTCTAAAATGGCCACCACCAGTTGTTATTTTACCAGTGGCTCAGGTTCTACACTACCTAGGATATTGATTCTGGTGGCTAATCGTACATTTTCAAGGATGTGGAATGCAGTGGTACTATTTACAACATGCATAACTACTCTAACAACTACCTAACTACATATATCGAGCTTTCAGGGAAATAAATAATAGTAAAATTATAAACGCATTTTATTGGTGGAGTTATACATGTCATGTTTTGAAACTGTGACATATTCAGAAGAGTACAATGCAGTCTTCGCAATGATTCTTTATAATATTTTGTAGTTTATATGAGCACACAGTTCATGAGATTATGCTGTATCTTGCAAATCAATAGTGCATGTCCCATTGTTGTTTGACATGTTAGTGGTGAAGTCAAGTCTACGGCAGTCCTTCCATTCGTAACCAGGTAAGGCCTTCCATGGTAATATTACAGGTTTTTCAATGAAATGTAATGTTAGTTCGAGAACACAGTCCACCACACTGGCAAAGGGCAGTGCACTGAAGTGCTGCCTTGACACATTTGCACCCCTTTTTGCATCCACAGCGTATGAGTTCTCGACAGGCCTGGGTCACTTCTGGCAGTGTGGTTCAGTGAACTTCCCATCCACCTGTGTCCTTCTTCTTCCACCCCAGTCACCTGGGGATGGGAGTTCCGGGACTGCAACCATCATCTGTCCCCAGCAGTGACCAGCTTGGTAGCAGCCTTCTTTGTGTGCTGAATCACTGCTGCTTGTGTTGAGGGATCCTTCTATGTCTCTACCTTTCTGGGTGAACAGCTGATTGCGTGCCTGATTGACTGATTCCAGGCTGCTAGTGGCGGTCATAAGAGCAATACCACGAATGCTCCAGAGACTCACTCCAGTTGTCTATGGTGTCTGGGGTGGCAGCCAAGGCACAGAAGGCTCTCGTGACGTCATCAAAGGCTAGATGATCAAAGCTCTGGCTGGATGAACTGCATCATTGTCAGCATCGTGCTCACATGCTTTCCCTAATGCAGCACCAACATCCTCATTGCACATGAGCACCACATCACGACTTTGCTTGTGAGCGTCCATGTCTGGGAAGTAACCCAGTATTCTGTTCTTGAGTTTGGTGGAGTGTACACGCCCGTCACGTGTGTCCCAGTTGTTCCAGCTGGTACTGTACAGATTAACCAAGTCTGTTAGCTTGAAACACTGGTGCAACCAAATTGTCCATGCCGCACTTCCTCAATATAGGCAACAAGTCCAGTGAATGCAATTCCATGGTTAACAGTGTCTACATTAGATTCTTGTGCCTTTGTGTCCCTCGTTTTACTGTACAGAGAGGCACACTGAGCATGGTACTTAGCCTCTTGGGCAATGAGATCTCCAACACTGAGTTTGGATAGGAGGTGTTGTTCCTGTAGTTTTGAGGGCACACTGCCTCACGTGAATGTCAAGTTTGAATGTTGATGCTTATGCAAAGCATCTCTTGCTGCAGATTTGCCACAGAAGAAGCATGTCTCTGTTGAATGAGTTTCACGTTCAATGCTCTGACGGGTGAACTTGTGGGTTTCTGGGTCATCATCGTGGTGTGTTTTCCTCTTTCAGCCCTCTGAAGTTTTTTTTGTTATACTGCAGTCTGCAGGATCATGCCATTTGGCTTTGTGAAACCCAGAATGCTGCTCGATGCCCTGACCCTCATCCAGTTGTGACAAGTTTTAGTGTTCTTGGCAGGCAACTGATCTTGTCGAATGCTACAAGAATGCTCAGCTATGCCTGTATCCTGCCCCATCTGTGCCACTTGCTGAATTATAATGGACATTCAGCATCTCATCTATGTCTTCCTGACACAGAACACATTTGTTCCAGTCTGTGGTCGGGCACTGCTTACCTGATGAGCTCGGCTCATCAGGGTCCACCACCTTGTATAGTTTGGCCATTGTCCCTCTGCACTATGCTACTTTAGAACAGTATCTACTAGTTATAATATGAGAACAGTATGTACTGGTTATACCACCACCACTCTACCATAAGCTGAAATCTCCGGAAAATATTGTTACGGAAATGGCCCTTACGGGAATACTAAATATAGAATTAGCTCAGTTCCCCATTAAATTAATGTATAGAGAGGTTGTTGGTATAAGGGACGATATGTGTGTCGGGAGGTGTAACAGACTGTTTTTGTGTTCGTGCTATGGTGGTGAAACCGTAAAACGAGAGATCGCTATTATTCTTTCCTCATTCCGGAATAGGCCCCTCCCAGTCGGCTGAGAGGCGTGGCCTAGAGCGAGGGGTGTGGCCTGGACAGGAAGTGACGCGAAGGGGAGGAAGCCTTTGGTCAGGGAGTCGCCGAGACAGACGTGTGTAGAAGGAGCTCGCGTGTCGAGGCGAGAGAGAAAAGAAAAAGGCAGTGGTGAATCGGCCGCAGAGAAAGCGGAACCTGCACATCGATTCACCTCACGACTCGAAGGAGAAAAAAAAGGGGACGAAAGGAGTGCGTGTGTGAGGAACGGCCCGGTTCTCGAGGCGTGCTCGGAGTCGCTTGAGGCGAGCGAACGAAGGAGCACCGTGTTTGGGTCTGCCGGGAGAGACGCTGAACCGACCTGCACGTCGGTGATTCGACCGAGAGAGAACTGAGGGACGAAAGCGGGAGTCGGGCTTCGAGGCGGGAAGGCCGGAGAGGATACGCCGGAGCGTCTGACGGTCTTGCTCACCTCACGGCTCGACACGTTGTGATCCGCCTGCGGAACTCGGACCTCGACTGGGACCTGTATGGAGAACAGGCCAGGCCGGGATTCGTGTGCTGAACCCTGGAGAGAGATCGGCGATCTCGCATCGTCGACGTGCGCGGAGCCGGAGCGCGCTGAGGAGAACCCGCGCACGCGGTGACTTGGGCGGGAGCTGGAGTGCTGCGCCGCCATTTCTTGCTGCGCGGCACAGTTCGAGCGGAGTTCGAACCCGTGGAAACCCGCTGTTTTTACGAGCGACCTTCGTGCTTTGGACACGTCCTCTCGTCCATGAGCCATCAGCAAGTACTCTGTCTGTCCTGCATGCATGTTTGTTTGCACGTGTTGTATAAGGCATATTTCGTAGTAATCCCCTCGAAACCTTTTAGCCGTGGTCCCTAGTTAAGAACGGTTGATTGTTAAATAAAACCACTGTCGTGTTATTGCTTGTGTTGTGATCCCTGATGTCTCCCCAATATATCTGGTTAATTCTGATGAGTTGCCGCTATGGATTAATTCGTGTCGCGTCGAGGAACGATCCGTTCGATTGGCATACAAGACAAAATGGTTACAGACTGGTAGACTCGCTCGGTCACTGACAAAGCCAGTCTGTAACTAGGGTTCTATCTCCCCAACTGGTAAGGTACAGGATTATGTTGGTATCGCGATTGAAGACGCGTGACCCGAGGCCTGGCCGAGCCGGCCGGCGTTATAGACTCCCGGAGACGGTGGTGGCGAGGGTGGCACCAGGGACCGGGTCAGATTCCCGCCACCCCGGATCCGCAACAATATGTTGGCTGCCACAAGTCACAGCCCAGGTTAACTGAAAGCATACAGATATACATCCAGATTAGGCGTTGTTACTAGGTGTACACAAGTAACAAAAAGCTGTACTAACAACATAGATTATCATTGTGACGTTATTATGATGTTCTGTGTGAATATCCAGCAAACATATGACTACACATAAACATAATTATGAGGTCAGCACACAACTTTCATGGGCTTGATTCTGAAATTCCGAAATGTGCATAACTCCGCTATATTTGATGGTTTTACTATTATTTAATTTCCCTGAAATGCTAGATATATGTAGTTTGGTAGTTGCTAGCATGTTATAAATAGTACCACTGGCATTCCTCATCCTTGAAAATGTACGATTAGCCCCAGAATCAATATCCTAGCTGGTCTAGAACCTGAGAAGCTGGTAAAATAACAACCGGTGTGGCCATTTTGGCCACAGGACAATTCTGCGATGGCCCTATAGCAAATATCCTTCCTTAGGGCATGCTCTAACAGTGTGCCAAAGTTCATGCTTGTATCATCAAAGGCACAATTCCCCCAAATATTTCACTTCTCTGCCGGACTAGTACCTGCTCGTAAAAAGAGTTGTCTTTACATTCTGTTGCCTACTGTGGGGCAGCAGGGTCATTGCTACCACCCAAAGGTCGAACAAGGTGTGTGATGAGCTACATGAATCACATCCAGGGATTGTAACCATGAATCCAATGCCAGGACCATGTTTGGTGCCGGTATAGATGAAAACCTCGAGAGCTATGTTCATATTGCTCCGTGTGTCAGGCCACTGCCCTGAACTCACCTGAGGCACCGCTTCACGTGTGGTCCTGGCCTTCCAAATCATGGTCTCGAATTCCACATCGATTCCGCTGGTCCATTTTTTGGGAAGATGTTTTTGGTGGTTTATCGATGCTCATTCAAAGTGGATTGAAATGTTTAGCCTTATCATCCTGTACTTAGCGAAATCACGGTTGAAAGTTACATGCCATGTTGCCACTCATGTTTGCCAGATTGTGTAGTTAGTGATAATGGCTCATGTTTTCACCACGCTGTGTTCGCATTTCTTGAAACAAAATGGTGTCAAGATATCGCAGTGCTCCTTCAACCTGATTCGAATGGTCAGGCCGAAAGAGTTGTCCAGGTGATCAAGAATGGTCTCAAAAAGGCAAATGACTGGTTCTTCTCTGCAAACCAAAGTTATCACGTTTTGTTATTTACTTATAGGACACGTCCGCACACAACCAACTGGACGCACACCCACAGAAAATGATGTTTGGTCGAATGCTAAAGACACCGCTCAGACCTGATTCATCCGAATGATTCGTCCAGGGTTGTGGACAACCAGTTTAACCAGAAGTGGTACCGATGACAGGACCTCAGTCCACGTCCATCAATGTGTTCGATCCTGTTTTTTGTGCTGAATCCCGGCTGTGAGTCTAAATGGCTCACTGGTCATGTTATAAATCGAATTGTAACTCTTTAATTTTTGTGGAACTGTCCAATGGACATACAGTACGTAAAAATATGACCAGCTAACGCTGAGGCATTGTGACCCCAATCCTCAAACGTATTCAGCCTTGAGGGTGATTCCCTGGTGTCTGTTCCAATTGTGAGCCAAGTGCCTGAGCCCACTGAGTCCGAGCCGATAGTGGTGTGGTGGAGCCTGCTCTCATCCTTCTCTCCATCTCCTCTCGAGGCTGCCGCTGTTGGTGTTCCACAAAACCATCACCCATCTTGTGACGCTCTGCTTGCACATGCAAGGCACCGACGGTTTGAATTTGGTTATTGATTTTGTGATTGGTACCTAGCACTGTTGTATAAGTGTTGTTGAGGGAAATGTATGCCTGGTGTTGGCTCAGTGGTTAGGGTGGTGGCTTTGGGATCTTAGGGTCCTGAGTTCAAGCTCGTTTCCGCTGAATTAATTCACTAGGGGGTTGACTCAGCCTGCCATCCTTCCGAGGTCGGCAAAAATGAGTACCAAGCTTGCTGGATGCCGAGTCATTCGAGTACCTGCGTCGGAGTGGCGACCCGTCAGGATTGTACCCATAGCCAAGGAGACTGCTTTTGGCAGCACCAATGCTCGTACAGAGTATGGGTCCCAAATGGGATGGGGGGGAATTTATCTCTATCTATCTATATATACTAAACTCTCATCTTTGTATGTATGTATGTATGTATGTTCCCGAAATACCAGCCAAAACGTTTTTAGCAGCGTCTCGCGTAGCGAACGCTGCTCATAGAGAGCTCGGCGTTGTTCTTCTTCTTCTTCTTGTTCTTCTTGTTCTTGTTCCTTCTCTTCTTCTTGTGAAGACAAAACCTTAATCTCGAGGACTCGCTCTTGTATATACGAGATCCGGATCTCCTTAAATACTGGAGCACATTTACACATCCTCACATAGACGTGTGCTTTGAGAGCGTCTATCATGAACTTTAAATATATTCGGACATTTGCTTAAAGTTTCGAAAAGTTCACGTTACTATTTAAAGATTATTCCATTTATCGTATTGTAATTTCGTAAATACACGATATATCATAAATACGTAAAGACATTATGACGCGTTTCGCTATTGCTTAATCAAGGACGTGACGAAATATCGGAAGTATTGTTGGTTGTTTTTTTTATTATTTTTTTAGCCGACAAATCTTTTAGGACGCTGCTCGTGGACACATTTGTCCTTGTTTGTGGAACAAAAAGCGAGCGCTTTTTAAGCTAGCGCAAAAATTTTAGGGCCCCTTACTCACCATTGCCTGTGGTGTGCAGTATCAAGTTTCGTTCAAATCGGGCAACGAAAAAATTTATGAAAAAATCAATTCCCGATTCAGTCAAGTACTCTTCGGAGAGTATTTGATCAATGCAAACACCTCAGTGGTAAAGTTTGGAAACCTCAGTGGTAAAGTGGTAAAGTTTGGGAGGGAAATGTTGTCTTCTATCTATCTATATATTACAAAACTCGCATCTTTATGTATGTATGTATGTTATGTTCCCGAAATACAGCCAAACGGTTTTTTGTGAACAAAAAGTGAGCGCTTTTTAAGCTAGTGCAAATTTTAGGGCACCTTACTCACCATTCGCCTGGGTGTGCAGTATCAAGTTTCGTTCAAATCGGGCAAGAAAAAATTTATGAAAAAATCAATTCCCGATTCAGTCAAGTACTCTTCGGATATTTTGATCAATGCAAACAACCTCAGTGGTAAAGTTTGCTGGAGCTATCTTTTTTTTTTTTCTTTTTTCTTTTTTTTTTGAAATGATTTTTTTCATCAACTGCTGTCACAACGGGTTCACGGGTCGTCTAGTGTTCTATAAAGCTACCCATGCGCAGTGTGCACCTCCCTGGAAATAAACGTGGAGCTTCGACTTATATGGTGTCTGGCCTTTCACCTGCAATCCTCCGGTATACGCCACAGTATGTAAAAGAAACATAGATTCTGGACTGTGCCCCTTTCTTTGGGTTTAAGGCAGTGAGGTGAATCAAGTGAGGAAGAGGTAGTAACGGAGGGATGAGTTGAGCCTATCATTTTACATACTGTAGACTGAAATGGTAAGTTAATTAGCACATGACTCGAACTTCTTGTTTAAAAAAAAAAGAATTTCAAGTGATAACATCGATGTGATAATAAACTAAGTGCACATTATCATCTATCCACTCTGAAACATGGAAACCACGCTCCTCGTATAGTAAAATTATTGGTCTGTAAGTTGCCTTGAATTCAATCCAAACCAACATGATAAATTAACATTTTTTTCAAAATCGGACAAAAATTGAACTGGCAGTGGAAAAGGCCGATCGATACTTCGATCTCTCCCAAAGTTAATTTTTTTCCTATTAAGAGATATGCCGACGATACGTTGCTGTTAGAAATATGATTATTTTGAAATTTGAAACTACTCGATTACACTATCGATATTAATTCAACAACCTATTCTATACTACGCATTTAACAGGCATATGTGTGGTGGCAATGTTGTCCTCAATGCGAAGATGAAGACTTCTTGGAAGACGCAGTCGTTGATACAATTGCCACGCCTGACCCGATTAAACTTTCCCTTCAGTATAAGTCAGCCACAATTGGGCTGTGTGTGTGGAGCCAATCGCATACGGGCTTTGTATAAGGCTATGTCTCTATGCAGCGTCGAGTGCGCTCTGTATAAAATATCACTTGGATCATCGCTTTCTCTAGCGATATATAACCACTCAACAGATGATTGTATGGTAATGCACAAAGGCTAGCACATGTTTTTGGCTTATATACTATTGCAGAAGTTATTGAATTGCGAAATCGAAGATTTTTTCACACAGTATATTGTTTTGGTTGTATGCGTTTATTAGTTGGCGAAAATTAAATTTTTTGCCAAGTTTTGTTGTTCTGTAGCATTTGTCTGTTTGTCTGTCTGTCTGTCAAGAGACGATTTTTTGGCCAAAGTTTTCAAGCCAATCTTCTGAAGTTTTTGTGTGTGTAGGTGCACCAGCCTAAGGACAGCAACTGCTTAATTTTGTTGAAGATCTGATCTGAGAATTTTTAATGTGATTCTTCACCCATTTGAGGAGATAGTCCATAATGATATATAACACAATATCTCAAAAAGGTTATGGATCGATCACAACAAAACTTGGTGAACAGGTTGAAAAGTGCCACGAGAGGAAGAACTGATTCAATTTTGGTGAAGATTCGGATCCAGATCTGCACAAGAAATATTTAATTTGACTGATTCTTAACCATTGAAGATGGGGCTTAAAAACGATATTTTGCAAATGATATCTCAAAAAGTTGAGGATAGATTTGATGAAAACATGGTGGACAGGTTTGGGTGTGTGAAAAAGGGTCTAATTGTTTAGTTTTTGGTGTAGACATTTGAATCTGGGTGCTGATTGAGAAATTTTTCAGGTGATTCTTTCACCATTGAGAGATGAGGCCAACACTGTGTAGGCATGTTATCTCTAAAGTGTGGACGACCTTGTGAACAAAACGAGGTGGAAAGTTGGCTAGGTGACAAGAAAAGCTGATTTGATTTTGGTTTAAGGTCTGGAATCAGATCCGACCTAATCAGTGGCAAATAACAAAATGTAAAGTATTCAGCCCTGGCGGAGGTATGTTCACCTACGGAGTGCCATTCCGTTTATTCCACTAAGTTTGTCACTCTGAGTTGATTTTTCATTTTGTCTTTCTGTCCTTGTTTATTGCCTACAGGTCACAATTTTAAACAAATCTCACGAAACTTCACCAACATGGTAGAGTTTGACAGACCGAAGAAGCCTTTTGGTTTTTTGAGGTCAAAAGGTCAACCTAGGCCAAAGATAAACATCAATTTTTTTTTGGTGGGATTTCTGGAGAAATCCTCAATTTTTATATGATTACTTGAAATTTGAAGAGCATTTATATTTCAGGTCACTGAATTCAAATCTAGCCAAATTACTTTTGAGGGTCAACATATGACCAAAAACGTTAACATAGGTCAGGTCAACAACTAGGTTGAATTTCTTAATAATCATAAATTTTCATCTGAATTGGTTTGGAAAATTTGAAGAGCATTTATATATTGGTCACGAGTTCAACAAGCTCATTCTTTTTTTTGAGGTCAACATATACTAAAAGGTCAACATAGGCCAAAAAGGTCAACAAACTTAATGTGGTGTTTCCAAAATCCTCATTTCTCTGATTGACTTGAAGTTTAAAGATTATTTATATTCAGGTTACTCGGATTCCAACAAGCCTATTATTTTGAGATCAACGTAAGCCAAAGTCACATAGGCCAAAGTCAACAACAAGGTGGTGTTTTAAATCCTCCAAATTTTCATCCATTGACTTGAAATTTGAAGGGAATTTGCATATCAGGTTACTGACATTTAACCACCAATTATTTTTGAGACATCAAACCAAAAGGTCCCACATAGCCGAAGGTCAACAACGAATGTTGGCATTTCTGAATCCTCATTTTTCATCTGAATACGTTGAAAAATTTAAAGCAGGACTTGGCATATTTCATTAGTTGCATAATTCAATCGATTTCTATAAATTTTAGGAAATATTCGAATTTCAAAAATTATCAATTTCATCTGATTGACTTGAAGTTTGAAGAGGACTTCATATTTGGTCATTGAATTCAACCACCAATTTTTTTGAGATCAAAAATTTTGTTTTCTGGATTTCACAATTATCGTGCTATGCATGACAATCTTTAATTGTTTTGTTTATTCTTGGTAGTGATAAAGGCAGCCATCTGTTTCTATTTCTCTTTTAAAACTCCAACAGGGACCACAACAAGAAAACATGTCATGATGAATTAATGGTGTCCTTTGTCCGATTAATTGAGGGAATCTTGTGACATTGTAAAAAAAAATTATGTTATTCATTTTGCCTTTAAACGATTTTTTGGGTGAAAAAAAAAAATTAACCAAAGAAAGTCCACTGAGGCCCAGCGCCACCATGCTTCACGTGGAAATGTCTGTGTTGGCTAATACAATGTACTGGGACCTCCCTTACACCCACCACCGCATGCAGTTTGAAGCACGAGCGATCATTGCATCCCAGACGAGGGTGCTATCTGTGCGGACGCTATCGTCCAATCCACTCCGTGTGGAATAATCGTATTACATAGTTGCCAACATGAGAGAAGAAACCAGTAGGAATGGAATGTTCTGCGGTGTGAGGGAGCGAACCGGTCGAGAGGGTGTAGAGTTTATTTGGAAGGTAGGGGGAGATGGTTCTTGGAGGTTAGGTGTCTGGGAGAGGGGTGAGGGTCCTTGGCCGTGGTGTCCTCGGTAGGAAAATTTTGTGTCCAATCTGAATTGAGAAATCGGTTACTTTCGTTGTGTAAAATTGATCCCAGGTACCAATATGAACCGAAGATCAGTAACTTACTTGTGCAAAACTGAACTAAGGTTAACCAACATAATGACCAGGGGATATTCTTGCGATAATCTTTACTGGTAAGAAATATATTTTTTTTAATTTTGTATATTTTTTTAGCTCTTTCAACCAGCACAAAATAAAAAGCTTCTTTTTTGTCTTTTCTCTATTGTGGTAATTTTTACAATGGGCTTAACTGTTTGTCAACTTTATATGTTTGTCCTGAAAATTGAAATGCCAAGAAAACACCCAACAAGCAAAAAATTACAATGATTTGCACAAGCAAATAAACTGATTGTGAATTGGGTAACATACAAACATTTGTGTTTTATATTTTTTCAGTGAGCAATAAAAAACTAGCTCATTATTATTGGCTGTACAAAATGATTTTATTCTACTGATACAAATAAATATTAAATACAAATATACTCTATGAGCCTCATGCTGTTGATATATATATATATATATATATATAAATTACTATATATATACATATACAATAATATATATTTCCAAGACCCTTCTTAAAAGAAGTCAGACTGTAGCAATGTGGAAATGAACATTGAGAAAGTTTATGAACTAAATTTTCTGCCAGTTTCATTTTTTTGCATCACACAAAGTCTCTGCTTTCATTTGAAAAGTGCTTCCTATTACTGCATCCAGTAAACATCAATATTGACCTGCTCGGGGATTCCTGAATGACAAGTTAATTTGATATGTGATCAACCATAAATGGTTAAATGAAATTATTGAACTATGTAAGAGTCCTTGATTTTGAAAGAATTGTTAATGGTAGTTAATGGTGCCGGCTTTGGCAAAAGAATTGGCTCCTGTCGCTAAACCTAAATGGTGAAAGTATCGGTTGATTATGCATTGGGTACCATTCTTATGTCCGATTGAAGTATTCCATTTGGTTTCAATGAAACCATGTTGTGTGATGTTGATGGTCTTTAGAAGTAACCATCAAGAACTGTCCCCGGTAGTTCTATTTGTCATCTGTCTCATCAGGCTACTGTTGTTCGAATGTTTTTGTTTACATGTTAATCATTTTTGGGTCAGGGTTAAGTGGCCGCATGAACTGCTAAGGAGTACATGGAAATCATCCTTCTTTTAAATGCCGAAAAGTTTGCCTACCTATCAGAGAAGCTTTATAATAAAACATGTGATTCTCTATACATTCAAGGTAAAGTTTGATTGAACTCACAAATCACTTGTGTGAATTTATCGATTGTGCACAACTGTTGGTTTGAATTAAGGATAAAATCTACATCAAAATACACAAACTAGTTAGGCCTGTCCATTTTGGAAAACAAGCCCCGTTGGACTGAAATTAAGGTGGTAACAAGCATTGTTTGACCCAGATTGTCATGCAAAAAGGTCTCATATCTCAAAATAAAACATAAAACTGAGATTATAAAAACTATGCGGAAAGATGACAATTTTTTTTTAAATCTCTGCTCATCGAATATCTTTTACAAAGTCCTGAATAAAAATTTGAGAGAAAATGAAGCAAAATAATCCTGTCTAATTGGGAAGTACTGAATAGAGTGAATATTGACCAAATTTATTTTTTGGATAATTTTGTTGATCATTTTAAGAACTTGGTCAGAAGTTGCAATCATAGTGGGTATGCTAATGATGAAAATTTGAAATTCAAGGATCATTGATCAATTTTGTGAATGAATGGATCAATGGTGACTTTTCTGCTAAAGAGCTTTTGTCTTATTTATTACCCAAAGTCCAAAAAACAATGAACAAAAGCAATTGGAGATCTGCAGACCCTCATCAGGCTTGTTTTGTGTCGTGTATTTGTGTGGCATTTGTGTACTGGTGTATTACGTAATTAAAAAAAGAGACATAGTGATAACTGCCACTTTTATAACTGCTGGCAGTGATGACTGGGTACCAAGACGTCGCGCTTTGAATGCAACCCCGCTTTGATCGGACAACTGTCCCCCTGACTTCGGACGTTTATTAGTAATTGAAATGAATTTAGAAATAGGGATTAAAATCAAATTCAATTCAAAATCAACACAATTTGAAGAACCAAAATAGGTTCAGTCTGCATTGGAGTCATCAGAAGGAACCCCGAACAAGAAAAAAAGCAAATATGAAGTCATTAAGGAGGAGCCTGGATAGGAATCTACATTTCAGCCTGCTACTCTCTCCCCTAAAACCGCATCTTAGGCACAGCAAGTGAGCCTTATTCAAAAAAAAAAAAATCAAAAAGAATCCCAGATTCAATAAATAATTCTGGCTGCCACCATGTTGTCCAATCAGGTTGAAATATAAAACATATTCACCCAGATGACGAGATCATAATTGTGATGTGCATGTCGATTCATGAAGCCAGTTTAATATAATTTTATTGATTTTCGCTCAATCCAATTATCAACTGCCAGACCATGTGACCTTTCAATTATTCCCGTGAATATCCCCTGGTATCCCCAAGGGCTTTTGTAACATATGCGTGAAGTTTCCCTCCATCGTCCAGCTGTTTCTGGAGAAGAAGATGTTTCAAATAGGTTTCAAGGGTAAATCCATAATGTCTGCCAAACCATGTGACTAAGACATCATATGGTGTGATCTTTTTGTTCCTCATGGAAGGTGGTCCATATTGTTTTTAAGTTTTGCCTTTGATCTGTTCAGCCATTTCAGAGAAGATTTTTAAAGCTTTTTAATATATATATATATAATTTCACATATATATATATATATATATATATATATAATAGTATATAATATATAATATACATACATACATATATGGCTTCTGAAACATGTGAACCAATGACAATCATCATATTTTTTTCTGTGGACCATTTTATACCTAGATGACCCTCAAAATTTTTTCATACTGATCAGATTTAGTGTTCTACATAAGCAATTATGACATCATAAATAAGGCACCTATGATGTCTAAAAATATCACTTTATTCCTCATGAGAGATTCTTGCCATCTGGTGAATTCAATTTTTCCTTGGTGTGGTTTTCAAAGATACAAAGGTCCAAAGTTTTTTTCTGTTTTCTAACATGGCTGCCAACACCACATGACCCTTTGAATCGCCATAATTATCACTAAATCATTCCTACACGAGTAGTCCGCTCGATAGTGACAACATTTCATCTCAATCCGACAAGTGGTTGCGGAGAAAAAACACTAAAGTTTTGTCGGACAAAACAAAACAGACAGACAAATGAAATATCACTCTTGGAGTGCACTTGGAAAAACACAAATGGCACCGAGAGCAACATAACCTCCACCACAGCCTGAAATACACCAACCTGTACACCAAGTTTCATCCAAATCCGTCTCAACTTTGAGATATGGAATGATCGTTTTTCCTGCCCCCATCTCTCAATGGTGAATAATCAGTGAAAATTAAGTAATTTCTCTGTATCCATATCTGGATTTGGATCTCACCAAAATTAAACAATTGCCTGTCTTTGACCAGTCACCTACACACAAAATTAATTTCAGAAGCGGTTGCTTGAAAACTTGTTGGCCAAAAACGTGTGAAAAACAAACGCTACAGACCAACATACTTGGCGAAATCTTTTTTTTCGCCAAGTAACAAACAAATGGACCCAAATGCAATACCATCTCCTCTGGCCAGGGTAACAAAGTTCTTGCTGCAAGAGCCATCATATGCAGCCTTGGCTGCTGGTTGCTCATTTATCTGGACAGCAGCGTTCCGCTGATGCAGTGCTATCTAATTACCGATTACTCGGTATTCATTTCACCACTTCAGAAGGATGACAGCTAAGTCAAACCCCACCTCGTGTTTAATTCAACAGTAGAAAAGGGGATCAAAACTCAGACCCAATGTCCAAACCAGCCACATTAACGATTAATCAACAGACAGGCTAATAGATGTCCATTATGTGAGGCTAATGCTACTGGTGACGAATTTCACTCCCTTCCTTGTCTGTCCCATGTTCAATGCAGCTCGTAAGAAGTGTACTGAAATGTCATTATTGTGAAAATCCGTCGTGAATAAAATGGATGAGCTAGTAATATGGCTAAATGTTGATTCAGCTTGTTAAATGTTGGCGAAGTTTAATTGGGTAGCATATTATATTGGTTCTTTATCACTTGTTAATGTTATATTGTTGTCAATAAGAGAAATTTTCTATGCCTGAGTCATGCTCAAAAATACATTTGTCGTCTGTCATCTGTATCCAGACAATCACATCGTTTTCTGCCGCATATACATATACTGCATGCAGCAACTGACATAATACAGAAAGCAGCACTGCATATACAGTATGCAGCACCTGACTTTCTGGTTGCATCATTTTTGGATGTGAGGCTATACATGCCTGATGTAGTGCCTAACCCACTTCCCATTCTTCCCACCCAGCGTCCAGCTACTCTCCACTTCTCCATAAAATTAAGACTATGGTTCAAGAATTTCACCAAAATATTATTACTGGCCACAGGGTCTTCAACTAAAATGCACCATAGCATCTTTAATGCCCACAACAAATGCAAGCAGATGGACATTGGCTATTGTCCACTTGGTAAAAAATGCCTTGCTCTTCGGAAAAAATGACCTGCATATGAAGAACCAGGAGAGAGTTTATGGTCAAGTGGTCCTGCAGCCTACTAATTATAAACGTGAATCAACAACCTGTGACAAAATATATATTTCGCCCTCTGTCCACTCAACTCCCTAAATCTTGCCCATGTGTCACGTGTCTATAGGGGGATGTGGTGAAAGCTGGGTCTGAATAAAAAATCATTACCCAGGCAAGATTATTTGTAACAGAGCAAATACGACCCGTTGCTTCGCTGACGGGGATACTGAAGAGGGTAGGAAAAGAGGGAGAAGAAGGGTGGGGGAGAGAGAGAGAAGAGAGGAGAGAGGAGAGAGGAAGAGAGGAGTGAGGAGGGGTGGGGGAATGGAAGACATGTGAGGTGAGAAAAGGGAAGGCAGACGTGAGATGGAGCATTAATTGCCACCCGCCAGAACACGTCCAGAGGCAAAAACACTGCCCAACCCCCCACCCTCCGCCTTGACGTGTCTGGAGCTAAGCTGCGGAGACATGCACCGCTTGGACAGATCCCGGAACAAGACACGTCCAGACATAACCAATAATCCCATAATGTCTGAGAGAGAGAGAGAGAGAGAGAGAGAGAGAGAAGAGAGAAGAGAGAGAGAGAGAGAGAGAGAGAGGGCGAAGAGAGATAATACGCTTTTATGACCACACACACACACACCACACAACACGTGCTTTGACGATCATGTGGTGATGGAGCACAAACCACTGATCAGGGTGATGGAGCACGAACCACTTGATCAGGGTGAACCAGAGCACGAAACACACCCGCATCAGGTTGATGGAGCACGAACCACTCACTCAGGGTGATGGAGCACGAACACTCGCTTCAGGGAGATGGATCATGAACCACTCACTCAGGTGACATGAACCACTCCTCAGGGTGGTTGGAGCACAACCACTCGCTCAGGTGTTGGAGCCGAACCACCGCTCAGGGTACAGAGGCACGAAACCACCCGCTCAGGGTGTTTGGCGCACGAACCACGTTGCTCAGGTGACAGAGCAAGAACTCACTCACTCAGGGAATGGATCATGAACCACTCACTCAGGGAGATGATCATGAAACAACTCCTCAGGGCGTGGATCATAACCACTCACTCAGGGCGAACGGAGCTCGAAACACTCGCTTCAGCGTGATGGGGCAACAAAAACACCGCTCAGTGTGAACAGGGCATGAAAAACACTTGCTCAGGG
>CM068956.1:84362965-84370010 GCA_035128595.1 Eptatretus atami | reverse complement strand
GGCGCCAGCACCCATTGTCGCTGGTTTGTGGTTGTCCCTCTCGGACCCCTTGTCGGTAGGTAACTCCCACTGCTGACCGGGAGCACCCAACAAGCCTTGCCGTTTCAGAGATGCTCTGACCCATTGTCTGCCATAACAAATTTGCCTTGTCAGTCGCTAGAGTCTTTACTTCCTGCCCATTTCTCCTGCATCCACACATCAACTTCAAAACGACTGTTCAATTGCTGCTAATATATCCACCCCTTGAAGGTGCCATTGTAACAAGATAATCAATGTTATTCACTTCACCTGTCAGTGGTCAAATATTTTGCTCATCAGTATAATACACATATATATATATATTATATATAATACATACAATGCAGCCACAACAGGGGCTTAGAGGTAGATGCGGGTCTTTTGGGTTCTTTAGCGGTCCTAAGGGTCTTGTGGAATTGACATTCAAACAGGACATGATTAATAGGCATATAGTCTTCACGGTTTCCTAGACTGACTCCCGGCTTCACCGCTTCCCGCTCACCGTGCTTTTCGTTTTTATATGTATAGATTATTTTATTACACCACCACGAACCGCCACGTTATTAAAACACTCACCCCCACGTAACTGCCATGTTATTAAAAACACCTCACCGCAGTAACTGCCACGTTATTAAAAACACCTCACCGCACGTAACTGCCATGTATTAAAACACCTCACCGCCACGTAAACTGCCATGTATTAAAAACACCTCACCGCCACGTAACTTGCCACGTTATTAAAACACCTCACACGCCACGTAACTGCCATGTTATTAAAAACACTCACCGCCACGTAACTGCACATTATTAAAAACACCTCACCGCCACGTAAACTGCCAGTTATTTAAACACCTCACCGCCACGTAACTGCCATGTATTTAAAAACACCTCACCGCCACGTAACTGCCAGTTATTAAACACCTCACCGCCACGTAACTGCCATGTTTTAAAACAACCTCACCGCCACGTAACTGCCACGTTATTAAAAACACCTCACCGCCACGTAACTGCCATGTTATTAAAAACCACCTCACCGCCACGTAACCGCCACGTTATTAAAAACCTCACCGCCACGTAACTGCCATGTTATTAAAAACACCTCACGCCACGTTAACTGCCATGTTATTAAAACACCTACACCGCCACGTAACTGCCACGTTATTAAAAACACCTCACCGCCACGTAACTGCCATGTTATTAAAAAACACCTCACGGCCACGTAACCGCCACGTATTATAAACACCTCACCGCCACGTAACTGCCACGTTATTAAAAACACCTCACCGCCACGTAACCGCCACGTTATTAAAAACACCTCACCGCCACGTAACTGCCACGTTATTAAAACACCTCACCGCCACGTAACCGCCACGTTATTTAAAACACCTCACCGCCACGTAACTGCCAGTTATTAAAAACACCTCACGCCACGTAACTGCCCAAGTTATTAAAAACACCTCCACCGCCACGTAACCGCCACGTTATTAAAAACACCTCACCGCCACGTAACTGCCACGTTATTAAAAAACACCTCACCGCCACGTAACTGCCCATGTTATTAAAAACACCTCCCAGCGCCCACGTAAACTGCCATGTTATTAAAAACACCTCACCGCCACGTAACTGCCACGTTTATTAAAAACACCTCACCGCCAGTAACTGCCATGTTATTAAAACCTCACCGCCACGTAACCGCCACGTTATAAACACCTCCACGCCACGTAACTGCCTGTTATTTAAAAACACCTCACCGGCCACGTAACCGCCACGTTATTAAAACACCTCACCGCCACGTAACTGCCATGTTATTAAAACACCTCACCGCCACGTTAACACCCAACGCTTATAAAAACACCTCACCGCCACGTAACCTGCCATGTTATTAAAACCACCCCACCTCCACGTAATTCAAAAAAACTGCAACTGTTGCAATTCAAAACACCTCACCACACGTCGTTGAGGACCGCTTGTTTTAACTGAGGATAAGTACGTCAGTTGCCGTGTAGTTATGATTTAGCAGAATTCAAACATTTATTTTGCAAATTAAATTTAATATTCGTGATAATACATTTTTATGAGCAAATTAAGTTGAAAGAATTTAAGTTTGAAATTATTTTTTTATTTTATATTTTAACATTTATTTAAAAATAACCTAAAGACATACACAGGGAGAGTAGGTGCAGCCATAAGTTTGGTATGATTTCACAAAAGTTTGAAGGCATAGTTTATTTACTTATTTTGCTTCAACATTTACACAGAACAGATTCAGTGGGGAATTTCCAATAGAATTCCATGGAAGCTGAGATTTTATCAAGGAGGCGAGGAAGGGTTTTTTTTTTTTAATACAAAAGATCAGGTCGAAGTGAGAAAGTAAAGAAACAGCTAGTAAAGCTAAGAGTCGATAAAGCATCGGGCCAGATAATATGCACTGAGAATTTTGAGGGAGGTGGCATGGCAGATAGAGAGATTGTTAGCTGATATCTTCAATAGCTCACTGGAGTCAGGACTGTGTACCAGCTGAATGGAGAGTAGCAAATAACACCGTTATTGAAGAAAGATCCGAGAAGAATTGTGGAACTACAGACCTGCTAGTTTGACTTCAGTTGCAGGAAAGGTATTGGCGATGTTCATTTGGAACCAGGTGAGGAACAATTTAATAAATACAAACTAATAAAGGCAGTCATCAGGACTTACAAAGAGAGGTCATGTTTCACAAATTTATTGGGGTTTATGAAGCATTTTCTGATTCAATGGATGATCCAGTGGACATAGTATATCTCGACTTTCAGAATGCATTTGATAAAGATACCAAAGAAGAAAGTTGTTGGTTAAGGCGAGGGCTTGTGGAGTGGCTGAACATATAGCTAACTGGATTGGAAACTGGCTAAGTGATGTAGGAAGCAGAGTGGCTGTGAGTGGGGGATGTCTCGCTGGTGGGACGTAAGTAGTGGGGTACCTGAGGAATCAGTACTCGGACCATTTTACCTTCTCCACTGAAGGTGAAGGAGGTTATGTTTTCACCCCTTTCTGTCTGTTTGTTTGTCTGTTCGTCTGTGTACAGGATATCTCAAAAAGTTGTGGATGGATCCGCATGAAATTTGGTGGTCAGTTCGGTGTGTGACAAGAATGAACCGATTAGATTTTGGTGAAGATCCGGATCTGGATCCGACTACAATAATTTTTTAAGTGTTCTTCACCATTGAGAGATAGGGCCAAAAACGATATATGGCATGATATTTCAAAAATGTATTTGACCCGATATGTTCTCATGGATCAGGCAATGTGTGGCGGAGGTATCGCTCTACGAGTGCCCTTCTATTATTCAGAGTTTACATTGGAGATAGACGGACACAGGGATATTGGCAGGACTTGTAGTAACTTGGGGATGGATGGGTGATTGCGTACATCTGTGCTGAGTGTGATAATCTGCGGGGGTCTCGCCAAGAGATAGTGAGTGGTCAGTGTTTGTATTATCTTCACCAGATAAGATCCTTCACCCACTGCCCCTCCCCCCCCCAAAAAATCCCATCATTACTTTTTAACACCATTGTGAAAGCCCTGAACCTGCCACACTTTCATCATCCCCACTCCCCCCCCACCCCCCAGTAAACTAAGTCATTTTGAAGATTGACGGTTATATATTTAATTTGGTGTTGTGTGGCGCACTTGATGTGCCGATGGCATCCTCCTGTATCAAGTTTTCTTGTTATTCCTTGTTATTCCCACAATGCAGCAGAATCACAGAGCCTGCTGCTTTCTCATTTGAGCTGGTTGGTGGCCTTTCTGTTTTCTACTGGCTCTCCTCAATTTCTCTACTGGCTCTTCGACCTCCACCCACTTTCCTGTTTTATCTCCATGTCCTTCCTACCCAATCCCTGCAGGTCAGACATGTTCTTATACCCCCTCCCTTTATTAAAGCCTTAGTTCCTCTTTTTTCTTTGCTTTTCCTCGGTGCCTCTGTCTCTTCCATCTTCTTCCTCAGTCTCTTCGATCCACTCATTTCAACAGCGCCTAATTTTGCCAGTGATTCAAGTGCTCTACCACTTCAAGTCACCAACCTACCTGTGATCTTTTCTATCCTCATTAACCTCCCCTTACCTCTCTCCATCTATTTTCAGGTTTTCTTCTTTTCTCTTGTCGCTCCTCCTGTTCATTCATCCCCTTGTCGTGCCCACACGTTGCATTACTTGCACACTCCAGTGTGTGCCTTCTATCTTCGCAAAAAAAATGAAAAAAAAAGAAGAGAAAATCAGATTGGCAATGACAGAAAAACTACAAAGCATTGTGACATTTTCAGATTGCTCCACAAAAAGTAAAAGTTAAGTGACTTGATTGTTGCCTCAAGAGTCGTCACTGAAGACTGAAAACTCGTCTTGGATTCGACTTGAAACTCAATCTTTAAGACTTGACTCCAGTCAGCAACTTAGATCAAATATATATATTCTCATTTCATTGTCAAATCCACATTTATTTTTCTAGCTGTTTAATACCATCGGTTATGAGTAAGCAACATTTGTGGTTCTCTTCCCCTCTATACACAATATAAATTCATAGTATGCAATCCTAATCTGCTCATACATAATACATAAAACACATGCTTTTATGTTCAATTTTGTGTATCAGTATTGCCTACTGTTTCCTTACATTTTGAAAGGAGGTTTTTGTTTCACGCAAGTGTTGCACTCGACAGCTCTTCTCTTTACAAGCTATAAATCAGCAGCACGTTTTCTTTTGGGATGAACTTCAAGGGATTATTATCGATTGCCAAAAAGTTGGAGCAAACAGCTAACATGAACCATCAACTCACCATTCGTGAAACTTTCCTTCTCCCCACCTGTCAAATGTATGCATGAGGGCCAAGGTTTCTAATAAAGAAAAGGAACCAGCAGTGAAGTCAATGTCAGTGCTGCTGATAACTCTCACTTATCTCTTTCTCTGCGTCTCTGCTTCTTTCACTCTCTGCTGTGTTTTGTTCAAAAGGTATGCAGGTTTCCTGGTAATTCTGCATTTTGAGCTGGTTTTGCTTTGCTGATGAAGCATGAAGCAAAAATACACATTCAACATTGATACTGAAAATTCTGAACTCCCAAATTCCCCTTCGGCTTGATGTCTTTGGAGAGATAAAACAAGCACGCACGCACGCACGCACGCACACACACACACCTCACTGGATCAGCAGCTGAGCAAGTGCTCAACAGTTGACACCTCTCATTCCTTCCTATCCGTCTCCACCCCCAATTACTGTGCAGAGGCCTGTGACATGGGATCGGGCAGCTGACATTAGAAATGAGCTTGTTTATCGATTCTACGTCGAGGCAGTAGCTTGCAGCCTACTAACACTGGAGTGCTGCCTACAAGCTACTCAAATTAGACACAGAACACGGCCAACCAGGGGGCAGAAAGCTTGATACGACCATCGAGTAAGGGATGTTAGATGAGTAAATCATGCATTGTGACAGATTTAAAATCGCCAGAAGAATTTATGAAGAGCACCATACCTGCCCTTCCACAATGAGGTAGTAACACACAAAATCGAATATTTGCAAAGAAAAAAGTGCATTCCAATGGCATGTGAAGATATATAGGCACACAGAGAGAGGCAATAAGCGATGTGCTCGAAACAGTAACGATATCGGTATAAAGCTTATACGAAAGAGATTCCTCTACAATGTCCCCCACAGCAATATATTGATTATTTTTTTGTTTAGTCAGAATCTTTCTCTATCTTATCCTCTCAATGTGCATTACCTTACCCCACCCCTTTCCTTCATCCACTAAAACAAAATGTTATGTCAATGTAAGGAAAACATCTCTTGCTGTGAACTTTCACCGCTTCAAAAAGAATGTTACTGCCAAGGAGTAAAAGCTTCAATGTTTGCTGCACATAAAGCAGAGAGATTTTGGCCAGCCTTAATAACATGGTTGAGTGATTTAACTTTTGCCCTTCAATTGGCCCCTCTTAAAGAATGGATTCCTGAAAAGGTAAATGTGGCTTATGCCAATGGTTTGCACGACAAACATGTCACACCTTCATCATGCTCCATATAGTTTCAAACCTTAAATGCAAAAAAAACACACCAAAAACAGCTATTCATGATCGCTTAGTCGTGCATTTTCCACATTGTGTCGATACTAATAAAAGGTTGTGTGGTGTGTGTGTTTGTGTGTTGTGTGTGTGGTGTGTGTTGTGTGTGTGTGTGTGTCCTCAACTCCAAAACCAAAAAAACCAAGCAGCCTAAAACTTTGCATGCATATTAAGAAAGCTCCAAGAAGTGCAAGAGTGAAATTGGATGTTTGGGTTAACTAAAACACCCCTTTTGAGATAATTAATGGCCTTTAATTATATCCTTCATCAGGTGATCCTCGGCCAACTCTCTGTTTGGGTCTGAAGGCGTTTCTTGGGTAACCTCGCTGGAGTCTGAAGCCGCTATGTTTTTGGCCTGCTAAACCTTACCTTACCTTGACATGGAACAGGCCACAATGATTTTTTAAACGATGAAGTTTTTTTGTCGCTTTCTCCACTCATATCGAATGCCTGTTCATCATCGCGATGAATTGTTGTATACATCGCTTTGCTAGGACGATAAGTTTCAAAATTAGGAGCTTGGAGGGTTTCATGCAAATTAGGAGCCATGCCCGGTGGACGACTTGATGTGGTTACTGCTGAAGGAATGCATAACTCTGGCATTTTGAGATGTCTGAATTTCTGACAGCAGAGAGTCCAGAGCTAAAGAAATCTCAGGCTAAATAGACGCCAAGGCGCGTGACCATAGCTCTGCTCCATACCATTGCTTAATGAGTTGAGGTAACTGCTGGTGGATTAGTTTTAGCCACATATTAACACCACCACGTTTTCGAAGGTAGGGGTCAGTTCTTCATCGATGATTGGGAGCTCTCCATGATGGGTTATGGACCCATCCTTCTGCAACGGAGTATCCTCCTAAAGGCCAAACGCTTTCAAAAAACATCCTCTGAGTGGTCATCAGGTGAATGCTTGATTAAATCCAAGTCATTAAATGGGCCCCAG
>CM068956.1:84338430-84357955 GCA_035128595.1 Eptatretus atami | reverse complement strand
GTGTCTGGCCACAATCTCGATCAGTTCATCGAAGACTTTGCCCTTCGGTTTATCAGGAGTAACCAGATCCTTCATCAGGGCATATGTTGTATTGCCACACTCTGTGAGCAGAATTGCCCGCTGACGATCAGCATCTTCTGTCACTGCCATCTTGTTAGCAATGAAGTATTGTCCCAATCGATCAGCAAAGTCTTCCCAGTCCTCATCTGGCTGGTACTCCCCCAGACTCCCGACGGACGCCATAGTGAGCAATACCAACTTGGCAAAGCACTAAACTCGTCGCCAATTGTGGCGTATCTGAATGATTGCGGGGTGATAGGCCAGACACCATACAAGTCGAAGCTCCACTTTTTATTTCCAGGGAGGTGCACACTGTGCATGCGCGTCGTGGTAGCTTTATAGAACATGACACATATATTTGTAGCAGAAGGCTGCAGGGTAGCATTATTCACTGAGTTGTGGGGGGGGGCTGTACCACTGATGCAATGCCCTCTGTTGGTTGGGCAGGAATTTGAAATTTGGTCGGAATGCTGGCAATAGCTTGCCTACTTTTTGCGAAGACACTGTGTATATTAAGCCCACCAAACAATGCCAGCAGATGGGACACCCAGTTTAATCCATGGATCCAGGACACCCAGTTTAATCATCCAAGGAACGGCACACACATCGATGAACCCCCGGCCTTGTGAAACACTAGGATGACAGTTTATAGCTGGCCCGAGATTTGAACCCAGGTGAGACAGCTTAGAGGCAAGTGTGCGTACCTCTTGGCCATCCTGCCAGCCCACATAATTAATCAAGCATATACAATGAAGAACTAGTCTTTCTGGGGAAGGCTAGTATTGATCTGCATCAGTGGAAAGGTCTAACAATGCATGAAATCAACAAGCCAATGATCAAGGTATTCTAACTGCTGTAGGAAGCAAGGAGAATCTGACATTTCGGGCGTTAACCCTTTGTCAAAACAAACAGCAGTACAACACTGCGTTTACCCTCATACACAGCGCCATACTGCATTACAGTACATGAACCATAACCATAGTCCAATGCCTCCTTGCTATCCTTGATCATGAAAATGTGTGATGTGAGTGCACTGGTTTAAAGTTGTGGCACTAATTAAACAGGAAGTGACAATGTAAAGTGCTGTATTTGGGCTGAGACTTGACTTGTTCCTCTTTCCCTCCGATGAATGGTTAACACCTGAAACATCAGCTTCTCCTCGTTTCCAACAGCTGTTGGCAATACCTCAATCCACATTCTTTTGATTCCATCCATTGGTCAAGCATATCGTAGCCTTCCATACGAAGCATGAGCAGGACATTTACGACACAGAAAAAAGGCAGAAGCTGCTTGCCTTTCAAAAGTTTTCCATACATGACATGGGAATGAAACTCGCAAGTAACATTACATGGAATGGAAATGAAATGCAAACAGTACTTTCAAAGAAGATATTCTCAAGGGAATGAAGCGCATTTTGAACTTGATTTCACTGACTATTTGGTCGAATACCAACCTGGTTCTCTTTGCTTCTCTTCTTCATTACCTTTTCCCACAGCTTCTAAATTTCCTGCGAAACTTGTGTCAATTATATATCACTTAATCCCCTCCAAGACACAAAGCAAGAAGCTTTTGGCCTTTCGTAGATAATTTCATTCCTACTTCTCCTGAATGAGTCACAAGCCATGATGTGGTGGCCTCAGCAGTTGAAGTGATTTGGTGTTAATTAACAACTGCATTAAATAGCTTAAAGTATGTATGAATACTCGAAAAATTTCAGGTAATTATCTGAATAAAAATCAACCAAACCCAAACCCATTTCTTCCGCTCACAAGAACAAGAGTATATTTGTAAGAAATGCCTCTGTAAATTTCTCAAGCTGCTTTTAGATTATTTGAGAAAATCATCTGACCTGAACTTCTAACCTCATTGGAAGTGTCGATGTGGGGATTACTCAATCAACGTTAATCAACATGTGGCCTTGCAACAAGAATATTTTTCATTGTAAAGATATAAGGTGCGATGGAGTCACCACAGGATCATACCGGGGGGTGGGGGGGGGGAGGGGTTATGGATGTAGCAGTCTGTACACCACAAAAATCTGTTTAACACTTACATTATTGCCCAATGTGACCGGGTATATATATATATATTGTGATGTTGCATTTCAAAACACTCAGAATAACCAGAAGCAGGTGGTTGAATGAGAACACTTACCTGTTCAGATACCCAGAGCCAGATTAGAGCGAGCCAAGCGACAGATGCACATCATCATGCTGATGCAAACAAGCAAGACAAACGGAACAGAGGGTCAGAGGACAGCAAAATTGAACTAGAAAGTAATGGAAGAGTGAGGATTAACCAGCCCAATGGAGTAAGGATAATTCTAACATTAGATGTTACATGTCCAATATCCTGAATGAGTTTGTTTCCTCAATAAGCATCGCCATTATATATGCCAGTTAAGTTGACTGCAGCGAGGTGTTACTGTTGGCATTGTGCTGCCTGCTTCCGTATTGCTGACTGACTTGGACATGTACATACCACTCCTTGAATAAACTTGGGTTGTGCTACCAAACTTCGTTGGTGTTTCCGGCTGATCCTTCTACCCATTGGCATGGCGGCAGCGTTATCTAAACCTACGTCCTTCAATCAACGATGTGGATTATTTGTACTTGCTCTTTGATCTGTCGGAGAACTTCACACCTAAGATGGTGGCACATCGACCTCCTAAACGGTGGAGTCTCATGAAGCACAAAACAATTACGTCTTTCGAGAACTGGTGACAAAATCTTCTGTATATTCTTTCCCTTGACCTAAACTTTTCATATTTTCTCATCAACGGCTTCACATGGGAAAAGAAAACCAACCAGTCGCTCCTTCGGTGCCTTGCAGATGATGGAGAGGACGTTTCTGCTGCCGTACGATGCACTGCACAACAGAAGATGGCACACTTTGACCGAATGCGGAGTCAAATCGCTAATTAATGTCGAATCATCTCCAGAAACTCCATTGTGAAGGCCTCTACATCTCTGGCCTCGATTTGGCAATCCATTCAGCTCCATTTTGGGTTTCAGATATCTGGGGCCCATTTAATGGACTTGGATTTAATCAAGCATTCACCTGATGACCACTCAGAGGATGTTTTTTGAAAGCGTTTGGCCTTTATGGAGGATACTCCGTTGCAGAAGGATGGGTCCATAACCCATCATGGAGAGCTCCCAATCATCGATGAAGAACTGACCCCTACCTTCGAAAACGTGGTGGTGTTAATGTGGCTAAAACTAATCCACCAGCAGTTACCTCAACTCATTAAGCAATGGTATGGAGCAGAGCTATGGTCACGCGCCTTGGCGTCTATTTAGCCTGAGATTTCTTTAGCTCTGGACTCTCTGCTGTCAGAAATTCAGACATCTCAAAATGCCAGAGTTATGCATTCCTTCAGCAGTAACCACATCAAGTCGTCCACCGGGCATGGCTCCTAATTTGCATGAAATCCCTCCAAGCTCCTAATTTGTAAACTTATCGTCCTAGCAAAAGCGATGTATACAACAATTCATCGCGATGATGAACAGGCATTCGATATGAGTGAGGAAAGCGACAAAAAAACTTCATCGTTTAAAAAATCATTGTGGCCTGTTCCATGTCAAGGTAAGGTAAGGTTTAGCAGGCCAAAAAACATAGCGGCTTCAGACTCCAGCGAGGTTACCCAAGAAACGCCTTCAGACCCCAAACAGAGAGTTGGCCGAGGATCACCTGATGAAGGATATAATTAAAGGCCATTAATTATCTCCAAAAGGGGTGTTTTAGTTAACCCAAACATCCAATTTTCACTCTTGCACTTCATTGACTTTCTTAATATGCATGCAAAGTTTTAGGCTGCTTGGTTTTTTTGGTTTTGGAGTTGAGGACACACACACACACAACAACACACACACACACACACACACACACACACACACACACACACACACACACACACTTTATTAGTATCGACACAATGTGGAAAATGCACGTACTAAGCGATCATGAATAGCTGTTTTTGGTGTGTTTTTTTTGCATTTAAGGTTTGAAACTATATGGAGCATGATGAAGGTGTGACATGTTTGTCGTGCAAACCATTGGCATAAGCCGCACATTACTTTCAGGAATCCATTCTTTAAGAGGGGCCCATTGAATGGGCAAAAGTTAAATCACTCAACCATGTTATTAAGGCTGGCCAAAATCTCTCTGCTTTATGTGCAGCAAACATTGAAGCCTTTTACTCCTTGGCAGTAACATTCTTTTTGAAGCGGTGAAAGTTCACAGCAAGATGATGTTTTCCTTACATTGACATAACATTTTGTTTTTAGTGGATGAAGGGAAAGGGGTGGGGTAAGGTAATGCACATTGAGAGGAATAAGATAGAGAAAGATTCTGGACTAAACAAAAAAAAATAATCAATATATTGCTGTGGGGGACATTTGTAGAGGAATCTCTTTCGTATAAGCTTTATACCGATATCGTTACTGTTTCGAGCACATCGCTTATTGCCTCTCTCTGTGTGCCTATATATCTTCACATGCCATTGGAAATGCACTTTTTTCTTTGCAAATATTCGATTTTGTGTGTTACTACCTCATTGTGGAAGGGGCAGGTATGGTGCTCTTCATAAAATTCTTCTGGCGATTTTAAATCTGTCACAATGCCATGATTTACTCATCTAACATCCCTTTACTCGATGGTCGTATCAAGCTTTCTGCCCCCTGGTTGGCCGTGTTCTGTGTCTAATTTGAGTAGCTTGTAGGCAGCACTCCAGTGTTAGTAGGCTGCAAGCTACTGCCTCGACGTAGAATCGATAAACAAGCTCATTTCTATATGTCAGCTGCCCGATCCCATGTCACAGGCCTCTGCACAGTAATTGGGGGGTGGAGACGGATAGGAAGGAATGAGAGGTGTCAACTGTTGAGCACTTGCTCAGCTGCTGATCCAGTGAGGTGTGTGTGTGTGCGTGCGTGCGTGCGTGCGTGCGTGCTTGTTTTATCTCTCCAAAGACATCAAGCCCGAAGGGGAAATTTGGGAGTTCAGAATTTTCAGTATCAATGTTGAATGTGTATTTTTGCCTTCATGCTTCATCAGCAAAGCAAAACCAGCTCAAAATGCAGAACTTACCAGGAAACCTGCATACCTTTTTGACAAAACACAGCAGAGAGTGAAAGAAGCAGAGACGCAGAGAAAGAGATAAGTGAGAGTTATCAGCAGCACTGACAATTGACTTCACTGCTGGTTCCTTTTCTTTATTAGAAACCTTGGCCCTCATGCATACATTTGACAGGTGGGGAGAAGGAAAGTTTCACGAATGGTTGAGTTGATGGTTCATGTTAGCTGTTTGCTCCAACTTTTTGGCAATCGATAATAATCCCTTGAAGTTCATCCCAAAAGAAAACGTGCTGCTGATTTATAGCTTGTAAAGAGAAGAGCTGTCGAGTGCAACACTTGCGTGAAACAAAAACCTCCTTTCAAAAATGTAAGGAAACAGTAGGCAATACTGATACACAAAATTGAACATAAAAGCATGTGTTTTATGTAATTATGTATGAGCAGATTAGGATTGCATACTATGAATTTATATTGTGTATAGAGGGGAAGAGAACCACAAATGTTGCTTACTCATAACCCATGGTATTAAACAGCTAGAAAAATAAATGTGGATTTGACAATGAAATGAGAATATATATATATTTGATCTAAGTTGCTGACTTGGAGTCAAGTCTTAAAGATCGAGTTTCAAGTCGAATCCCAAGACGAGTTTTCAGTCTTCAGTGACGACTCTTGAAGCAACAATCAAGTCACTTAACTTTTACTTTTTGTGGAGCAATCTGAAAATGTCACAATGCTTTGTAGTTTTTCTGTCATGCCAATCTGATTTTCTCTTCTTTTTTTTCATTTTTTTTTGCGAAGATAGAAGGCAACACACTGGCAGTGTGCAAGTAATGCAACATGTGGGCACAACAAGGGGATGAATGAACAGGAGGAGCGACAAGAGAAAAGAAAACAGAAACCTGAAAATAGATGGAGAGAGGTAAGGGGAGGTTAATGAGGATAGAAAAGATCACAGGTAGGGTTGGTGACTTGAAGTGGTAGAGCACTTGAATCACTGGCAAAATTAGGCGCTGTTGAAATGAGTGGGATCGAAGAGACTGAGGAAGAAGGATGGAAGAGACAGAGGCACCGAGGAAAAAGCAGGAAAAAAAAAGAGGAACTAAGGCTTTATAAAGGGAGGGGGGGTATAAGAACATGTCTGACCTGCAGGGATTGGGTAGGAAGGACATGGAGATAAAACAGGAAAGTGGGTGGAGGTCGAAGAGCCAGTAGAAAATTGAGGAGAGCCAGTAGAAAACAGAAAGGCCACCAACCAGCTCAAATGAGAAAGCAGCAGGCTCTGTGATTCTGCTGCATTGTGGGAGATAACAAGGAATAACAAGAAAACTTGATACAGGAGGATGCCATTCGGCACATCAAGCCTGCGCCACACTAACACCAAATTAAATATATAACCGTCAATCCTTCAAAATGACTTAGTTTACTGGGGGGGTGGGGGGGGAGTGGGGATGATGAAAGTGTGGCAGGTTCAGGGCTTTCACAATGGTGTTAAAAAGTAATGATGGGGATTTTTTTTGGGGGGGGGGAGGGGGCAGTGGGTGAAGGATCTTATCTGGTGAAGATAATACAACACTGACCACTCACTATCTCTTGGCGAGACCCCCGCAGATATATCACACTCAGCACAGATGTACGCAATCACCCATCCATCCCCAAGTTACCTACAAGTCCTGCCAATATCCCTGTGTCCGTCTATCTCCAATGTAAACTCTGAATAACTAGAAGGGCACTCGGTAGAGCGCATACCTCCGCCACACATTGCCTGATCCATGAGAACATATCGGGTCAAATACATTTTTGAGATATCATGCCATATATCGTTTTTGGCCCTATCTCTCAATGGTGAAGAATCACTTAAAAAAATTATTGTAGTCGGATCCAGATCCGGATCTTCACCAAAATCTAATCGGTTCATTCTTGTCACACACCGAACCTGACCACCAAATTTCATGCGGATCCATCCACAACTTTTTGAGATATCCTGTACACAGACGAACAGACAAACAAACAGACAGAAAGGGGTGAAAACATAACCTCCTTCACCTTCAGTGGCAGAGGTAATAATGGTCCGAGTACTGATTCCTCAGGTACCCCACTACTTACGTCCCACCAGCGAGACATCCCCCCACTCACAGCCACTCTGCTTCCTACATCACTTAGCCAGTTTCCAATCCAGTTAGCTATATGTTCAGCCACTCCACAAGCCCTCGCCTTAACCAACAACTTTCTCTTTGGTATCTTTATCAAATGCATTCTGAAAGTCGAGATATACTATGTCCACTGGGATCATCCATTAAATCAGAAAATGCTTCATAAACCCCAATAAATTTGTGAAACATGACCTCTCTTTGGTAAGTCCGTGATGACTGCCTTTAATTAGTTTGTATTTATTTAAATTGTTCCTCACCTGGTTCCAAATGAACATCGCCAATACCTTTCCTGCAACTGAAGTCAAACTAGCAGGTCTGTAGTTCCACAATTCTTCTCCGGATCCTTTCTTCAATAACGGTGTTACCTTTGCTACTCTCCATTCAGCTGGTACCAGTCCTGACTCCAGTGAGCTATTGAAGATATCAGCTAACAATCTCTCTTATCTGCCATGCCACCTCCCTCAAAATTCTCAGGTGCATATTATCTGGCCCCGATGCTTTATCGACTCTTAGCTTTACTAGCTGTTTCTTTACTTTCTCCACTTCGACCTGGATCTTTTGTTATTAAAAAAAAAACCCTTCCTCGCCTCCTTGATAAAAATCTCAGCTATTGGAAATTCCCCCAACTGTTCTTGTGTAAATGTTGAAGCAAAATAAGTAACTAAACTATGCCCTCAAACTTTTGTGAAATCATACCAAACTTATGGGCTGCACCTACTCTCCCGTGTGTATGTCTTTAGGTTATTTTTTAAATAAATGTTAAAATATAAAATAAAAAAATAATTTCAAACTTAAATCTTCAACTTAATTTGCTCATAAAAATGTATTATCACGAATATTACAATTTAATTTGCAAAATAAATGTTTGAATTCTGCTAAATCATAACTACACGGCAACTGACGTACTTATCCTCAGTTAAAACAAGCGGTCTCTCAAGCGACGTGTGGTGAGGTGTTTTGAATTGCACAGTTGCAGTTTTTTTGAATTACGTGGAGGTGAGGTATTTTAATAACATGGCAGTTACGTTGGCGGTGAGGTGTTTTTAATAACGTGGCGGTTACGTGGTGGTGAGGTGTTTTTAATAACATGGAGCGTTACGTGCGGGTGAGGTGTTTTTAATAACATGGCAGTTACGTGCGGTGAGGTGTTTTTAATAACATGGCAGTTACGTGCGCGGGTGAGGTGTTTTTAATAACGTGGCAGTTACGTGCGGTGAGTTTTTTAATAACTGGCGGTTACGTGGCGGTGAGGTGTTTTTAATAACATGGCAGTTACGTGGCGTGAGGTGTTTTTAATAACGTGGCAGTTACGTGGCGGTGAGGTGTTTTAATAACATGGCAGTTACGTGGCGGTGAGGTGTTTTTAATAACGTGGCAGTTACGTGGCGGTGAGGTGTTTTTAATAACATGGCAGTTACGTGGCGGTGAGGTGTTTTTAATAACGTGGCAGTTACGTGGCGGTGAGGTGTTTTAATAACATGGCAGTTACGTGGTGGGAGTGTTTTTTAATAACATGGCGGTTACGTGGCGGTGAGGTGTTTTTAATAACATGGCAGTTACGTGGCGGTGAGGTGTTTTTAATAACATGGCAGTTACGTGGCGGTGAGGTGTTTTTATAACATGGCAGTTACGTGGCGGTGAGGTGTTTTAATAACATGGCAGTTACGTGGCGGTGAGGTGTTTTTAATAATGGCGGTTACGTGGCGGTGAGGTGTTTTTAATAACGTGGCAGTTACGTGGCGGTGAGGTGTTTTAATAACATGGCAGTTACGTGGCGGTGAGTGGTGTTTTTAATAACATGCAGTTACGTGGCGGTAGAGTGTTTTAATAAGTGGCGTTACGTGGCGTGAGGTGTTTAATAACGGGCAGTTACGTGGCGGTGAGGTGTTTTTAATAACAGTGGCAGTTACGTGGCGGTGAGGTGTTTTTAATAACGTGGCAGTTACGTGGCGGTGAGGTGTTTTTAATAACATGGCAGTTACGTGGCGGTGAGGTGTTTTTAATAACATGGCAGTTACGTGGCGGTGAGGTGTTTTTAATAACGTGGCAGTTACGTGGCGGTGAGGTTTTTTAATAACGTGGCGGTTACGTGGCGTGAGAGTGTTTTTAATAACATGGCAGTTACGTGGCGGTGAGGTGTTTTAATAACGTGGCAGTTACGTGCGGTGAGGTGTTTTTATAACATGGCAGTTACGTGGCGGTGAGGTTGTTAATAACGTGGCAGTTACGTGGCGGTGAGGTGTTTTTAATAACATGGCAGTTACGTGGCGTGAGGTGTTTTTAATTACGTGGCAGTTACGTGGCGGTGAGGTGTTTTTAATAACATGCAGTTACGTGGGGTGAGGTGTTTTAATAACATGGCAGTTACTGGCGGTGGGTGTTTTTAATAACATGGCAGTTACGTGGCGGTGAGGTGTTTTAATAACATGGCAGTTACGTGGCGGTGAGGTGTTTTTAATAACATGGCAGTTACGTGGCGGTGAGGTGTTTTTAATAACATGGCAGTTACGTGGCGGTGAGGTGTTTTTAATAACATGGCAGTTACGTGGCGGTGAGGTGTTTTTAATAAGTGCGGTTACGTGGCGGTGAGGTGTTTTTAATAACGTGGCAGTTACGTGCGGTGAGTGTTTTTAATAACATGGCAGTTACGTGGCGGTGAGTGTTTTTAATAACTGGCAGTTACGTGGTGGTGGGTAATAAAATAATCTATACATATAAAAACGAAAAGCACGGTGAGGCGGTGAAGCCGGGAGTCAGTCTAGGAAACCGTGAAGACTATATGCCTATTAATCATGTCCTGTTTGAATGTTAATTCCACAAGACCCTTAGGACCGCTAAAGACCCAAAAGACCCCGCATCTACCTCTAAGCCCCTGTTGTGACATGCATGTATGTAAGTATATATATAATATATATATATATATATATATATATATATATATATATATATATATATACTGATGAGCCAAAACATTTTGACCACTGAGAGGTGAAGTGAATAACATTGATTATCTTGTTACAATGGCACCTGTCAAGGGGTGGATATATTAGGCAGCAAGTGAACAGTCAGTTCTTGAAGTTGATGTGTTGGATGCAGGAGAAATGGGCAGGAGTAAAGACCTGAGCGACTTGACAAGGACCAAATTGTTATGGCCAGATGACTGGGTCAGAGCATCTCTGAAACGGCAAGGCTTGTGGGTGCTCCCGTCAGCAGTGGTTAGAACTACAATTACGGATTCACGACCACGACAGTGGTCTGAGGAGGGACAAACCACAAACCAGCGACAGGGTGTTGGGTGGCCCAAGGTTCATTGATGCGTGAGGGAAATGAAGGCTATCCTGTCTGGTCCGAACCGACAGAAGGTTTACTGTGGCACAAGTCACAGAAAATTTTAATGGTGGTCACAAGAGGAATGTGTCACAATCCACAGTACATCACACCCTGCTGCGTAATGGGGCTGCGGAGCCACAGACCGGTCAGAGTGCCCATGATGACCCCTGTCCACCATTGAAAGCATCTACAATGGGCATGCAAGCGTCGAACTGGACCTTGGAGCAGTGGAGAAAGTCGCCTGGTCCGATGAGTCCCATTTTCTTTTAGATCACGTGGATGGCCGTGTACGTGTGCGCGTTTACCTGGGAAGTGATGGCACCAGAATTCACTGTGGGAAGACGACAAGCCGGTGGAGGGAGTGTGATGCTCTGGGCAATGTTCTGCTGGGAAACCCTGATCCGGCCATTCACGTGGACGTCAATTTGACACGTGTCACCTCCCTAAACATCGTTGCAGACCAGGTACACCCCTTCATGGCAATGGTATTCTCTGATGGCAGTGGCCTCTTTCAGCAGGATAATGCACCCTGCCAAACTGCACACATTGTTCGGGAATGGTTTGAGGAACATGACGAAGTGTTCACGGTGTTGCCCTGGACTCCAAATTTTCCAGATCTCAATCCGATTGAGCATCTGTGAGATGTGCTGGACCGACAAGTCTGTTCCATGGCGGCTCCACCTCGCAACTTACAGGACTTGAAGGATCTGATGCTAATGTTTTTGGTGCCAGGTACCACAGGACACCTTCAGGGATCTTGTAGAGTCCATGCCTCGGCGGGTCGGCGCTGCTTTAGTGGCACATAGAGGACCAACAGCATATTAGGCAGGTGGTCATCAGTGTGTGTGTATACATATATATATATATATATATATATATATATATATATATATGCATACATACACACCACACACTTAAGTCCCTGTTGTGCCATTAAATAACCACACAATCACACGACAAACCATGATGCATTTATCGGGCCAGAAGGGTTTTGTTTTTGTTTTGTTATTTTGAGTGACCGCAACCCCACCTCTTGGTTGATGGGGCAGTAGGGCAGAGGTGATGTTCTCATATGGCAGATGAACACTACTGCTCACAGATCGCGCAGCTTCTGCTGCTATGGGACGCGAATTGTGCCTTGCGGCTCTATCAAACTTGGGGTGTTGATTCTATCTTGAACGACAAGGTTTGCATGGTCACAAGTAAACGATTGTGTGGTATGTCGGCCTGACGAGCTCAAACAAGGGTGAAACCATGGTCAGCTACTCCACTGTCTTTTACTTGTGACCTTTAAATCCTGAGTCTTTAAAATGGACTTGAGGGTGGGTGTGTTGCTCAAGCTATCCGGGCAGGAAGCGAAGCTGCACACATGCGCTCATGGCGTTTAATGCCACAATGCATTTATCGGGTCAGAAGGGCCTTCTTTTGGTCGATGTATGTATACATACATATATATATATATTTATATACAAACACATACATAGTTTTAGAAGCATTTTTCTGGTCTGCCATTGGAAATGCTTATCAAAGATAGCGACATCCCTTAAAGGTTTGTGATTTGTACAGTGTTACGAAGGAGAACAGTAATTTTGTGGGGATATCTCAAATAGTTTGAAGCGACAGCTGCTGGTAAATGCTTTTAAAATATGTTTAATGGCCTTGGGGTAATGGGGTATGCCGACCTTTGGAGGCACATTTGCAAGATGTGCGAAGTTGACTGTTCAGTTCGTTGTCTTTAACTTTAAACCTGTCTCAGTAAAATTTACTAAAACAATTGAATTTGGATATGTTTATGAGGGATCATTAATCAATCCATTTCACACTTGAACTGCCTTGGATATGAATGCAAATGTTTTTGTTTTTTTGACAGTAAAACAAGGTTTTAAAGATTTTTTTTAAGTCTGAGAGAGCTGGCAATTGTTGTCCTGATTACAGAAACACTCAATGCATGATATCCCGAACCCATATCAACATTTAACATTTAATATATTTGTAATCAAGTTCACAACAAAAATTACTCCCAATTTTTCTCCATAAGATCGAGGATCATGGAAGAGCGAGGTCACAGAGGGTAAAATGGTAATGAACTGACAGTGGGGCAATATTGTGACACAAGCCAAGGAATGAATGAACAGCAAAGAAGGAGACAGGAGTGCAGGAAACATATTAAGCTGCAAGTAAGAGGTTTGGGTTAGCTAGACTTAATGGGAGTAGAAAAGATCAGGGGTAGTGTTGCAGGGTGACATGAAATAACATTGCACTGCATGCTTGAAACCCTCGACAGAAGAGTGCAATTGAACAGTCCCCAAAGGCAGTACCACAAACTGGAAAAAAGAGGAACAAAAGAGTGGATGTAAAGCTGTGTGTTTGGATTGTTGGAGTTCAATGAGGAGGGAGTGTTACTGAAGGAACATGTGCATCCTCAACGAGCTGAGTGAGGATTAGGGGGCTGGGGGAGAAGAGAGAGAGTGAGAATGGAAAAACAGAGAAATCACTGACCTGCTCGTCTGCGATGTCACATGCCAATTAAATAAATACAACCGTGGTCATCTCATGAGCAGTAAGCTTGGACTATTGATGACTCAAAGGAAAGATATTTTAACAATGAAAAAATGTAAAGCATTAAGAACACAACTCGTCTAATTAAGAAGAACGATGATGGCAGCATAGAAATGACATTCATATGCAGTTTTCCTGATGAGTCATAATTAGCATTTGTTTGAACAGATGATCGAGTTCAAATATAGAAAATACTCCACAAATTGCTCATCCCTTATGTAAGGTTCCACCATCCATGGCTGTTCTTGATGGGGGTCTAATGTCGGGAATTTTTTTCTGGTTTTGTAATTCATTTTGTCATTGTTCTGGATGGCTCCTGTAGTTTATTCAAGCATTGCCATTGATAAAGTCCACCAAACAGGTCATACTTGTAACTTAAAGGCTGGAAGGCTTATTCCTTCCAGCATAATAACATATTCATCCACTGTGCCAACATTGTACATGGAAGATTTTATGATATGGAAAAGCATTTGGCATCTTTTAAAATAGTCACCACAAATAATCTAGTTCTTATTAAAATTTAAGATGAATTTGAATCATGTATTTGTTATCGTAAACATTTCCCTTCTTTGTAAATCCCTTTTTACAGTGCATCATTTGTCGAGGAGCATCCTTACTAGAATTCACGGATCGTTGGTGTGTGTGTTGTGTGTGTTGTGTGTGTGTGTGTGTGGTGTGTGTGTGTGTGTGTTTGGTGTGCACTACCTGACAGTTCTTGGCAGATTACATCCATACTTTCTACATGGGATCAGCATGACCCCAATTAATGTATAGGGGTGTTTTTATCTTTTCCGATGGCCTTGCTTCATGCACATGACCTGGGGGGTTTTTTTGCCTATGGAAAGCTGTCAGTTACTATACACCGCTCAAATAAAGGTACACGTCAGAAGAACGTGTTGCATGCTTGGTACAACATCGCCGTAGGGCAGAACTCTGCTAGGATATTTAAATCCAAGAAATTAGGAGAAAATGTGATTACAGCAAATCAAGTGATGCCAAAACTTAAGAACCCTTCCAGTGGCAAAACATAATCTACACTAGTACGTGCCCGTACGTGTGGCCGTACGTGCAATAAAACAAAAAAAACTTTAAAACCGTTTGCCAGAAACAACACACAGGCCGTTCCTTCGCTCTCCTGCCCGTACGTGCGTGGCTGTACGTGCGTGACCATACGTGCAAACCCCCCCCCAAAAAAACTTTCAAACAACCAACAGGCCGTTCTTCGCTGTCGATAACGACGACTGGATTAAGGCATTGTGTTTAAGAAAATCGAGAAAGAAATCGAGAAAGTCAGAATCGAGAAAGAAAGAATACAGCAAGTCGATAAATCGAGAAAAAATCGAGAAAGAATACAGTAAGTCGTCTTATCCGGAAGTCCGAAGTCCGCATATCGCAGTTACGATTATTCGCAATTTAGTTTTAATGGCCAATTATTCAATTAGCGCCAACGTATTTTGCCTTTTCGCAATGTCATCGCAAGGAAAAACACAAGAGAAAGAGAGAGGAGAGGAGAGAAAAAAATAACGTACGTGCAAAAAAAAAAAAAAAAAAAAACTTTCAAACAACCACACAGCCGTTCCTTCGCTCTCGAAACGACGACTGGATTGTGGGCATTGTGTTTATCTATAAATGCGCATAAGAAATCGAGAAATTTTATAATACACAAAGTCATCACTATCCGGAAGTCCGTACGTTGTAACCCGTAATGGAGAACGCGGCTGAGGTTCTCTTCCCCATCGGCCCTGCCTACGCAGCAACGTGTCCTGTCATTGGTTGGTAAATAAATGGCCACAGCAACGTGTCCTGTCATGGTTGGTAAATAAATGGCCATAATTGGGAAGCACTTGTCCGATTAATATCAAACCTTGAAAAGGCACATCCTCAGGTCCCCAGCAATATAGCTGGCAAGTTTCAATTAGATCGGACCAGTGGTTGTCGAGAAACAGCGGTCACAGACGCACACGCACACGCAGACGCAGACGCAGACGCAGACGCAGACGCAGACGCAGACACAGACACGGAACAGACACAGACACAGACACAGACACAGACACAGACACAGACACACACACCACACGATTGCTGGAATTATAGATAGATGACACAGCGAAAGTGAAAAAAAAGTAATGAATATTTAATTAAATGAATGGAGAGAGATGAAAAGAAGAATAAAACTGATTTAAAACAAAAAAAATCTATTTTGATTCCTGTTCCTGAAGGAATTAGAGTGGCTCATGTAAGTGGTGTGTGTGTGTGTGTGTGTGTGTGTGTGTGTGTGTGTGTGTGTGTGTGTCATTAGTTGCTATCTACATATGTGTGTTTCAGAAAGTGGAATGGAGTCACTCAGGTCAGCAAATCAGATCTGTGACTTGGCACAGGGCACCATGTAAACCTGTACTAACCTGTTTCATAGGTCAGTCGTTGTCGGCGACTAAACTGTCTCCCCCACCAGTTTCCTGGTGAGGAGGGTGGAACATATGGACACCCAGCAGGATTAAAAGGTGAAGGAGCTCCTTCTGAGCCAACGGCCATCCATATCTAGTGCTCAACTGTGCCTGCGGACATCCTCCTGCAGTTGGGTTACTTTTTTTAGGAGTTTGGTGGCAGGATTTGCACTATGGCCACCGTAAAACCCTTCACTCCACAAAACACAAGAAAACCACGAAGAAAATTGAAAATCCACTCCGTGGGAGTACCTCCTGTGCAGCTGCCCTCCACAGGGCGGCTCACCAGATGATGGGATTGGGGCAAAGCCTTCGGGAACCCCACTCTTTCATGATGGGAGGAAAACCATGGGGTAACCTTCCCGGGTCAGATAGTGGGAGTGTGTGTTGGGGTGATGCTGAGGTGTCATCCACCAGATGGCGGTCTCCTTGGGTCAACCTGAGGTTGTCCCTTTGGGTGGGTGCCTGGAGTGTCCTATCTCTAAGAGAGGATGATCACCTGTCTCTGTTATCAGCTGAGGTCAAGCATTTGAACATCGGTATTGCAGCACTCTTTGAAGTTCAGACTGGATAGTGGTGAGATCATGGTGGGTGGTTAAACCTACTGTTGGTCTGCTCACTCTGATGGTTACCATGTCCAAGGAGTTGCTGTAACTGTGTCCAACAAATTGATTTCAATGATAATTGAGGTAACACCAGTCAACAAGCATATTATGAGACTGAGGATTCGTCACTCCTTGGGTGTCATTTCATTGGTCTCTGTGTGTTCTCTGACTGAGGTGAGTGATCTCACCGTGAAGGATGCATTCCATGCCACGCTCGAGTCTGTGGTTGATTAGTGCCCCAGGCGAGATACTGTTCTCGTCTTGGGGAATTTCAATGCATCGACTGGAACTGATAGGGATGGTTATGAGACATGTGTTGGTCCCCATGGGTCTGGAACTGTGAAGCAGAATAGCACCAAATTCCTTGACCTTGCAAGAAGTCAGGGACTATGGGGAGCTGGTTCATGGTTTCAGCACCCTCAGGCTCATCGCTGGACCTGATATTCCAACGCTGGTGGTGTGGCAAAGGAGATTGACCATGTGCTCGTTGATGGTCGCTTGAGGATGATTCAGAACTGCCGGGTCTACCGGAGTGTACAGTTCCTCAATACCGACCACAGGCTTGTGGTAGCAACTCTGAAGTTGCAGCTTAAATCCTGGAGGATGGTACCATCCCAGCCTCGGCTGGATGTTGGCAAGCTCAAGGATGAGAGGGTAGCTGAGGAGTTTGCGAACAGGCTGAGTGGGGATTTGAGGGGTTGAGTGCTTTGGGGAATCCTGAAGAGTTATGGAGTGTGTTACAGATTTGTAAATCTGATATAAACCCTATATGATTGGAAATGTTAAGTGTTGTGGTAAATACATGATTCTGATAATTCGGGGACAAAAGGCAATTCGAGTTTCAGTGAATTACTTAAATGATATGTAAAGTGGGACAAAGGATTTGTGCAAAGACATCGGTATGCGTCATGGGCAGTGACATCAAGACAGCTGGTCAACAGAGCATTGAGGATGACCAGTGGTGAAGCTAAATGTTTTGGTCAACAGGGGCATTACATGGTGTAAACGAAGTGGGTGAAAGTTTGTTATTAAAACAACACTCTCAACCAATGGTTAAGTTGTGGTCAATCTTTGGATTCAGACAGAGTGTCGTCTTGCTGCGAGATTGACCTTGCGAGTTTGCCATATAAAGGTGAGACGAGGAGCGATCAGGAGAAGGCAAGGAGATGGAGAAAGAAATGAGAAAGATCAAAGCAGATGCGATTTGGTGGTGATCTTGGAGGTGACCCGGAGATCCAGCTCGAGCAGGGTACGGAGCTTTGGAACGGCTGAGTGCTGGGCACAGTGGGTGACAGGCAGCGACGGTCTTGTGAGCTTTTGCACTGAGCACACGGTGACCACTGACCTGGTGTACGGCTTCATTTCTGCTGGCCGATCAGCTGCGCGCATGAATCGCTGGCACAGCACACGCCAAGATCATCCATCCCTCCCTCCACCTCGCGCCTTCTCGCGGTTCAGCTAGAGATGTGGTGAGATCCATACTGCTTGAGCATTCTTGCGGGGCTCGCGTGCTCTACACCCATAACTCATTTCTGCACAACCATCCACGTTCATATTTGTTTCATCAATATGGCAAAACTACACAAGGCAAAAGGTTCACAGATCTGCACGCTTGTTTAACATGGCAAGAGGTTTAATTACGCGTTCGGACACTGCAAGTTCTTAACGTTGGTTCACGGCACGAATCCTGGTAAAAGGGGGTGTATTAACACATGAATGTGAAGTTGCCTTTGTCAAGAGAGTAATGGCCTTAGTAAAGGGTTGCTGGTGTATTTGAAACTGCATTGAAACTTATGTGCATAACTTTGATTTTATTAAGCATTGACCGTGACTGGTATTCTTCTGGATAGAAATTTAGAGTTACTGAATTGTAATTGAATTGCAATTGCATTCTTACTGAGAGATATTAGTGCGTGTTAACAGTGGGGTTGAAATAAATTGCATTCTTAAAATTCCTTCTGTTGTATGTCGCTGGTTCACCTGGTTGATCCTCATTTGATTGAAAAGTTTAAAGTGGTCACTTTTATTGTCTGCCGTGCTACCCTTTGGAGCACTCAAGGAACACTCGTTTCGAGGTTTTGAAGGAGCCGCATAACAAGTGCCTTCAAGACCACCATCCTTGATGTTGCCGGTGGATGTCTTGGAACTCACCGGAGGGCGAAGAAGAATTTTGTCTCTCAAGGGACACTGGATACCACTGACCAGAGTCTCAGCGCCAGGCTAAATGGCAGAGCTGAGCTGCTCAGGGAGTTGAGGCATAAAACTGTACATGCACTGAGGGTGGACAAGGAGGTCTATGTGCGAGAAATCTGTGAGCGGGTAGAGCATCACCTGTGGTCAAGTGATTCTCGTCCAGCTTACAGGTGAATAAGTGCATTGCGTTCCTCTAAGACCTAAGCCCATCCCTCGGTGTACTGCAGGAAGAGCGGAGGGTGGTGGGCTCTTGACAGAGGAGTCCGAAGTGAAGGCCCGCTGGGCAGGTTACATTGAGCGGCTGTACCAGGCTGATCCACCAGCTGTTGAGTTGGACATCAGGGGTGTTAGTGTCCCTATTGCTGACCCTCCGATCAACTGTGATCCAACTTCGTTTGTAGAAACATTGGCTGCGATGAACCAGCTGAAATGGGGTGAAGCTCCTGGGATATGTGGCTTCCATGCTGGACTTCTCACGGCTGGTGAAAATGTTGGGCTCATGTCATTTCATGCAGTTTTGTGCTCTGCCTGGAACACTTGCATCATTCCAACTGACTGGAAGATGGGCCTTGTTGTATCTCTCTGGAAAGGAAAGGGTGATCGCCAGGACTGCAGCAACTACAGAGGGGTGACCACTGCTCTTAGTGCTGGGCAAGATCTTTGCTTGGATAATTCTTGATAAGGTTCGCCACCATCTGCTTGAGCACCAGCATCCAGAGCAGTCAGGCTTTACACCAAAGAGGTCAATGATTGACCATATTCTTTCCTTTCGGGACCTCGCCGAACATAGATGAGAGTTTTGGAAGGGGATGCTCGCAGCTGATGTTGATCTCTGCAAGGTGTTCTATTCAGTGAATCAGGATGCCCTCTGGAGGATTATTTGTCTTCGCGGGGTGCCACCAAAACTGATCAATCTGATGTTGGAACTCTACTCTGGTACTGAGAGTGCTGTGAGATGTGGTGATCCCATCTCCGATTTATTTCCAGTTGTTAATGGAGTTTGTCAAGGGTGTGTACTAGCCCCTACAATTTTTAGCACTTGCATGGACTGGATTCTGGGGAGGATGTCAGAGAGATCAAGCTGTGGTGCATCGTTTGGGAATGT
>CM068956.1:84293368-84314894 GCA_035128595.1 Eptatretus atami | reverse complement strand
AAGAGAGAGATTAATTGAATGTGTGAAACTGATGTTAAATTTTAGTGAGACGGATATATAATTGTAAAAAAGTGAAGTGAATGAGTTAAATTTTTTGTGAAGAAGGATATATAAATTGTTAAAATGTGTAGTGAATGAGTTACAATTTCGTGAAGATGGATATTTAAATAGTGAAAAGGTGGAAGTGAATGAGTTATTTGTGAAGATGGATATCTAAATAGTGAAAAGGTGAAGTGAATGAGTTAAATTTTGGGGAAGAAGGATATCTAAATAGTGAAATAGGTGAATGTGAATGAGTTAAATTTGGGAAAGATGGAAGTCTAAATTGTGAAAGTGAAGTGAATGAGTTAATTTTGTGAGATGGATATCTAAACAGTGAAAAAGTGAAGTGAATAAGTTCATTTTGTGAAGAAGGATATCTAAATTGGTAAAAATTTGAAGTGAATGAGTTTAAATTTAGTGAAGATGGATATTTAAATAGTGAAAAAGGTGAAGTGAATGAGCTAAATTTTTGTGAAGATGGATATGCGTAAACAGTGAAAAGTGTAAGTGAATGGAGTTAAATTTTGGAAGATGGATATTTAAATGTGAAAAATGTGAAATTTAATGAGTTTAAATTTTGTGAAGATGGATATCTAAATAGTGAAAAAGTGAAGTGAGATGAGTTAAATTTGTGAAAGATGAATATCTAAATAGTGAAAAAGTGAAGTGAATGAGTTTACAATTTTTGGGAGATGGAAGTCCGAAATTGTGAAATAAGTGAAGTGAATGAGTTAAATTTTTGTTGAAGATGGAATATTAAACAGTGAAAAAGTGAAGTGAATGGTTTTAAATTTTGTGAGAAGGCTATCTAAAATTGTAAAAATGTGAGTGAATGGTTTAAATTTAGTGAAGATGGATATTTAAATATGTGAAAAGGTTGAAGTGAATGAGCTAAATTTTGTGAAACATGGATATCTAAATAGTGAAAAAGGTGAAGTGAATGAGTTAAATTTTGGGAAGATGGAGTAGTCTAAACAGTGAAAAGTGAACGTGAAATGAGTTAAATTTTGGGAAGATGGATATCTAAACAGTGAAAAGTGAAGTGAATGAGTTAAATTTTGTGAAGTATGGATATCTAAATAGTGAAAAAGTGAAGTGAATGAGTTTAATAAATTTTGGACGATGGATATCTAAATAGTGAAAAAAGGTGAAAGTGAATGAGTTAATTTTGGGAAGATGGATATCTAAGTAATAGTGAAAAAGTGAAGTGAAGTGAGTTAAATTTTGTGTGAAGATGGATATATCGTAAATTGTGAAAAAGTAAAGTGATGATTAAATTTTTTGTGAAGATGGTATATCTAACCTAGTTTGAAAAAGTTTAAGTGAATGAGTTAAATTTTTTTGAAGATGAAATCTAAATTGTGAAAAAGTAAAGTGAATATAGTTAAATTTTGTGAAGATGGATATTTAAAATGGTGAAAAAGTGAAATTGAATGAGTTTAAATTTTTGTGAAGATGGATATCTAAATAGTGCAAATGTGAAGTGAACATGAGTTAAATTTTGTGAAGATGATAGTCTCAATAGTGAAAAAGTGACGTGAATGAGTTACAATTCAGTGAAGATGGATATTAATAGTGAAAAAGTTGAAGTGAATGGTTCAAGATTTCGTGAAGATGGATATTTAAATAGTGAAAAGGTGAGTGGAATTGAGTTAAATTTTTGGGGAGATGGAAGTCGCATTGTGAAAAAGTGAAGTGATTGAGTTAAAGTTTGTGAAGATGGATATCCAAACAGTGAACAAGTGAAGTGATATGTTAAATTTTTGTGAAGAAGGCTATCTAAATTTGTAAAAATAGTGAAGTGAATGAGTTAAATTTAGTGAAGATGGATATTTAAATAGTGAAAAGGTGAAGTTGAATGAGCTAATTTTGTGAAGATGGATATCTAAATGTGAAACAGTGGAAGTGAATGAAGTTAAATTCTTTGGGAAGATGGATATCTAAATAGTGAAAAGTGAAGTGAATGAGTTAACTTTGGGAAGGATGGATTATCTGAACAGTGAAACATGTGAGTGAATGAGTTAAATTTTGTGAAGATGGATATCTAAAATAGTAAAAAGTGAAGTGAATGAGTTAAATTTTTTGGAAGATGGATATGCTAAATAGTGAATGAGTTAAATTTAGTGAAGATGGAATCTAATTGTGAAGAAAGTGAAGTGAATGAGTTAAATTTTGTGGAAGATGGATTATTAAATAGTGAAAAGTGAAGTTGAATGACGTTAATTTTAAGAAGATGGATATCTAAATAAGTGAAAAAGTGAAGTGGATGAGTTAAAATTTTTGGAAGATGGAAGTTAAATTGTGAAAGAGTGAAGTGAATGATGTTAAAATTTTGTGAAGATGGATATGCTAATTAGTGAAAAGTGAAGTGAATTGAGTTTAAATTTTGGGAGATGGATATCTACATAGGTGAAAAAGTGAAAGTGAATGAGTTAATTTTGTGAAGATGGAAATCTAAAATTGTGAAAAAGTAAAGTGAATGAGTTAAATTTTGTGAAGAATGGATTTCTAAATTGTGAATTAAAGTGAAGTGAATGGAGTTAAATTTTTGAAGATGGAAATCCTAAAAATGTGTAAAAAAGTAAAGAGAATGAGTTAAATTTTGTGAAGATGGATATCTAAATTGTGAAAAAGTGACAATGAATGAAGTTTAAATTTTGTGAAGGATGGTTATCTAAATAGTGAAAAGTGAAAATGATATGAGTTTAAATTTTGTGAAGATGGATATCTAAATTTCGTGAAAAAGTGAAGTGAATGAGTTAAATTTTTGTGAAAGATGAACTATCTAAATTAGTGAAAAAGTGAACGTGAATGAGTTTAAATTCAGTGAGAGATGGAATATCTAAAAATAGTGAAATAAAGGTGAAGTGAATGTGTTTTCTGCAATTTCGGCTCGAAATATTTGCAGACTTCATTGTGAGGGGAAAGCTGATAATCGATGAATATCTGCAATAGTCGGTATATAATCGAACAATATATATAAAAAAAATCAATCAAAGGAAGAACTATAGCTTGCTTGCATTGCGAGTAATTGGCATGGTCATATCCTTCTCATCGCTGTACTTGTTGAGGAGCTTTGAAATCGATTTTAAAAATGTAAATATTTGCTCAAGACACCAAACATCACAAACTTGCCTTCATTCATCTCGCTTGGGAATACTCATGCACATTTTGGGTAAAATTAAAAAAACAATGTCTGGCAATTGGTATATTCCAGCAAATTTGTGACCTGATGTCACAATCCATAACTTAGTCTGTGCTTTACACTGCCATTCTGAAGTTAACAATGCGGGATTTAAAAAAATATATTCATTTGAAACACAAATGAAAATACTTCCTTCGCTTACATTAAATTCAGTTTTATGCACGGACTTTTAGGTTAGCTCTCATAATTATGTTAGTTCAGCGACTGTTTGTGTCAGAGTGAAGCGTGATTGTTTTTAGCATGGGCCTTTGAGCTGCTGGTCTGTAATTTTTGTTGGCTGTTTTAAGGGTGCAATGAGCAAGAGGGTATTCTGGGAGGGTTTATTTTAATGTTTCCCCCACAGGGGAAAACGGCAATGCTTATCTCACAGCTGGAATGTCACTGGTTTCACTGTGGGACTGTCAGGATGAAATGCGTCAGTCTGGGAAAGGCAAAATGTGTTTCACCTTTGCAGCCAGCGGCACACCATTTCTGGAGCTGGAACATGTAACGCAATGGCGCACAACAAATAGTTTTTATGTTGCAGACATGCCACAAAGTCCACATATACTGCATCACCTTTACCTTTTTGTGTAAAATAGCTCTCATAAATATGCTGAAAGCAAAGCCAAAGCAATTGTAAGATACCACATGTTTTGTGGCAATGTTAATTGTCTTGCGCTGGGAAGCTCTTTGCTCTGTATGTATTTTGTAGGCACTATATATGGGAATGCAAAATTCTGCTTGATATGGTAATGGCCTGTTTTAACTTGCATTTCACCGACAGGCACCTATATGCTCATGTCAATTGTTCAGCACATTTTTTTTCACATTGCTTTCCATTAGCTTGTGGCAGGTGGCGATTTATGAAAGTTCTTTTTGTTTTGAATGATTGGCTTTGGCATTTAATTAACATTGTATGCATCTTCAACAAAAAAAACGTCCCAGGCCTGATTTATATTCATTGTGTTACATTTAGGTAACATCGAAGGAAATGTTTTCCAGTTTCTAAGATACATGGAGTTTAATAAGTCTTACTTTTGAATCACTAATGCAAAATTATTTGTCTTTACTTCTAAACCATGTTTGTCTGCATCAATGATGCCCCTGTTTTTCCACTTTATGTAACCTCATTTGAATGCCTTCTTATATCGCTGGTCACAAGAACAGTCACTTCTTGAATTTTTTTTTTTATTGACAACGACAGTTGACCTAGAGGCCTGGATAAATTTGAGCTAAATGCTGAAAAATGTTTCTGCTTCCTCTCATTGCTTGCGGATTTGCTTTGCACATTGGCTTATCAAAAGGGCAATCTCTCTTTTGTAACTGCTCTAAACTATCTGGGGTAACAATTTGGCTTAATTGCAATAAATGTTTATAATAATGTAATTTGACCCCTGTCAGAATATAACTTTGTTTTTTTGAAATGCTACTAATTATTTTAATTTTCAATGGCATTGCAATGAACAAAACATTTCCTGGATGCTGAAAGTTTGGAACGCTTTTAAAAACTTTATTTGGAGCATTTTGCTTAACAACCACTGGGTCTGTTGCTTGAGTACTTTTCCCAACGTATTGAGAAATGATTACCTGAGTGTGCTCAGCATGTACATTTCAGGAGCATGCAATGGCTACTTAGCAGCATCTTGGATTTTTTCTGTAGACCAGAGTGTTTGTTTGACTATAAGTCCAACCGCTCTATGAAGTAAAGATTGAGATTCATTGGAAGAGCATACATTCTCCAATATATTGGTCATCGCCTTCTCTAGTTTGTTCAATGACATTTATTTTTTCAAATCAACCAAAAAAACAAAAAAAAAAATTCCCCCATTTTAATTAACCCATTTTCACATAAAAGAAACACATTTCTCAACAATAATGCAAAGCACAGTCAAAAAGATACACGAGGAAAGGTAATTACGTAACAACTTAATGAAAGCCCACTTAGACATTCTATCTAATGCTACACACAGGACATGATGCGTCATCATTAATCGAGAAAGGGTAGGCCAAAGTATGAGAAGATAGAGACAAGAGTGGCGTTTGGTACGACTCCATGCTCACCGCGATACAAGACAATGCATCGCCTGCCATTGGTCTGCAACTGTATATGGGAGGGGAGGGGGGGGGTTAATGGGTTCAAAGGTGGTTGGGAACTGCCCAAGTTCATTGGTTGGTACAGATGAGACATGCAGACATCAACAATTCTGTGGAAAGCCATTAGCATCTCATTCACAGATGTGTGGAGGCAATTAACCTCCTGCTTTTAACAGACTCCAGTGGGCATGTATACCTCCCGCTCAGATCAAAGTCATACAGGCTATAGCCAACAATAGCAGCCAACGACTCGCGGCAATGTCAGCTGCCGGTGCACCTCCAGGTTGGTGCTGCTGAACCGCCTTGGTGGGCGGTTGTCTTTCCCGCGGCGGTTCTCTCCTTGGCTGGGACCTGCTTTTATTCTGGTCGGCAGCAGTGGGGTGTGGCTTGAAGTCCTTCTCGCGATCGCTGGCTGGTGTCCCCATTATTTGTCCTGACGCATTGATGTTTGAGGTGTCATCTCAGACGCGATGTAAACCAGACTTAGTCGCTTCTGTTGATCCTTCCTTGTCGGATGTTATTTTATTACAATGGGCATTCAAATTAACAAATACATTTCCTGGATGCTTGAAACATTGGGAACTTTTTAATACTTCAGTTGGAATATTTTACTACAGTACACTGTCTGTTCTTTGTAGATTTTCCCAAACATGTTGAGGATGATTACATGAATGTGGCCTCAGCACATACATTTCAGGAAATGCAATGGTTACTACTTCAGCAGCAATCCTGTGATTTTTTCTGTGAACCATGCTAGTTTTTGACAATAAGGTCCAACCGCTCTATAAAAGTAACGGCCTTAGGGTCTTTTCTGCTGTTTATCCCTTGCGCTGTCCTTTTCGTGAAGGGAGTCGATGCTTGTTTGCGGTTCCATTAATGCAAAGCATGGAGTTGAGCATGAGTTCGTTCGAAATGAAAGGTTTTTTTATGTGCTGCTGTAGAAATCAAAATAATTTTACTCCTTTTGGGGCCATTTAATTATGTTTGCTCCGAAGTATTATCCATGCAGGTTTTACAGGTGATTTTTAGTCAGGGACTATTATGTTAACATTAATGAATGATGAAATGAAATGGGGGTTTCTAAAGGGCTAGGCTAGTAGATGAAAACGACAAGGAGATGAAAGGAAAAACAGGTGGTGTTAAATAATGGGAAGGTGAAGAAGTGAAAGTGTTTACTTAGGAATGGAAGCACGAATGTGAAAATGAAGACGACAGAGTACAGGGCAGAAGTGGGCAACCTCGAGTCGGCACTTGGACTGTTGGTCGCACTGAAGTGCAAATTTTGAGACTTCGAGACTTGTTGACAAATGATGATGAAATGAATGAACACATAATGCAAAATAAATATATCTCAGTGAAAGTGTTTGTGACTATTTTTTCATTTGAATGTCTGTTCCGGATGTGATTATATATTTGGTGAAGAAAGATGTCCGGAGGTATGTGCGCAGAGGGAAGCAGCAAACTCAGTATGGAATAGTATATGCTTTGAAAAGGTATCAGTTATACACCGGCCCAAAGTGCCGCTGAGGTGCCGAGCCTCTGAACACACATCCATGTGTCTAGTGGAGTAAATGGAGGTAAAGTATGGAGAAAAGCAACTAGAAGCTATAGGTAATCTTTCTTTGTCACTGGCTGTAATCGTCCTTTGAATTCAAGTAGGCATAATATGTCGTATTGGCTATAACGTAATGGAATTGTTATTGCTGCTGCTTCGGTTCATTACCCCATTTAACTTCTTCCGTGTTTTTTTTTTTTTTTTTTAAGCTATTTCGTGTTTTATAGCTCATAATGGGAGCTAAATATAAATAAACAAAACACGTTATGGTTTGGGGTTTTCAGTGAACATTCTTACGCATAACACTGGTTGAGACTTGAGGCATCACTGCACAGCTTGTGCTACTCTCTGCAGCATGCACAGCTTCACTCTGGCAGGGTTGTCAAATTTGAAAGTGGAAATATCGTATTGAAACCTCAAAATTATCGTATTTTCAGAAAACATTATTGTAGCGATTTCCACGACCACATGAAAAAAAATTTCACCCAGCATTAACCGCACATGCAAAGTGAGACATTTCAATTTTGCAACTGTCGACCATGCTATATTTGGGGTAGTGTCCATTCCTATAACTATAAACGGTGCATTTCCTGGTTACTTCTTGGTTTTTTCCCTTACTGTAGATGGGCCTGCTGTGGCTCGTTTTCCCATTTTGGTTGTTTCTAATCCATTTGGGTTTCAGGAGGTGGGAAAGACAGTTACTCCCAGAACTCAAAATTCCACATTCTTTTTGGAAAGGGACAGTGATTCGTGAACTCAATACTGTGTGAAACTTTGTTTCTCAATGAGCCTCATTCCAAATGCCCTGGTGTTGGTCTTTAATGGTTAGGGTGAATCCTAATGGTCCTGAGTTCAATCGCAGCCTCAGCTGTTTAATTAATACCAGGTGGGTTAACTCGACCTGTCATCTCTTCCGAGGTCGGCAAAATGAGTGCCAGCATGCTGGTATACTGTTGTCCTGAGTGGCGACTCGTCCAGGATTGTGCCCTAATAGCCAGAGAGACTACTTAAGCAGCGCAGCCAACGCTATGGCCACAGAGTATGGTCGCAATTCTCCTCATTCCAAGATTTTCAAAATCTTCACTCATTTTCCCCTGATGAACGCATCAATGCATGAGAGTTATATAATAACAACTTGCTATATAAACGGCCTTTAAAAGAAAATCAAATACATGGAAGCATGATGTGCAATATTACGGCACGCACGCACCTGAGAATATAAAACACGATGCAAAATATCCTTATATCAAATATTTAAAGGGGAAAATTATTTATATTTTCGAAAGAGGAGTATAAATGGATGTTACAGTGATAACTTCTATCACTTTGTGACGTCACATTGTAGACAGTTCAGCTCGACCTGAATATCAGCAAAAAATGCAGTTGAGTTAACCACAGAGAACATCAACGTCCAGATTGTCAGAGGCATATTTCAAAGTATTGTTTTAATAAAAGACATTCAATAATTAAAAATAGCTTTTTTAGGTTACTCTGTTGGAGAGGACAAATGGATTCTGACATATTTTGATGAGATTCAGTAGCTTATTGGTCCTGCTCTTGGGAAGGCGAAAGCATGGATAGGCTATTTGGCTGCATATGTGTAATAAGTGTGTCCATGTGGCGGACGTGAGTGCGTGTCTGCATTTTTAAAATTCATTTCCTCAAGCAACTGTTTGGTCCCGATTGACACGGAACTTACCTTATGAGTGCTTCCACCTGTAGAAATTTTTTAATTCATAATATGAAACGTCATAGGACACGTGGTACGGATGCCTATCATTGGAAAGAAATTTGCACCTCCATTCTCCCAATACCGCGCTCAATAGAAAAAATTGAAACATGGCTCATTGTCAAGTACTCCAATGGGGAAGTATGAGTGTGTTGATGATGCATCAGTACCTTCTTATGATGTCCATTAATTCGACAAGTACATTGCTTGTATCTTGATCAGTCATGAAAAAAACATTTTCTCTGGCAATTCTGTTAGTCGATGGGACATGAAATTTTCAGATATGATGCGGCTCCTGCCTGAAGAATTTTTTTTTTAATGATAATTATGACATGATAGTTCATGTGGTAACAGGCATGGCCTGGTGTTGGCTTAGTGGTTAGGGTGGTTGGCTGGGATCCTCGGGGTCCTGAGTTCAAGCCCTGTGCTGGCCACTGATTAACATCAGGGGGGTTGACAGCCTGTCATTCCTACTGAGGTCGGCGAAATGACGCACGCATATATTGGTAATTATCCCTGCGTGTCGAAGGCCTACTAAACAGGGTTTGGTGTCAGGAAGGGCAACCGGCCGTAATAAACATTGGCTACAAGAAACGGTGCCATGATTGGAGCCGCTGCAAAGAGCTGACCTGCTCAACGGAATAAGGGCTTTAAAATGGTGTTGATGATGAAGTGTCACGTGGTACAGGCACCTATCTTTGGAAAATCGAAAAAAGTTGGCACTCGCTTGCTTCCGAAACTGCTCTGTGGAAAAATTGAAACATGCTTATTGTCAAGTGCTCACCTTGGGAATAAGATACGTTAATAATGATGCAATCTGGTATCTTAATTATGTGTCATAATTCGACAAGTACAGCGCTTGATTCAATCAGAATTTATTTTATTTCTCTGTGCAATTTTTGGTCTGATTGACAACTGAAATTTTTCACCATTAGAGCGCCTCCTTTCTTGTAGAATATGAATGAATTAATTATGATATGCATTGTCATGTGGTAGCAAGTGCATCTTGGGAAAAAGCCTTTGCACCTCTATATCTTTTGAACCGCCACTCCCATGGGAAAATTGCACATACCTGGGCTCCGTCAACTCTTCCGATGGGGAATAAGATATGTTAATGGATGATATGCATCAGTAGCCTTTGCTATTGACGATCATAATTTCGACAGTACAACACTTTCCGATCATTTATGATTTTTTTCTCTCGCAACTGTTGTCTGATGGACACGGAATTTTCACCATAGGAGCGCTCCTCCTGGAGAATATTTTAATGATAATCATGATGTCATAGGGTATGTGTTGCAGGCGTCATTTTAGAAAAACAAAAAATTGTTGCGCACCTCTATATCTCCAAAACGTTGACTGTGCAAGGTAAGTATTTGTATTGAATACATCTAGTTTAATGAGTAAATAATGTTATAAAGTAATTGATTTTATCCTTATTTATGCTCTAATGCATTTTTTTTTGCGGCATGGACCATAACATGCGACGCACTTTCTAAACTCATATGCATTGCACATGCAACATCTATGATGTCATTAAAAACAGAAAAAAATCACATAAATATATGAAGCCCTAACCCCAACTTGACATGTGCATGTCCACGTGGCTCCATGACTCGTTTCTCCACATGCTCGGTCGGTGCATCAAATGCCCGCTTTTTTGGCGAAAGTTTGAAAACTAACTGCGATAGGACAGTATGTGTTCGAATACATGAAAACATTTCTCATTTTTTTTCAGAATTTTTGGTCATCATCTTGGGGGTCCCACATCGGGGTAAAAGTTCAGGGCACGCAGCTCCTGCGAATTTTTCAGAATAAGTGTTATTTTCAACTGTATAGTGATAAAACTTGTGTCTGGTGGTGAAATGAATTCTGAATATCAACTGTACTGCTACCCTTTGGTCGATGTTTGTAACAAGCGGTTTGGCTGTAATTTGTTGGCACAGTTTCCTGGAAAATGGTGTTTTTTCGCACGGAAATGCTGTGTTTCCCGGAGAATTTTGACAACGTGGCAGATCATGAATGTAAAAGTTTTGGGACGATTTGGACAGTTTGGACTGTAAAGTTTGGACAAAAGGAACTTGACTATTGCCTAATTGGGCGGCTTTGGTACAGACTTCGGAAAGCTTCAGCTTCCCCAAGGACATTCACTTGACATTTAGCCTCTCTGCTTTGTCTCGGTTGATTCTTGTTTGTGTTCCGAGAAACTTGAAACTGGACGATTCATTCTTAACGTATGTGAAGTGAGTGAGTTGGGCAACACTTCCAGCCTATGTTGGATTCAAATTAAACCAAAGCACTCAATGTAACTAATGATGCGGCTGAACGTCTAATACAAACCATCGGAACGGACTGTCTCGGTGGCAGCTGGTCTGAAGAAACACTTTCAGAATGTGGAACAAGTCACTGAGAATGACAGGAAAAGAGAATCCGGATCTTCCGAAATGCTTGAAATTGATCATTAATGATATTATTATGAGTACTTGATATGAAAATAGCACATAATTCTGGTATAAAGCCATGAATTTGACAGAACTGAGGCATTTGTTTCTATTTTAATTGTTTTTTTTCTGGGAAAATCACAGTTTTCCGCGCTTCTCCGGCAAATTTCCGCGGAAAATTGATTGGCTGTATATCACTGGAACATCACCAAAGGAGAGTACATCGATATGTCAGAATTATTTCACCACCAGATACAAGTTTTGGATCACTCTAACAGTGAAAAAAATTATGCTTATTCTGAAAAATGCGCAGGAGCTGCGTGCCTGAACTTTGACCGCGATGTGGACCCCCAGATGATGACATTAAATTCTGTAAAAAAAAAATGTGAATGTTTTTTCATGTATTCGAACTACATCTGTCCTATTCGCCAATTATGTTTTTCAAACTTTTCGCAAAAAGGGGGCGTTTTGATGCACCATAATGCTGCGAAGTCCGGAACTTGGAAGTGACATGTGCCATGCTTTGCTCAGTTCCTTCTCTGTGCACGTGCTTTTGTGAAGTTATGGCCTGTGTGAAAAATCTGTATGAGGCATGGCGGAGAAGGTCATAATCTGTCCGCAGCAAGACTGAGAAAATGTTATGAAATTTTAAACTGAAAATTGAAGTGTATAACTTTATTTTTTGGAATTGATGGATTATCATGCATTTGCAATTATCTTATCAGACAAGAGATTGAATATCATACAAATACGATATTTATTGGATGTCTGGCAACCCTGTCACTTCAATTATAAGTATTTCAGAGATATAATTATCGGAGATTCTGACGGTGATCTTTTTGCTTAACAACATTTGAATCACCAAACTTCCATAATTGCAGAATGGAAGTCACCAGAATTAGTGACACACAGAAGAACTGAGTTTTGTCACCGAGTTTCATTGCCATTGTCATCCATTTTTTGGTCACCAATATATCCATTACCCACCAAGTCTGGTCAACGAGTTTGAATTAAAGCAATTAAACTGTCATTTTAATTTTTTCCCATGTCATTTATTTTACAGAGTACACATGCCCCAAAAAAATCATCAAGCTCATATACAATCAACAAGCAGCTCATGGCTTGTGTGAACCTTTTGAGTATTAAGGCTTCCACATAACAAGGTTTATCTGTGATATAAATGAGCATGATGATGTGACTCTTCTATTATAATACCAAGCTTGCACACTAAAACTCGGCTCGCCGGTCACAGATCCCTATGAAATTGCTGTGGCACTTAGAGGACATGCCGACAAATGTGTGGCGAAGTCTTGGCGTTGCATAGTACCAACTTGCATTTTGCACAATCCGTATTTTTGTCATTCCCCATGTACGGTTCTGTCATCTGCTACCAGCTATGTTGTACTTGCTATCCCGTGCATGTGCCACGGGTATCGCTAGTTTTGACTTGGAACTTGCCCTTGTGGCAAAGAAAACTCAGTCCTTCAAACACATCAGAAATGTAACAAGTTGAATCATTTATTCATGCATGCTTATGGAGAGAGAAGCACACAGCTAACTGCCAGAATCTCTCTGCCTGGGAGCTCTTTAGTCAGAGTTCTTTATACACTTAAGCAAGCGAAGGTGCAGTTACATTGCATTGGATGGTTGAACTAAAACAAGATACATCTGGTGATTAAAACAGTGGAACTAGTCTTTTGTTTAGAGTGGGCGATTATATGCTCCCAAGGTTCGCGCAGGCAGTAAAAGGTAAAGGCAAGTAAGATCAAAACAATGGAAAAGTACAACACAAGTCATAAACCGGCGATACGAGTTGGGTTCAAGCAAGATCAAACAAAGTACAAACAGCTTATATCAGTTTTCGAAGGCAAGGGTTGGTACAAACAGGTCCAAACAAAGTACAAACAGCTTGCATTATTTCAGTATCACCAGTTCACTATGTTCGATAGAATTTCATTAATATGTAGCAATTTCATTTACTATCAATGGTATATGTGATATGGTTGTGAGCGTATGTTGTAATATGATTGTTGGATATGTAGTATATGTATGTATTTGTACCGATGTGGTATGTATGTGTCTGGTTCACAATGTAGGGTGGGTGTATGTGCACTTTGTCTTATGTGCAAAATTACTTCTACACCCACAAAGACTTGAGACTTACCTTGAGACTAGGCTCATGGTGATTGTTGAACAATTCTAGAGTATAGGATACTGGATAGAATAGCTAGATAGAATGCTGGATAGATTACTGTTGAGAGTTGATGAAGAAGGGAAATCAAAAGGTAAACCCACAGATCGCATTTATCTCTAAACCCTCTAAACACGGGAGGGAAATTCTGATGCGACGAAATCTACTGATTATATAGCTCACTCTGGGGAACCTGTGTGTCTGCTTTATGCCTTGGGGTGTATTTGCAAAACCACAACATATAATTATTTTTCTAATATTAAGCTTTTTCTAACCCTGATTCACCTGACTGACTGATATTAAAGATCGGGGCTTCCGGGTAACATAGAAAGCTGAAATTTTGCGTGCCGATGTGACATCGAAGCCAGGACACAGAAAAAAAACAGCAGGAATCTGCAAATAACATCGTAAAATAACTATAAATATTTTTTTTAAATAAAAAAAATTGCAGGTGAGTGACCTGAGACAAATGGGGAAGCACGTAAATTTTGTGTGCCGACTGGACATCGAAGCATCACAGATTACGTCAGAAAAATCACAGAAACGTCAGAAAGCATCCGTAAATGAAAAATATAAATAACTGAAAAAAAATGGCAAATTAAATGGGCAGGTGGAGTGACCCAAGATAATGGGTAAACACGGTACATATGCTTACACAATGTGTTAAGCACACCCCGCTAGTGTGTGTATGTATGTATATATATACAACACATAAAGACCCACCCACATCGTCTCACCTGTGAATGGAGGGAATCAGCTCTCACTTATCAATGAAACCCAGGTGGCTCGGATTTTCTAAAATAATAGACATATAATCCTTTATAGCTCTGGGAACTCTGAGAAGGGTTTTAGAACAGCAAAGTGCTTACTTGTGTAGGCCATCTTGGGTTGCTGTTCACGTGCTGTCCGACTTTCTGGCTGAAGTTGCGCCACATTAAACCAGTACTCCATGACAATGGCTACGCTGAACGCGACTCATCTTTGGGTTCACACATTGCAAACTGCCAATCGGCCTGAGGACACTGTATTTTGGACAGAGGTGTCCGGTTTACCGTAAGCTGCCTGGAGAGGCAAAATCTCTCCAAAGTTTGAACAACAGGTGAATGGGCAGTTTTCACATATCTCACACTCTGTTGGCACTAGAAATGAAATTCACAACCCCCAAATTTCTCCCTCAGTCCAGAAAGCCTGTGCTCGCCTACCATCATAAATTGTAGCAATATTATTTATCAATTTCAGTGCTGGTGTGATGCGCAGGTATGTAAGGTCGGGCTCATCCTCATATTGGGGATTGGATCAAGCAGCAGTCGCATTGGCAAATCCGGAACAGCTTGGAGATGGGGTGGTATACAACCATCCTTTGCATGCAAGAATCCAAACAGATGGCTGCTCAGAAAAGTGATTCTGCCATTGGCCATGCAACCTCCTGAACAATTTTGAATGTGACCAAGACTATCATGCGAGTGGTTCCAGATTGGGGCAAGTGCGTGTACTGAAGCACATTTACGTGTTTCTTGCAAACCACAGTTATCACCCATGAGCTGCTTGTACTTTGCAAACAAAGAGTTTGTGCAACACTGCATTTGTTCTGACCTGGATCCATGCAAGAATGGGAGGTTCGGGTTCCCTTGGGTGCCCCATGCATGATGGTGTATGTTCATGTGAATGAATAGTCCAAAGGCTAATCCCCAATTGTCTGAACAAATAAAATTGTTTTATTTTGGCGTCTGGCATATCTCGTGGTATTCGTGCGTGTGTCCTGGACGAGCTGCAGAAGAAAAGCTTTGCAATATGTCTGTTCTTTTCTTTCTGCTATTTTTAAATATACACCCGCATATATATATATATATATATATATATATATATATTATATATGTGTTATATATATTATTGTAATAATATATGTTTATATATTTATATATGTTATATATATATATATATTTATATACTATATATTATATAATGTTTTATATTTATATATGTATATATATATATGTATATATATATATATATAAACATATCCATTATATATATATATTATATATATATTGTTACGAATTTGGGAATTCGATTGCACACGGACATGCAGGTTTCCTTTTAGTCAGTATGTAGGATAAGTGCTTGTTCCCTAGATAGCTCACCTTTCATTGTTTAAATGTTCAGAAATCGATTAGATGCGCTGTGGATCGATTACATAAGTTAGGGAAACGAACAATGAGAACATCCCTCCCTCTTCTGCGAAGAGGAAGAACCACCCTGCCGTCCCCGTGACTCATGATGTCAACAACTCCTCCCAACCCGTGGCTGAGCGGGGGATGGAGCACGAAGGGCATGAGTCATGAGTCACGCGGGAGCGGGGGAAGGGCGGGAGAAGGCCTAAGAGGAAGATCTTCTTCTTTTGTTTCGGGGGCAGAGTTGGAGAAGGGAGCTGAGAGTAGCCGTTCAGCAACGACGCTTGGTCCTGTTTGGCTTGGGTTAGGGTTGAGGCCTTTCGGAAGCTTTTTGCTTCGGCTGGCTCAGTGAGCTTCAGTGAGTGCCGTGGCTCCGGGAGGAGGCTTTTTGGAGGCTTTTTTGCTTTGATGTTCCGTGAGCTTCGGGCTTCTGCTTGCTCGGGAGAGCTTTTTGCTTCGAGCTGCTTTGCTTGGAAAGGAAGTTAAGCCGGTTCGGCTCGGCTAGAGCTGCGAGTGGTGGCTTCTCTTCTTGGTTCGTGGAGCTCTTTGTTCTCCATTTTGGTTCCGGCTTTGGTGCGACCCCATCGACCTCTTCGTGGAGGTGGTTCCTCGGGAAGCGACGCATCGACGGGAAAGGATCGGGCGCCTCGTCTCACAGCCCGTGTTGAGACGCGCGGGGAGATTCGCGGGAGAGCTCGGGAAGGATCGCAGCTCAACGGCGATTGGATCCAGCTCGCTCTCTGCTTTGGAGCCCGGTCCGAACAACTTGGAAAGACCACACGAGTGGACGAGGTTCGAGAATAGGTCCTGGGTTTCAGCTCCACCTGTCCTCCGAGCTGGAGCCCGTTATTAAAGGCCTCAGCCACCATTCATTGGGTGTGTGTGTGTGTGCGTACGTGTCCCGTGGGCCGTCTATAAGTAGGAACTGCTGTTAAGTGCAAGTGACTGTACATAAAAAGTAGATGGTTGTAGTTCTTTTGGCGTGCTTTTGTTGGCTTGTATAATAGCATACGTGTTGCACTTAACAGCAGTTCCTACTTATTAGACGGGCCCACGGACACGTACGCACACACACACACACCCAATGAATGGTGGCTGAGGCCTTTAATAACGGGCTCCAGCTCGGAGGACAGGTGAGCTGAAACCCAGGACCTATTCTCGAACCTCGTCCACTCGTGTGGTCTTTCCAAGTTGTTCGGACCGGGCTCCAAAGCAGAGAGCGAGCTGGATCCAATCGCCGTTGAGCTGCGATCCTTCCCGAGCTCTCCCGCGAATCTCCCCGCGCGTCTCAACACGGGCTGTGAGACGAGGCGCCCGATCCTTTCCCGTCGATGCGTCGCTTCCCGAGGAACCACCTCCACGAAGAGGTCGATGGGGTCGCACCAAAGCCGGAACCAAAATGGAGAACAAAGAGCTCCACGAACCAAGAAGAGAAGCCACCACTCGCAGCTCTAGCCGAGCCGAACCGGCTTAACTTCCTTTCCAAGCAAAGCAGCTCGAAGCAAAAAGCTCTCCCGAGCAAGCAGAAGCCCGAAGCTCACGGAACATCAAAGCAAAAAAGCCTCCAAAAAGCCTCCTCCCGGAGCCACGGCACTCACTGAAGCTCACTGAGCCAGCCGAAGCAAAAAGCTTCCGAAAGGCCTCAACCCTAACCCAAGCCAAACAGGACCCGAAGGTCTGCTGAACGGCTACTCTCAGCTCCCTTCTCCAACTCTGCCCCCGAACAAAAGAAGAGATCTCCTCTTAGCCTTCTCCCGCCCTTCCCCCGCTCCCGGCGTGACTCATGACTCATGCCCTCGTGCTCCATCCCCCGCTCAGCCAGGTGGGAGGGAGACATCATGAGTCACGGGACGCAGGGTGGTTTCTTCCTCTTCGCAGAAGAGGGGAGGGATGTCTCCATTGTTCTTTCCCTAACTATTAAATCGACCACAGCGCATCTAATCGATTTTCTGAACATTTAAACAATGAAAGTGAGCTATCTAGGGAACAAGCACTTATCTACATAGCTGACTAAAGGAACCTGCATGTCGTGTGCAATCGAATTCCCAAATTCGTAACAATATATATATATATATATATATAATATATATGTATATGTTTATATATATATATATATATATATATATACAATATATATATACATATATAAATATAAACATATATATATATATGTATATAAATATATATATATATAAACATATAATAAATATATATATAATACATATATATATACAATATATATATATATATATATATATATATATATGCGTGTGTATATTTAAAAATAGCAGAAAGAAGAACAGACATATTGTCAAAGCTTTTCTTCTTGCAGCTCGTCAGGACACACGCACGAATACCACGGATATGCAGACGCAAAATAAAACAATTTATTTGTTCAGACAATTGGGGATTAGCTCTTTGGACTATTATTCACATGAACATACACATCATGGCATTGGGGCACCAAGGGAACCCGAGACCTCCCATTCTTGATGGATCCAGGTCAGAACAAATGCAGTGTTTGCACAAACTCTTTGTTTGCAAAGTACAGCAGCTCATGGGTGTATAACTGTGGTTTCAAGAACACGTAAATGTGCTTCAGTACACGCACTTGCCCCAATCTGGAACCACTCGGCATGATAGTCTTGGTCACATTCAAAATTGTTCAGGAGGTGCTGGCCAATGGCAGAATCACTTTTCTGAGCAGCCATTCTTGTTGGATTCTTGCATGCACAGGATGGTTGTATACCACCCATCTCCAAGTTGTTCCGGATTGCCAATGGACCATGCTGCTTGATCCAATCCTCCAATATGAGGGATGAGCGACCTACATACCTGGCATCACACCAGCACTGAAATTGATAAATAATATTGTACAATTTTGTGGTAGGGAGCACAGCTTTCTGGACTGAGGGGAGAAATTTGGGGGTTGTGAAAATCATTCTAGTTGCAACAGAGTTGTGAGATTGTGAAACTGCCCATTTCACCTGTTGTTCAAACTTTTGAGAGATTTTGCCTCTCCACGGCAGCTTACGGTAAACCGGACACTTCTCTGGTCCAAATACAGTGTCCTCAGGCCGATTGGCAGTTTTGCAATGTGTGAACCCAAAGATGAGTCGCTCAGGGTAGCCATTGTCATGGAGACTGGTTTAATGTGCTCAACTTCAGCAGAAAGTCGACAGAGTGAACAGCAACCCAAGATGGCCTACACAAGGTAAGCACTTTGCTGTTTCAAACCCTTCTCAGAGTTCCTCCAGAGCTATAAAGGATTATATGTCTATTATTTAGAAAATCCGAGCCACCTGGGTTTCATTGATCAAGTGAGAGCTGATTCCCTCCATTCACAGGTGAGAGATGTGGGTGGGTCTTTATTGTGTGTGTATATATATACATACATACACACACTAGCGGGGTGTGCTTACACATTGTGTAAGCATATGTACCGTGTTTCCCCATTATCTTGGGTCACTCACCTGCATTTAATTTTGCATTTTTTTTTCATTTATTTATATTTTCATTTACGGATGCTTTCTGACGTTTCTGTGATTTTTCTGACGTATCTGTGATGGCTTCGATGTCCATCGGCACACAAAATTACCGTGCTTCCCCATTGTCTCAGGTCACTCACCTGCATTTTTTTTATTTAAAAAAAATATTTATATTTTATTTTACGATGTTATTTGATGATTCTGTGTTTTTTTCTGGTGTCCTGGCTTCGATGTCCATCGGCACGCAAAATTTCAGCTTTCTATGTTACCCGGAAGGCCCCGATCTTTAATATCAGTCAGTCAGTGAATCAGTGGTTAGAAAAAGCTTTATATATTAGAAAAATAATTATATGTTGTGGTTTTGCAAATACACCCCAAGCATAAAAGAGACACACAGGTTCCCAGAGTGAGCTATATAATCAGTTAGATTCGTCGATCAGATTTCCCTCCCCGTGTTTAGAGGGTTTAGAGATAAATGCGATTTGTGGGTTTACCTTTGATTTTCCCTTCTTCATCAACATCTCCAGTAATCTATCCAGCATTCTATCTAGTATTCTATCCAGTATCCTATACTCTAGAGATGTCAACAAGTCACCTGAGCCTAGTCTCAAGTAAGTCTCAAGTCTTTGTGGGTGTAGAAGTAATTTTGCACATAAGACAAGTGCACATACACATCGGTACAAATACATATATACATATCCACATCACATTACACATACGCTCACAACCATATACACATATACCATTGATAGTAATGAATTGCTACATATTAATGAATTCTATCGAAACATAGTGAACTGGGTGATACTGAAATAAATGCAACTGTTTGTACTTTGTTTGACCTTGTTTGTACCAACCCTTGCCTTCGAAACTCATATAAGCTGTTTGTACTTTGTTTGATCTTGCTTGAACCCAACTCGTATCTGCCTGGTTTATGACTTGTTTGTACTTTTCCATTGTTTGATCTTGCTTGCCTTTACTTTTATCTGCCTGGGAACCTTGGAGCATATAATCGCACTCTAAACAAAAGACTAGTCCACTGTTTTTAATCGCCAGATGTATCTTGTTTTAGTTCAACCATCCAATGCAATGTAACTGCACCTTCGCTTGCTTAAGTGTATAAAAGAACTCTGACTAGAGCTCCCAGGCAGAGAGATTCTGTGCAGTTAGCTGTGTGCTTCTCTCTCCATGCATGCATGAATAAATGATTCAACTTTGTTACATTCTGAATCTGTTTGAAGACTGAGTTTTCTTCCACAAGGGCAAGTTTCAAGTCAAACTAGCGATACCCGTGCACATGCACGGGATAGCAGTACAACATAGCTTAGCAGACGACAGACCGTACATGGGGAATGACAAAAATACGCATTGTGCAAAATGCAAGTGGTACTATGGAACGCCAAGACTTCCCACACATTGTCGGCATGTCCGCTAAGTGCCACAGCAATTTCATAGGGATCGTGTGACGGCGAGCCGAGTTTTTAGTGTGCAAGCTTGGTATTATAATAGAGATGTCACATCATCATGTCATTTATATCACAGATAAACTTGGTTATGTGGAAGCCTTTAATACTCAAAAGGTTCACAAGTCATGAGCTGCTTGTTTATGTATATGAGCTTGATGATTTTTTGGGGCATGTGTACTCTGTAAAATAAATGACATGGAAAAAATTAAAATGACAGTTTAATTGCTTTAATTCAAACTCGTTGACCAGACTTGGTGGTGTAATGGATATATTTGGTGACCAAAATGGATGCAATTGGCAATGAAACTCGGTGACAAAACTCAGTATTCTGTGTGTCACTAATCTTGGTGATTCCATTCTGAATATGGAAGGTTGGTGATTCAAATGTTTTTAAGCAAAAAAGATCACCGTCAGAATCTCCGATAATTATCTCTGATAATACCGATAATGAAGTGACAGGGTTGCCAGACATCCAATAAATATCGTATTTGTATGATAATTCAACCTCTTGTCTGATAGATAATTGCAAATGCATGATAATTCCATCAATTCCAAAAAATAAAGTTATACACCTTCAATTTTCAGTTTAAATTTCATAACATTTTTCTCAGTCTGCTGGACAGATTATGACCTTCTCCGCCATGCCTCATACAGCATTTTTCACACAGGCATAACTTCACAAAAGCACGTGCACAGAGAGGAACTGAGCAAAGCAATGCACATGTCACTTCCAAGTTCCGACTTCCGAGCATTATGGTGCATCAAACGTCCCCTTTTTTGCGAAAGTTTGAAAAACATAATGGCGATAGGACAGATGTGTTCGAATACATGAAAAAAACATTTCTCATTTTTTTTCAGAATTTAATGTCATCATCTTGGGGGTCCACATCGGGGTCAAAGTTCAGGCACGCAGCTCCTGCGCATTTTTCAGAATAAGCATAATTTTTCACTGTATAGTGATCAAAACTTGTATCTGGTGGTGAAATAATTCTGACATATCGATGTACTGCTCCTTTGGTGATGTTCCAGTGATATAGAGCCAATCAAATTTTCCGGGAAATTTGCCGGAGAAGCGGGAAACTGGTGATTTTCCCAGAAAAAAAACAATAAAATAGTAACAAATGCCTCAGTTCTGTCAAATTCATGGCTTTATTACCCAGAA
>CM068956.1:84204136-84217309 GCA_035128595.1 Eptatretus atami | reverse complement strand
GGAAGTGGAGAGGAAGACAGGATCACAGTTTCTGTTAATGCCAGTGATGATATACGCAACTATGGAAAGAAGGGGGAATGGATTGCAGGGACAGCGTTGGTGGTATCAAAATGGAGTCTCAAACTTCTGGAGGTACGCAGAACCTCCTGGACGAGCTGGGAAACGGTTTTCAAAGAGCGCATTCCAACGGTAGTCACAAAATGCCCGACTGAGTGCCATGTTTTGTTCTCGTTCCGCAGATCTTGTATGAGCCCCCCCCCCCCCTCTCTCTCTCTCCTCAGCTGTTTCTCCACCCACACTGCCCTTCAAAAAAACATCACAGACACACAACAATCACGGACAATGGCAAGCTAGCGAGGGAAGAGATTAAAGGCCATGTAACAATATGCATGATGGAAATGAACATCCCTTCAAATCAAGGTGAAGAAAACTGTTATGTGGCGTTATCTGCTTATGAAGGATTGAAAAATAAGTAAATTTGGTGTACTATTAAATTAAACAGCTAAGCAAACGTGAAAGCAGGACATTATGACAATTGATTTGAGATTTGCCTTGAAAATGCCTGGCTTTCCATCAGTGTATGTTTGCTTTGCTGATGAACAACATATGATTGTGTTAATCACTAGATAATCACCTAGCAATCCCTTTAGAGTATGTTCATATGCTGTATATCTCCAGCATTTTTGTGCAAACAGGCACCTGACCACACTCCACTGAGGTACAATGGTCTCAGGTTCAAAATCCTCAATAGGACACAAAATACAAGTGAGACGAGCAATACACAAATTCTCAAAACAAATCCATGCTCTCTGCAGCATTTGCAATCTTCGTTAAGCCAACCTGCATTACACAGCTTTGGTAAGTATGGCTCAAACTCATTGCACATATGATGTCACGGCTTTAGGCACTCCAACTAGGCAACTATTTCTGCAAAATTTAAAAAAAAAAACTATTTAATAAATGGTGTGTGTGTGTGTGTAATTTAAACACCCCTTGAAGATCATTAACTCATCTAATCATGGAAAAACAAAAAACAGGCTTATCATTTGTCAGCCCCACTCTACCTCGCAGGAGTCTTAAGCCACCATTTGTTTCGACCTGCTAAAAATGCCTTTTCTTGGAACGAGGTACTCTCATGGAGTAATTAAAGTAGATATCGAAATCTGTCTTCGGATTTGAGGATCGCAGCATATGGACTAATTAAATGTCGAAATCTGAAAATTTAAAGAAATTAACAATTCTTATAATGGAGTGCATTGTATGTATTTACTTTAAACAAGCAAGGCTGTGATCAATCCTTCTCCATATTTAGAAATTGCCAAAGCATTAAACTCAACTTTTCTAATGTTTGGAAAATTATATTTAGTGAAGAAAAGATTAAGGAATGTGCCAAAAGAGTAACTTGATTTAGTACAGCAAAAATAATTAACGAGCAGGATAGCCGCGAAGGCTCCTGCGGCCATGGCTCGTTTATCCGTGGGCAAATCCCCTGAGTTAGGAAGCAAAATAAATTAAATTGAAGATCAAATTAAAAGAACGATTAACAGAATGGGAGATTAGAATGACTAAAGCAACGGGACAAATGAACTCGAGTTCAAGAAGGAATTGTAAAATATTTTCATAATTTTTAATTAATTTTCTCTGAAAAATTGTATTTAATCCCCCTCTCCCCTCCCCTCCCCTCCCTCCATCTTCTCTCCCCCCCCCCTTTTCTCTCTCTCTGTCTCTTTTCTCTCCTCCCTCTCTCTAGAGTCTAGAGAGACCACCAACCTGTCTGCGATTGGAAAGTGATAGGCCCATAAGCTCAGCTTCAATGCGGGAGATTCAAATGATCTTGAAGGCTTTGGTTTCCACGGTGCAAGCTGACCAAGGTGAGGCAGGAGAGCCAGCCCATAGGGGAGAGGAGTATTACATCAAGCTGTGGGTGAAGGCCTTGTCGTTGGACAGAAATTCAGGTATGCCAAGAAAGGAGTTTGTACGATGGAGGACACCAAATTTGTGACTGGCATGGAGGCCAACTTTTAAATGTGGTTCGCCCAAGAAAGATTATGGTGATAGTAAGACCGAGGAGTTTGAGGGACTGAACTTCCTCAGAGGATTGTTAACAAAGTGGAAGGGAGGGTTTGCCAGACAGGCTTTTGGGGAGAGAGAGAGAGAGAGAGAGAGAGAGAGAGAGAGAGAGAAGAGAGAGAGAGAGAGTCGGCAAGCATGCATGAAACAGGGGGGGGTTCCCCATGGTCTCGATGTGATGAGTGATTCGGTGTTTTATGTGCTGGATTGTTGCTGATGGGCATGTTATGGATGGCAAGTCATAAAGTACTTTCTGAAAAGGGCACGTGGGTGTGGATGGAAGACGCATGATATTCAGTGACAAAACAGAGAATACTTTACTAAGAACACTAAGCTTTGTTGAGGTATCCAATAGAAGGCAATGTTTGTCATCTCCAAGGAGATTGAAATAGCGCAAAAAATCTGCACCTCGGATGGAGTATTTGCTGTCAGCAATAGTAAACACCTACGGAAATGCGAGAGGACGTATTCCATAGCGATGAGAATTAGCACTGAAGGTTCACATGTGCCAACACCAATCTGGAGTGCTCATGAAATGTGAAGACGAACGGTAGCATGAGGTATGGCATTTTCTTCTGTCCAAACAAGGGGTACACAAAGATGGGCACAACTGCTGTTGCACAGCCTGGATTTCCAGGCGAGCTTCGTTAGGTCCGCCATTTCAGATGTAACTGTGTGACGTGCTGTGGTGGAGGTGTCACATTAGCCATGGCTGGTGTAATTGTGTCAATGAGATGATAAGCCAGATCTGCAGAGGTGGTAGTGCCAGTTCTGTATTAGCTTGAAGTATCGTGTGGATGTGGTGGTGGTAAACATGGCAAGAACAACTCAAGAAGAGCTACTGATCAAAGGTGGTTGTAACAGTCATTGAGAACTGTAGCATATGACACAAATAGTGGTGGGGGTCTTCAATGTCCTAAATCCTCAGCTGTAATGACTTGTTGAAAGAGGGAGTGATCAGAGGGAGTCCTATGCTTTATGAACACGGCCTTCAAAGTTGTGTACGGTGCATTCGTTGGAGGTTGCATTGAAATATATCGCACCTCCATCACATACTATGGTGAGAAGAGCCACAATGCATTTTAATCGCTTCAACTCAGAAGTAATGTTTTGGGTGTCAAATTGAGCTTTGACTTGCATAAACCACAGCTGTGGGTCATTAGGCCAGAATGGTGGTGCCTTATCGAAACTGCTGCCACTGATGAACCTGGTTGAGCATCTGAGAAGGCTTGGCTGGCTGGTTGTTCCGGCAACTAGTTGCATGCTTGAAACTCCTTGTTCGTCCATTCCATTTGACACTCGCACTCATCGGCTGCACACTCGTGGGGTTTGGAATAACACTTGCAGGGCATGGGCTGAGGAAGAAAAGCATGCAGTGGGAAAGAGTAGGCCAGCATGGAAAATAATCAGCCCACAGCCTGAACCCCAGTTGTTTTTCATGTGTTTTGTTTTCCTGTGCACCAGGTGCCATGATTCAAGAGCAGTGGGTGGCTTGTGACAGTTTGGATAGGCCAAATTTCCTTGGGGATGCAACATAGCACAATGTGCCTGTAGCATCATGGTTGTGCTGTGGGTTGGAGAGCTGATTTCAATCATGTTTATCCCAACTACAAAACTGTACCTTCCTAATGGTGGAATGTAATAGATAATGAGCTTGTATGCAGATGCTTGTTGCTTTAAGGTTGTGCAGCATTTGCCATTATTGGACTCAACCTGTGCCTTGCTGCCTCATCAAATTAGGGAGTTCAATTTTATTCAACCAACTTAGCATGGTCACAAATCGATGATTTGGCAGTAATATCATCCTGAGGAGCCCATAATAAGGGTGAAATCTGCATCAGCAGCTCTGCTTTCATTTATTTAAAACCATAAATATCGGTCTTCAAAGACCTAGTGCCATATCGACACAATCCTAGTTTGGAGGTGAAGTCTTGGCATAATTTATGCACATGACATCAGTGTCTTGTCGCATTTAAGGTCAGAGTTCTCCTTTTTTATACATACAGATATTTCAATCGTACCTCCTGGCTGTAATCGTGAGTATCAGCCACAGATTATGTCTCACGTGGTAAAACCACATAATCCACGAAGAACAATGGTCTGCCTGCCATCCAGATTATTGTTCCCACGAATGCAAACCAATCGCTTGAGCAGGACTTTAGGTCCATTGGAGATCGGGGGAGCACTCGTTATGCTCCACACATTTCGACAGACATATATGTGTAACAAAAGGATTTTGTTGCCTTGTGGCTTGTTGAGTATTGTTGGGTTTTGTGGCCTTGCAGATTGTTGGTTTTGCTGACCCCATCATGCTGAGAACGAAACTGAAGCTTTGGCAACTCATTTTGTCAAGTTCCACTCGCATGAAACTGAGTCCGTGGGACCAAGGGACGCTCTGAATACAATGACTTTGAAGGGAGCGAGAACCAAACTGGGGCGGCAGCTTTGGTGGGGCAGAAGGCCTGCAGTTGTGCCAATCGACAAGTGTTTGGGACGTGGCCTGGTGCCCTGGCCTTGCCTTACGGCTTGTTGGGTTTTGCCGACTATCCCAAAAGGAAAGATAAGACTGAGAAGGAAAATACTGAGATAAAGCATCCCTGGGCATACCCCGGAGCCACATGGGAGGTCATATGGGTCTACACCGTCGCCACTTCGGGAACAGAGGAGAAACAAAGCAGGAATAAGGAGACTGCTTGGTCACGAGTCCTGGTTCCTTGCTGGGGTGAAGATGGATGCTTCCGGACTGGAGAGCTCCATTACGCGGAGCACAGATAAGGAGATGGATTGGTCCATGAGTCATGGCTCCGAGCTGGGGTGAAGATGGATTTTTTTAATCCTGGGAAAGGCTCCGTTAATGTAGCATGGATAAGGAGATGCCTTGGTCCATGATTTGGGGTTCCTTGCTTGGGTGAAGGTAGAAAATTCAGTTTTGGGGAAGGCTCCGTTAAACGTTGCATGGATAAGGAGATGGCTTATCCATGAGTGTTGGTTCCTTGTTGGGATGAATATGGATGCTTCAGGACCAGGGTTCAGTTTAGAGAGTCCTCCATTCAGTCTTAGAGACTCGCAAGTGGAGATGATGACCAATGGTGGTGCACATGACACAGTCATTTGTATACGTGCACCAAATCACAGCTTGAAACGCGCACCATAATCCAAATACATAACACTACAACCTTCACTGCACTCTACCTACCAATGCTACAACATTCACAAACTCAATATGCCTTCATTATAAATCACTCATTGTAACATTACCCAAGTTCGCTGCACATTAGCCATTGCCACCTCAACCACAACAAACAACCATGCCACGCCACAACAACAACCACACACAACTCACACACAACCTCTACCATAACTCACCATAATCACCACAGATATCCACCGCCACCTTTGGAGTAGAGGGAACAATGGGTGCAATGTACCAATAACAGACGCTTTGGACCTGGACGTTCAGATGTCTAGCTCGAAGTACAAGATGCGCAAAGCATCATTCAACATTCTATGGATAGCCCTTGCGGATTGCACTCCACTTAATTATGGTCCCCATTGGGGTTCAGCGCACATTTACACCCAAAGAGTGCAGCCAAAAACCCAGCACCATGTTAAGTATGGAGATCCATCTCATGTTCGTCTGTAGGGCAAATGGCGGCATCTTCATGGCTGTGCCTCGCATGGGAAGTACCGGTGCTGGGTAATCATGCTACAGTAACGGGGGTACTATAAGACCCAGAAACTCCACCAAACGACCCGTCTGATCCCCATTCAGGCTCATCCCCTGCCAAGTGATTATGTGAACACCGCGTTCCACACAAAGAGAGCTCTTTCTTGGCTTGGTCAGCAATACGTGGCAAGAGACGGAACTGAGCAGGTGGATTGGAGCTGTGGAAGGAGCTTGTGGGTTGGAGGGGTGAAACGGAGTTTGTGGAGTGGAGCACTGGGCGAGCGAGAGATCCGGGTGCCAGGCCGAGCACAGACATTAGGTCCAAGCCAATAAAACATTAACATTTACAGACCTCTTACACATAAGGAAGCATTTTCCTCACACTTTTTGTTTCATTTGTTTCTGTCTCACCTGCAGTGGACGCATAAAGAGTGATCACCCAGGCAAGTCCAAATGGCTGTTTTCAGAGCGGGCCCCACAGACACGCACCTCATTTTCAGTTTCCTCCTTGCACTTCACTTGCAGCTCGCCCACACCCTCACTTGCATACCTCAAGCTACCCACCTTCGACACACCAGTATTCCTCCTCCTTACCCCCTTCTCAGTGTTTGGCCGCACGGGTTGTTTCTTACCATGTAATGATCATAACTACCAAGTTTGGTGAATTTCTGCACAACCGTTTAGAGGAGATAGTGTGACGGACAGACCGACAAATTAGGAGGAGTATAGTGTGATGGACGGAGAGACAGGCAGAGAGACAGAGCCGATTATAATATCCCTTCGTTTGTTTGTTTTTAAAGCATGGGGACAATAAACGGCTTTGCATCTGTTATAATGCCTACTCCTATTCAATGCTGTAACATAAACATATTGACAATCAGGTAGTAGGCTGGTGTGACTTCGTGGTTAGGGTGGCTGGCTTGTGATCTTAAGGTCCTGAATCAAACCCCTGCCTGCTGTTGAATTAACACCAGGTGGGGTTGACTCAGCCTGTCATCCTTCTGAGGTCAGTGAAACGAGTACCAGTGTACTGGTAATAGGGGCACAGCTGTGCTCTTTAGCCAATGCTACTTGCAGCTGTGTGCTGCATACGAAGGAGGAGGAGGAGGAATCAGGAAGTAAACAGGCAAACATATGGAGAGTTATTAACATGTTGATAAGTTTTTATTGTTTCTTTTTTTCAATGTGAGATCTCACCTGAACCCCATTATATATTTATTGTGGAAGCTTGGGTGAACTTAATCCTCCATGTCAACTGTAAGTGTGGTGGTAAGGGTGAGAAACTCTTGTAATATCCCGATGAAGGTTGGAGAGCTTACTTGTTTTGTGATCTCAGCAACCTAAAAGATCAGTTTTTAATCTTTTTATGCCTTTTACTTTATATGAAGGGAATTAATTTCTTTGTTAATCTTCCACAGCCTGTTCTTATCAATACATTCTATGGTCTTGTAAACAACTAAAAAATTCCATGGACTGGTGATTGGATTGAAAATTAAATTACACATGGATACTCTCACTCACACCACCACAACAACCCTCCTCTCACTACCACCACTAGCACCTCAAAAATAAAATAATAAAATGCTCTGGCATGTATTCATGATATACCACCGTGGGATCAGCTCAAAGCTCGTAGCATAGCTCAGAATGTACGTACTTGCCTTTTGAGTTGTCTCGTCTGGGTTCAATTCTCAACCCTGTGATAAACTGTCACCCTGGTTTTTTATCAGACAGATGTGCATCAATGAGTGCCAAGAAAGCTGTAGGATTTTGAAGACTCATCTTGTAACATTATGAATAAATATATTGGATGTGAGGCAAAATTCTATGAAGTATTCTCATCTCTTGATAAATTGTTTGCTGTGAAAATAGGTTTGATTCTTTTGAAATGATTTTTAAAATAATTTCGCCTCATTTTGTGCAGTACAAATAAGATGGTGAAATCCCATTCACATAATTGGGATAGTAATTCACCATGTCAGGATTTGAGATAAATAAATGTTAAGACATAGTTTTGTATTCAAATGATATGGACACTGCAGGAAGCAACAGGCAGGAAAGCTGTCAGATAGTTTGGTTGGAGAAGAGAGGAGGAAAAAGAATTAACATATCTCGCTCATCTGGAATGTATTTTTAAATAAGTGTCGGAGAGAGATTGGCAGCGAGCATGTACTGTTTAATTAGAGATTCGACCGGTATCTATTTATCTACTAATTGCTCTCCCTGTGGGCATCAAGAAAGCATGCACAGTGGTGTGTAATGCATGAATGGGAGCTGAGGAGAACAGACTAGCTCACTTATTGGTTCAACAGAGCGGGAAACTCACCCATGGGGGGGGGGGGGGGGATATTAAAATGCCCTGTAGATTTGTGATGAAAAGTGGCACACAAAAGTGTCAACAATCAGAACATGAAGTAGGGCTGCAACCTGGCACACGGGGTAGCATTTACCAGCTAAGACATTGATTAATACATGTTTGTCATGCGATATCTCCTTCCCAGTATTCACCACACTGCAATGATATCACAGGAAGAGGTTGTTCAGCACATCAGTGAGGCATGATGGGCTGAATGGTCCCCTCCTGCATCAAAGTTCTTTGTATATAACCACCTATACTGGTATAGTCCTTCTGCTGGTGCGGTACCTTCTGAATGCATGTATTCTAAGGAATCACAAAGTGAGTGGGCCTACATCAACACATGAATAGGACCCCTCACACACCTTGTGGACAATAAAGCAATGATCCTGTGTAGGAATGACTGGTACAAAATTTGCACATCTGATAGAGGTACATTGCACAATTTCTCAACCAAAAAGGATCCAAGTTCCTTGAGGTACATCGAATGGGGAAATCTACTCCTCCGCTTGTTTTTGAGAATTGACCACAATGGCGAAATAATATTTAAATCTGGTGATTGATCAGACCAGGGAAGATGTTTTACTTCACACTCCTGTTATTCAAATCAGGATTTAATATTTACAGCAGTAAGTATTGGAGCATTGTCATCTTGTAAAATGCACCTCCTTCAGGAAACAAATTTTTATCATTGGATGCAATTGGTCACTAAGGATGGCTTCATAGTCAATAGCAGTTACTCTGCCATGTACTGTGATACTCAGGACTCAATATTTCCATGAGAATGATTTCTAAATCATTGCAGAGTCCCCCTCAAAGCTTGACTTTTGGTACAAGGCAGTCAGGGTTGTCATCATCCTTGGGCTGTTTCCAAACATACTCCACCATTTACTGGAAATCGGGTAAAGAAGGACTTATCTGACTATATATTACATTTCAACATTGCTCGTGTTGAAGCGGACTTCCTTTTTAAATGGTAGTTTGATAATTAATCAATCTGCTCAAATGTAGTCAGTCTGTGGACTAAATGTATAAGAATTGCAGTTAGATTAATGATTACACCTGCCAATTACTATTGCACCTGTCAATTACTATTGCACCTGTTTTCAATTACTATTATTCATTTTTATGTAACTCATTTTATTGGAACCTATAATCAAATGTATTTTATTGAAACTTGCATCTTCTTGCTTATTTTGTACTGGAGCTAACAGGCCTAATGCCAATTGTCTCCATAGCATTCCTGTATTTTCTCTTAGCCATTCTATGCACCCAATGCCCTTTTCTGCTGTTCCTCCCTGTCTTTCCCTCCCTCTGTCTCTCTCTTCTTCTCTCTCTCTGTGCTTAGATTTCTAATTTATGTACCTGCCATCTCCAGACAGGCCTTTCTAAAGATCTATGTGATGGTGACAGCCTGAATCTGTCCAGAATTGTTTTACTTGCAGCTGTACCTTACCTTGCTTTTTAATTCGTTTGTTGTTTTAACCAGGATGATAATAACTTTCTGGGATGTCTCTCTCTCATGTGCATATTGCTTTAAACTGGCCCAGACAAGGTCAGATGTGTGTCATTATGACCCGGCTCCCCTCCTCCTCTTGTTCTCTGTTCTTCTCCTCGGCCCCCTTAACTTTCCCCCACCTTTCCTTCGGTATTATAAATAAACGATTCCTAAAACTCCAATATAGCGAAGAACATTGTATGTATTACATCAATGCTCCTTCGTTTCACGATATCACATATAATAAATATTCTCTGATTGAATTGTACTTTCCCTTGAGTAGACATTGAGTATTAAGAGTTCCACAACATTCCAAAATCCATTCCTTGTGTTCCATGCACCATTTTTTGTGGGACAACGCATATATAATATTTGAAAGCAAGAGATTGCTTTTGACAACTCTGCTATTATCTTCATTTTGAGCAACTCATGACAAGTTGTTTTGATAGATATTGGTCAGGTTAGGTGTGTATTCAGTTCTGCAGCCACGTTTCACAGCTTGTGTCCTGGGATTTTTAGTCACAATTCTTGATAAAGCACATCTGTCCCAATTATGCAGCGTACATTTCCAGCCACTGTTAGACTTCCCTGTATATGTTTTTCTTATTTTTTTCCCCATGCTATCATTACATTGGAGATTGTGCCTCTAAATACCATAAGAGGTTTTGAAGTTTCAGTCCTAGAACACCCAGCCCTGTGAGCATCTACAATTTGTCCCCTTTCAAAGTCAGACAGGTCTCAAATTATTGGCAAATTTTTTTGTCGACAAATCAGTACCAGAAAAAGACCATTTATTTTCTGTAAAATTAGCAACATTCGTTTCAGGAATAAATATATGGAATAAATATATGGAGTATGGAATAATCCACCCAGAAACTTACTCAAATGTAGTCAGTCTGTGGACTAAATGTATAAGAATTGCAGTTAGATTAATGATTACACCTGCCAATTACTATTGCACCTATTTAATAGTCCAAGTCCCACAAACCTGGAGGTTATTGGAAGTGAAAAGAAGGAGATTTGTGTTCCACAGTGTTCAAGTCTATAAGCCAATTTAAATAAAATAAAGATTTAAACGTAGTCAAAAAAATGAATTCCAGAAGTATACCACCATTGACACAGAGGCTCTTAAACAACCCTATCTAACACGTTACATTACTTCTTCGTGCTTCTTGTTTGAGCCCTTTATGACATCCTTAAAAATAGTAACTTTCCTGTTTCCCAGTAAGTTTCCTGTATCCAAACACACATAACAATATTCGAGCAAGAAACTTTAGCAACACATATATGAGGATCCAGTAATGTATATGATACATTTGACGTATTCTGCACACATTGTATTCACTTTTACATCAAGCAAGTTGCTGTTAAGAGAAGAGAAGAGAATAATCAAGCCCTCAAACATGAAGATAATACGCTGAATACAAAAAGAAAGGCTTGCAAAGAACATAAAGGGAAAGATGGTTGGATTGGTGAAAGTGGTGAAAGAAAGCTAATAAAAGTGAAATTTCTGGCTGTACTAGGAAAAGGGGATTAAGAGAAACATTTTATTCACCACAAGTAATTCACTTGGAGAGCCTTGTTTAGCAAAGAGGATTTGATTTCTCAAAAATAGCATGGGGAGGAATTATTTCACCATTTATTAAGTGAGTATTCCAAAAGGTAGGCAGGGATGGGGGATGTTGTTATGACGTACAAGGATGGGAGTACGGAAACAGATGAACCCTTTCTATTGCTTAATTTATGGCGCTACAGACAAATACAACCTGTCGCTTTGATGATTGGGAAAATAAAGGGGGGGGGGGAGAAAGAAGGGGGCAGGTGCAGGGTGAGAGGTGGAGGAGGCAGAGAGGATGAAGAGTGAAGAGCTACGGGGGAGGTAGGGAGAGCGATACCTCACCAAATGTTGCTATTCACTGTGAAAGGTAGGGGAGAGAGCAAGAGAGAGCGAGAGAGAGCGAGAGAGAGCGAGACAGAGCGAGAGAGAGAGCGAGAGAGAGCGAGAGAGAGAGCGACTTTTATACAAGCTTAGAAAAAAAAGTTACACATAAACATACAAAACAAGACATAATAAAAAGGTCAAGTACACAGCTAAAATGAAATGATAAGATCATTGTGTCTACTTTACACAAAGCATTCCTGTGACACCATTTCTGCTTAAACAGTTCAAGATTATTAATATTTTGGTGAAAATAAAACTCTGCACGTAATCTGGCCACGGCAAGGGCCTTAAAAAATACCCATCAGAGATGGGGAATCCCCTGCCATTGAAACATTTTTTTCAAGATGGCCGCCCCAGCGGCCATCTTGGATCCGGCCACGCCCAAAACCAATAGGGTTCTTCCTTTTCAGGTGGTATATGTGTGACCCAAATTTCAATCGATATGGCGAACAGTTTATGAGTTATCGCACTCACAGCTATAAATGTTGACGCCCAGCCAGCTGGACGGACGGATGGACAGCCGCCGGACGGATGGACAGCCGGACGGACGACGACCTGGGTGACAACAATATCCCCCTTCCGCCACGCGGCAGGGGAAAAAAACAGTTAAAATATTGTAATCAGCATCAGGGTTTGCAAGAAGTTTGGCTTTCCTTGTTTATAGATTGCTAATTTCCCTTCAGCTATTATAAAATTGACAAGAGCAGCTTCAACATGACTTTTGGAATTAACGTAATCCAAAAATAAAAGTACGTAAAGAAAATACAATTTTCATATGACAGCACAATTGTGATTAAAAAAAGTAAAAAGTGGGTCAGTCTTGCACAGTCAACATAGGGATGATATAAATCTCAGAGGCCATGCAAAAGGGGCACGAAACAGAATTTAAAACATTAAAATGATGTAATAAAACATTCGTAGGTAAAATCATATGTAAATTCTCCAAGAGATATCACCAGTCCGTTTTACAATCGGTGGACATACATGGCAGCCCATTGTGGCACAGGGGGACCCCGGAGGCAACATCCCTTCCATCGGGATCCAAAACTATCTTTGCACACATTAGGATGCCTATGGCGTATGTGACACAAAGGTGATACAGGCACTTTTTAGCAACACAGGAAGTGGAGAGAAGACAGGATCACAGTTTCTGTTAATGCCAGTGATGATATACGCAACTATGGAAAGAAGGGGGAATGGATTGCAGGGACAGCGTTGGTGGTATCAAAATGGAGTCTCAAACTTCTGGAGGTACGCAGAACCTCCTGGACGAGCTGGGAAACGGTTTTCAAAGAGCGCATTCCAACGGTAGTCACAAAATGCCCGACTGAGTGCCATGTTTTGTTCTCGTTCCGCAGATCTTGTATGAGAGTATACCGGAGTTTATGAAGCATTGTATGTAAGCACGTGATCGAGGAATGTTGGAAAAAGTGCATTGTGGAAGATAGGCTCGTCGAGAAAGTTGTTGATGTTGTCGTGAGCCATATCAGCACTACAAGAGGCTGCCAGGCTTGCAACAGGTCTTGGTAAAACAAAGGCAATGGAGAGATGTCCACATGTTGCAAGTCCATGAGAGAAGTTCCTGATTGAAGTCGAGCATGCCAGCCATTTTCAGCAAATGGTTAGCAGTGGGGCCGCCA
>CM068956.1:84190379-84203216 GCA_035128595.1 Eptatretus atami | reverse complement strand
TACAAAAACAACTACTCGTTTATTCATGCGAGAGGCTGCGCGGCCTTTTTCAAACCCAACCATATTACCAATGGCAGTAACAATGTCATCAACACTGACCTCGTTAGGAGGAGACTGACGCCATTTTTCCTCGTCAAGGCCTCATAGGCCGCGAAACGGGAACGTGTCGACATTCTTTGATTTCAACGAGGGGGGGGGAGGGGGTGAGGGAGGGAATGAGGGGAAAGGTCATATGACCGCTCAGACGTGTGTTTCACCGAAACAAAAACACACCCGTAATACAGGTAAACAGGAACGCACTTGATAACGAAGTAGGCTACTGGCTCGAAGCTTACTGATACCACAAGCTGTGGCCTCTCTGTCTCTCTCTCTCATCCCAAAGAAGAAAAGGGGAAAGGTAAGGGAACGAAAAATATAAACACAAAACTGTTATGAACAACGAGGGGAAAAAGGTTGGGGGTGAGTAACGAACTCAAACAGGGTGGATAGAGGATGGGTGGGGATAGGGGGTAGGGACGGGGAAAGGAGGGGTAAGGCGAGTCGAGAAGAAGGGGGTGGGAGCGGAAATCGGAGGGGAAGAGGAAAAAAAGACAATGAGAATAATAAACGACAGGGGAGAGAATAACACTGGACTCACAACACCGAGCAGGAGCCTACGGCGGCCATGACACCGCGCCAGAAACCAAACCACCAGGAGAGAGAGAGAGAGAGAGAGAGAGAGAGGAGAGAGAGAGAGAGAGAGAGAGAGAGAGGAGAGAGAGAGAGAGAGAGAGAGAGAGAGAGACAAACAGAAAGAGTGAGAGAGAGAGACAGAGAGAGATGAGATCAAGAGATAGATAGATTGAGGGAGAGATAGAGAGAAATAGAGATAGAGAGATCAAGAGAGAGATAGAGATGGAGATGGAGATGGAGATTGAGATAGACAGAGAAAGTGAGATAGAGAGAGATAGATAGAGAGAGAGAGAGAGAGAGAAGAGATGAGAGAGAGATGGATAGAGAGAGATATGGAGAGAGATGGAGAGAGAATGGAGAGAGAGATGGAGAGAGAGATGAAGAAGAAGGGGAGAGATGGGAGAGATATGGAGAGGATGGAGAGGAGGAGGATGGAGAGAGTATGGAGAGAGAGATGGAGAGAGAGATGGAGAGAGAAGTGGAGAAGAGAGGGAGAGAGATGGAGAGAGAGATGGAGAGAGATATGGAAGAGAGAGATTGGAGAGAGAGATGGAGAGAGAGATGGAGAGAGAGATGGAGAGAGAGATAGAGATAGAGATAGAGATAGAGGAGGAGAGAGAGATTTCAGCAGATACACATGAAATACATGTAAATGACAAACACAAAGAATTACCTTCAAAAAGAGTTCTTTGAAAGAGGAATTCAATTGGGAAATATATCAATGTACAGAATGCAAAATGTCGATATCTGCTCTGTGCCTTCACAAACACGTGGTTGAATGGGCCTTATTGGTTTTACCCTTGCCGAAGGAGAGTGTATTGCATTTGGGTCTGTTTGTTTGTCTGTCTGTCTGTTTGTTTGTCTGTTTGTTTATCCGCACAGAACTTTCCGGTTTTTCTCAGCAACCGCTTGTCAGACTGAGACGAAATTTTCACCATTGGTGCGAATCCTCATGCAGAATATTTTAATGATAATTATCACATCATAGGTCACATATTGTGGCAGCCATATTGGTATGATCGTCTGTCCATGAGGAACAAAAGGTTCACACATATGATGTCATTGGTCATATGGTTTGGTAGCCACATTGAATTTACCCTAAAACCTACAAAAACCTTCTTCTCAAGAACAGCTGAACAAATTGAGGGGAAACTTCGTACAAGTGTTCCCCAATCCCTCGGTGTACAAGTGTGTTTCAGAATAATTGATAGGTCACATGGTGTTGCAGCCATATTTGCTTGAAGGAAAATATTAAATAATGTTTTAACAGGAACTGCTTAATCAGTTGATGTGAAACTTCACATTTATGATCTTGTATTGATGTGGGATATATGTTTTAAATTTCAACTGGATCGGACACACGGTGTGGCAGCCAGAATTATTAAAAATTTTAATATGGGTTATTTTTGTTTATTTTTATTTGTTTAAATAAGGCTCATTTGGCTGTGCCTGGATGGGTTTGAGGGTAGAGGATTAGCACCTGAAATGCGAATCCTATCCAGGTTCCTCCTGATGACTTCATCTTTGCTTTTTTATACGCCCCGATATATATATCGGGGCGTATTATGTGATACTGGTCGTCCGTCCGTCCGTCCGTCCATCCGTTCCTGTCCGCACTCTAACTCCCAAAGTTTTCAACTTTCACGTTTCATATTTGGTACATAGGTACAGACTGTGGAGACGGTGTGTCGCGACATACGTTCGTCATCTAAAGTGGTTGCCATGGCAACCAGGATGCTGTTTTCCATGTCGTAGCACAATTCTGTATATACCTTCTTGTTCTTCATAAATTGACGTGTTTGAATATATAATTGTGTGTGTGCGTGCGCGTGTGTGTGTGCGCGTGTGTGTGTGTGTGTCACAGAGACTTTTCGGGCGTATATTGTGCAAATAAACATTGCGCTCTTGTTCTTGTTTGGGTTCCTTCTGATTACTCCAATGCAGGACTGTACCTATTTGGGCTTCCATTTGATTTGAAATTTATTTTAATCCCATTCTCAATTCAATTGAATAATAAATGATAGTGTAAAAACGTCATTGGTCAGGGTTAGGTATCCAATCAAAGCGAGCTTGCATCAAAGAAGGACGTCTTGTTACCCAGCCATCACTGCCTGCAGTTATAAAGTGGCAGTTCTAATTATGTCTCCTTAATTATGTAACACACCAGTACACAAACGCCACACAAAATAAACCACACAAAATCAGTCCTGGTGAGGGTCAGCAATCTCTGATTGCTCTTTTTCTTGTTATATATGTATCTATATCGAAGTGAGGGGTGGATTATATTAAAAGGAGATCGCACAAAAAGTTAAAACAAAACGATGTCCTTTAAAAATAAAATTGCACATTTTCAGTGGATGAGACACCTCCCAAAGGCACCAACAGCACGGTACTGCATGGCCCAACACAAGCAGAAACGTTTGTCTGTCTAATCGATCCATTGAAATCGATGTTCCATTGAAAGCATGTGAACTTTTACCGAAACGAAAAACCAAGCAGCTTGGAGAGTGCTCACCATGTAGCTTAAGCACTCAAGCAAGCACTCCAACGAAATAGTTGATAAACGGCTCGTTTGGCAAGCAATTAACAACACATTAAACAGACACCTTCCGGAGATGCCTGAAATGTCAAGCCACAAACGCTGACTGTCCGGGTGTTTATAAGCATTGCAATGTACCCAGCTATTTATAGCTATGTGAATAAATGAAATAAAATGACTTCACCCACAAATGTTTTGCAGCTTAATGCAAACCAACTCTGGAGACATCGCAAAGTTCAATTGCCGTGAAATAAACATTGCAGAAAATGAGCCATTTTGCCTGCTCGTGTGTGCACGTGTCATGTGGTACATCGATTCGGAGTCCAAGCAAATGTAAAAACTTTGTTTTAAAATGTCCTTTTATTTTTTTTTACCAGATTTGCTTTGATTCCCTGTAGAGCACATCACGAAACATCTGAAAAAATAGACATAGATCTGGCAGATGCTATGGATAGGCAGTCTCTCTGGGGGACAGCTGGCGAGGTCTAGCAGTGAATGCATTCAATCATAGAACTCAATGAAACTGGTTCTGTGAAATAAATATTTGCAGAAATTCCGCCATTTTGCCTGCTTGTCTGTGCACGTGTCATGTGGTACATCAGTTCGAGGTCCGCGTATACGCTTACAATACTTTTTTTTAAAAAACGTCCCTTTTTTTTTAACAAATTTGCTTTGATTCCCTGGAGAGAACCGAGCGAAACCTCCGAAAATATGGACATAGATCTGGCAAACGCTATGGATAGGCAGTCCCTTGGGGGACAGGGCATGAGGTCTAACAGTGAATGCATTAAATCATATAGCTCAGTGAAGTTGGTTAATTTTGTGACGTTCCAAATTTATTTTGTTCACTCAATATAATGCTCCAAACAGTAGTAAAAGATAAGTTTAATGCTTTTGAAATTTAACATTTGTTTGTGTATGTATGGAGGAGGGAACATCGCCTTGCTTGCGTAAAGTAAATAGGTATATTGGCTTAGTTATAAGACTCGTTATTTCTTTAAATTATCAGACTTCACAACAAATTTCGACACATGTTTTGTCCGGACGATACCCGATCCTCAAAACCGAAATAATATTTCGATGACATTCTTGAATCAGTCCATGAGAGTAGATCGTGCAAAATCGTATCATATAATGCATGAAATCGCTCCAAGCTCCTAATTTGAAAACGATAGTATTTACAAAAGCGATGTACACAACAATTCGTAGCTATGATGAAGAGGCATTCGATATGAGTGCGGAAAGTGAAAACAAACTTATCATGAAAATTGTTGCGGCCTGTTCCAAGTCAAGGCATGTTTGAGCATTGCCAAAAGACATGACGGCTTCTGACCCCAGTGAGGTTACCCAGGAAATGCCTTAAGATCCAGAGAATGAGATGGCAGAGGATATCCTGATGAAGGATATAATTAAATTATGTCTTTCATAGACATTATTTCAAATTAATAATGTCCATTAATTATCTTCAAAAGGTTGTTTTAATTAACCCAAACACCCAATTTTTTACTCTTGCACTTCCTTTCAGTTTTCTTCGTATACATGCAAAGTTTCAGGCTGCTTGGTTTTATGGTTTTGGAGTTATGGAGAAGACAGACACAACACACACACACACACACACACACACACACACACACACACACACACACACATTGCCTTTATTAGTATAGATGCACAAGGTACCATGGGACCTTTGAGGAACAGAATATCTATCAACCGAGAATCCTTAACACTACTTGATGATAAAAGTCTGCCGCAATACTCATTTGACATGAAGTACTCAGAATAAATATAACGTTTGTAACTCGATGTTTTATGTGGGGGTGGGGGAGGGGCACGAGACTTCAATTTCTCCAATACAGCTGAAATCTACAATGGAATGGAAAAAATGCACTTCGTGTTTGGTTTCGGTTCAACAACTGCACCATAATGACCATTGTGTGACGTTTCAAAAGCACTGAGAGCTCGCTCTCATGTAACCCAACATGCTGACATTATCTCTGCCTCTGCAAAAATTAAATCAACATTCATCTATTTTTTTCCCTTTCCATATTTATGTAGTCTAAATCTGTAAAACAAATAAATAGTTCCACAAACCGCCATTTTTTTCAACGTGTATCGAGATGTTTCAAAAGTTAACCTCCATATATATGGTGGTAAAATATTTGTACTGGTTTTTGAAAATGTATGTATTGGTATAAACAAAAACATTTAAGAGCAAAAATAACTCATACAAGGAACAAAGAAAAAAAATATAAAGGATAATAAAATGCATGATTTCCTTTTGTAATAGTCACAATTTCCTCTTGTGAAAACAAACAAATCATACACATTTCCTGCACAAGTATCCTGAAACAAAGCGAAAGAAAATTCCGTAAGTATGATGTTCATGTCCTTCCTTGGTGGCAATTTTCACATAATCTTGTTATTAAACGCAACGAGCAAAGACATGGCAGCAGCTATCAGTTCCCTTCTAGTTTCTTTTTTTCTCGTTGCTTATACAAACGAAAAATTCAATGCATATTTAATGAAATTAATCATCTATGATGATCTGGAAATTACTCATCCATTAAGAAAAGCAACTGCAGGCGGGTAAGTTGACAAGTGCCACAGCTGCAATCATCTATCATCCTGTACCTGGAGCCCATTGCCTGTTCTCGTGTAGTACAAATGACCAGCAGCCTAATTTCATTTACAACAAAAATGCATTGGAAGCATTAGTTTGCTTGATGCTCCATGGATCAATGTCAGGAAAATTGGAACTAAAAACCAAGCACACCAGAATGAGACTTTCAGTTTTAAGGAGGGTTTATTTTCCTTTGCTTCAAACTTGGATTATTGTTGTGAACACCAACACCACAATAATAAAATAACAATTATATTATAGTGCAGCAGTTAAATAAAAAAGGTGACAAATTGATGCAGTACCAATTTGTGTTTTGTGTGTATACAGTATGTTTATAAACACACACACACATGCACGCACGCACGCACGCGGCACGCATGCACACACACACACACGTATATATATATATATATATATATATATATATATTATATATATATATATATAGTTAGCAGTGTGTGCGAACATATTGTGTAAGCAAATGAGCCGTGCTTTCCCAATTGTCTCGGGTCACTCACCTGCATTTGATTTTTCATTTATTTATCTTCATTTATTCTGTTGGTTCTGTGATGTATTTCCAGTGTACCGCTCGGATGTCCATCGGCTTGCAAATTTTCAGTTTTCTGCGTCACCCAGAAGGCACCGGTTTTTATTTATAATTTTTATATATATATATGGTGTCCCAAAAAAATATACAACTTTTAAAATGCTTCGTTTGATCCTAAAAAAGCAGTAATTTTGTCACTAATGCTTCATTCTTGTTGCAGAGACCCTGAAGTTTATTTTGATACCAAGCAAGCGCCAGAAAAATGCCAAGAGCTGACCGTACAACAACGGACGAAAATTGTTGAACTTTGGCACCAGACGAAAAGTGTCATACAGGTGCAACTCTTTACTCGAGACATTTTGGTATCCACTTGCGCCATGCACCAAACTTTCGGACAATAAAGTGCACCATCGCAAGTTTACCAATGTGGGAACCATTTGTGACCTTCACAAGGGTCACAGTGGTCGGAAGAGGACAGGTCGTAGTGAAGAAAATGTGGAAATGCTTTAACAGGCGGTCGTTCAGAGTCAAAAAAATTGATTCGACGACTTTCTGCCGAGACAAACATTCATAAGAGCAACCGTTCAGAGGATCCTTCGCCAATACATTCATGCCTTTCCATACAAAATTCAAACAGAAACGGTGCTTACTGATCAACAGAAACACAAACGACTAGACTTTGCAAATTGGTTCTCAGGAAAGTTGGAGGAAGATGCAGACTTCCTCAAAAAACATCACATGACGGACGAATGCCATGCTCACTTGTGGGGGTATCTCAAGGACAGGATCTATGGAAACCCTAGAGCCTCAGACTCTTGATCAGCTGAAGGAAACATCCACCGAGAAATCCAGAACATTCCTCAGGAAACGTTTCCCAAAGTGATGGAGAACATGACAACGCGTGCAGGCAGTGATCGACAAACATGGAGCCTACGTCGAACATGTGGTCTAAAAGAAAACGACGATTCTATACCAAAATTTAAATTTTGGGTGGCAATTTTGACATTGGTACAATAAACTTCAACCTTTCAGCTTCTATCCAGCCATATATCTTTTAAAAAAATATAAGTTATGACCATCCTCTTTGCAGATGAAAAGTTGTATAGTTTTTTGGGAAACCCTGTATATATGTATATATATATATATACATACATATATATAAATAATTAATATACATACATATATATTAATATAATATATTATATATTATATACAATTATATATACACATATATATGGTACATATATATAATTGTATATAATATTATATATATATATATAATATAAATGTAATATATTTATTGTATACATATTATATATATTATTATTATATATATAACTATAAAATACATTATAACTAATATAATATTATAATATATTATATTATATATTATATAATATATACATATATATTATATTATCATAAAATTGTATATAATTATAATATATAATATGTATTATAATACTATCTATATGTATAAGTATAGTATATATTATATTATATACTATAACCTCTACTGGTCGAACAAGTTTAAGAACACCCCATTCTTTTCCAGTTTTTACTGAAATTTAAGCTGTTCAAGTCCAGTGAATAACGTGAAATGCTACAAAGCTAAGCGGTAAACTGCCAGAGGTTAAAAAAACAAAAGTTTAGGTTACCAAAAAATGAAAAATAATGCAAATTTCAGAGTTGTTAGAAAAGGCCCTTTTCAGGGAACAAGTAATGGGTTAGCAACTGCAGCTGTTCTGAGAGAGAAGAGATAGAGGTAGCGCGTGAGATGTGTCATGTGGTACAGTCAGTTGAGGTCCGCCGGTATCGTTCAACTTTTTTTTTTAAAAAACGCCCTTTTTTTTTTTTAAACAAATGGTTGCTTTGATTCTGGAGAGAACCCCAGAAGCGAAACGTCACAAAATATGGACAGATAGATCTGGGAAACACGCTATGATAGGCAGTCTTGGGGGACAGGGATGAGGTCTAGCAGTGGAATGCATTTAAATCATATAGCTCAGTGAAGTTTGGTTATTTTGTGACGTCCAAATTTACTTTGTTCACAATAAATAATGCTCCAAAGCAGGTAGTAAAAGATAAGTTTAATGCTTTTGAAATTTGAAACTTTGTTTTGTGTATGTATGGAGGGAGAACATCGCTTGCTTGCGTAAAGTATAGGTATATTGGCTTAGTTTATAAGACTCGTTTATTTCTTTAAATTCATCAGACTTGCAAAACAAATTTCTGACACATGTTTTGTTCCGGCACGATTACCCGATCCCCAAAACGCGAAATAATAATTTCGCACTGACATTCTTGCACTCAGTCCATGAGAGTAGATCGTAGCAAAATCGTAATCATATAAATGGCATGAAATCGCTCAAGATCCTAATTTAGAAAACGATAGTATTCTACAAAGCGTGTACATCAACAATTCGGTAGCTATGATGAGAGGCGATTCGATATGGAGTGCGGAAAGTGAAAAAAGAACTTTATCAATTGAGAAATTGTTGAGGCCTGTTTCAGAGTCAAGGCATGTTTGAGGCAATGCCAGAAAGACATGACGGCTTCTGACCCCGAGTGAGGTTACCCAGGAAATGCCTTATAGATCCAGAAGATGAGATGGCAGAGGATAGCTATGAATGAAGGTAATAATTAAATTATGTCTTCATAGCACATTAATTTCAAATCTAAATACATCGTCCATTAAATTATCTTTCAAAGGGTTGGTATTTAAATTAACCCAAAACACCCAATGGTTTTTACTTCTTGCACTTCCTTTCAGTTTTCTTCGTATACATGCAAAGTTTACAGGTGCTTTGGTTTTCCCAATGAGTTTTGGAGTTATGGAGAAGACGAGGACACACACACATCCCACACGGCATCCACACAACACAACACAACACACAGCTACACACACACACACAACATTGCTTTTATTAGTATACGATGCAAAGGTACATGGGGACCTTTGAGGAAACGAAATCATCTATCAACCGAGAATCCTTACACTACTGTTGATGATAAAAGTCTGCCGAATATCATTTGACATGAGTACTTCTAGAATAAATATATACGTTTTGTACTGATGTTTTATGTGGGGGTGGGGAGGGGGCTACGAGAACTTCAATTTCTCCAATAAGCTGAAATCTGTAACAATTGGATGGAAAAATGCAGCTTCGTGTTTTGTTTCGGTTTCATCAACTGGCACCATAGGATGACATTGTGTGACGTTTCAAAAGCACTGTTGAAGAGCTCGCTCTCGATGTAACCACAGTCCCCCCCCAACCATGCTTGGACATTATCTCTGTCTCTGCAAAAATTAATCACATTCATCTATTTTGTTTCCCTTTCCAATAATTTATGTGTTAAATCTGTAAAAAAATAACAATAGTTCACAAAACGCATTTCTCTTTCAATGATACGAGACTGTTGTCAAAGTTAACCTCCATATATATGGTGGTAAAATATTTGTGAACTGGTTTTGAAAATGTATGTAATGTGGTATAACAAAAACATTTAGAGAAAAAATAACTCATACAAGGAAAAAGAAAAAAAATATAAAGGATAATAAAATGCATGATTTTCTTTTGTAATGAGTCACAATTTCCTCTTGTGAAAACAAACAAATCATCACACCTTCTGCACAAGTATCCTGAAACAAAGCGAAAGAAAATTCCGTTTAAGTATGATGTTCATGGTCCTTCCTTGGTGGCAATTTCACATAATCTTGTTATTAAACGCAACGAGCAAAGACATGGCAGCAGCTATCAGTTCCCTTCTAGTTTCTTTTTTTTCTCGTTGCTTATACAAACGAAAAATTCAATGCATATTTAATGAAGAATTAATCATCTATGATGATCTGGAAATTACTCAATCCATTAAGAAAAGCAACTGCAGGCGGGTAAGTTGACAAGTGCCACAGCTGCAATCATCTATCATCCTGTACCTGGAGCCCATTGCCTGTTCTCGTGTAGTACAAATGCACCAGCAGCTAATTTCATTACAACAAAAATGCATTGGAGAGCATTAGTTTGCTTGATGCTCCCATGGATCAATGTCAGGAAAAATTGGAACTAAAAACCAAGCACACCAGAAGTGAGACTTTCAGTTTTAAGGAGGGTTTATTTTCCTTTGCTTCAAACTTGGATTATTTTGTGAACACCAACACGCAACAATAATAAAATAACAATTATATTATAGTGCAGCAGTTAAATAAAAAGGTGACAAATTGATGCAGTACCATTTGTGTTTTGTGTGTATACAGTATTTTATAAACACAACACACACACTACGCACGCACGCACGCACGCGCGCCACGCATGCACACACACACACCACGATATATATATATATAGTAGTATATATAATATATATATATATATATATATATATATATATATATATAGTACAGTGTGTGCGAACATATTGTGGTAAGCAAAATGAGCCGTGCTTTCCCAATTGTCTGGGTCACTCACCTGCATTTGTATTTTTCCCATTTATTTATCTCATCTTTATTCTGTTGGTTCTGTGATGTATTTCCAGTGTACCGGCTGCGATGTCCATCGGCTTGCAAATTTCCAGTTTTTCTTGCGTCACCCAAGAAGGCACCTCGGTTTTTTAATATATATATATATACATATATTATATATGATATATATATATATATAATAATATGGTGTCCCAAAAAAATATACAACTTTTAAAAATGCTTCGTTTGATCCTAAAAAAGCAGTAATTTTTGTCACTAATGCTTCATTTCTTGTTGCAGAGACCCTGAAGTTATTTTGATAACCAAGCAAGCGCCAGAAAAATGCCAAGACTGACCGTACCAAAACTACAGACGTAACGGAAAATTGTTGAACTTTGGCACCAGACGAAAAGTGTCATACAGGTGCAACGTCTCATTCTGCGAGACATTTTGGTATCCACTTGCGCCATGCACAAACTTTCGGACAATAAAGTGCAATCGACGCAAGTTATACCAATGTGGGAGAACCATTTGTGATCCTTCACAAGGGTCACAGTGGTCGGAAGAGGACAGGTTTAGTGAAGAAAATGTGAAATGGCTTTAACAGGCGGTCGTCATCAGAGTCAAAAAAATTGATTCGACACGACTTTCTGCCGAGACAAACATTCATAAGAGCAACGTTCAGAGGATCCTTCGCCAATACATTCATGCCTTTCCATACAAAATTCAAACAGAAACGGTGCTTACATGATCAACAGAAAACGCAAACGACTAAATGACTTTGCAGAATTGGTTCTCAGGAAAGTTGGAGGAAGATGCAGACTTCCTCAAAAAACATCACATGACGGACGAATGCCATGTCACTCATTGTGGGGGTATCTCAAGGACAGGATCTATGGAACCCTAGGCCTCAGACTCTTGATCAGCTGAAGGAAAACATCCACCGAGAAATCCAGAACATTCCTCAGGAAACGTTTCCCAAAGTGATGGAGAACATGACAACGCGTTTTGCAGGCAGTGATCGGCACAACATGGAGCCTACGTCGAACATGTGGTCTAAAAGAGAACGACGATTCTATACAAAATTTAAATTTTGGTGGCAATTTTGACATTGGTACAATAAACTTCAACCTTTCAGCTTTCTATCCAGCCATATATCTTTTTAAAAAAATATAAGTTATGACCATCCTCTTTGCAGATGAAAAGTTGTATAGTTTTTTGGGAAACCCTGTATATATGTATATATATAGTATATATATATATAATACATACATATATATAAATAATTAATATACATACATATATATTAATAATAATATATTATATATTATAATACAATTATATATCACATATATAGTGTACACATATATATAATTGTATATCAATATTATATATATAATATATATAAATGTAATATGTTTATTGTATAACATATATATAGTATATATTAATTATATATATATATAAAATACATTAAATTAATATAATAATGTATACATATATATATATTAATACTACAATTATATATAGATATTACTATATACATTCATAATATATATTAATCATGTTATAAATTGATATATACATTATACTAAATGTAATTAATATAATATATATATACTATATATGTATATATATATGTATATATACTATATATATAAACTACTACTGGTCAAAAGTTAAGAACACCCTTATTTTCCAGTTTTTACTGAAATTTAAGCTGTTCAGTCCAGTGAATAACGTGAAATGCTAACAAAGCTAAGCGGTAAACTGCCAGAGGTTAAAAAAACAAAAGTTTAGGTTACAAAAAATGAAAATAATGCAAATTTTCAGAGTTGTTAGAAAAGGCCCTTTTCAGGAGACAAAGTAATGGGTTAGCAACTGCAGCTGTTCTGCACCAATGGAAGTAAATTAAGCTTAAAGTTGAGGCATCGAACAATTACTTCAAGGTGTCCTACTTTGTTGATCCTCGTATAGCAACAAAACCCCCTGTCCTA
>CM068956.1:84138046-84160552 GCA_035128595.1 Eptatretus atami | reverse complement strand
ATATACATTACTTAATACATATAATATAATATCTGTACATATAGATATATGTGAATATAATATTTTTTATATATATATATATATAATGTGCATATATATCTTCATATTATATTATATATATATTTATGTAGCATATATATGATAGAATATATATTATATATATATATATATAATATATATATATATATATATGTTAATATTTGTATATATATGTTTCGGTGCCGATACCGAGACCCAGCTTGTTCACTTCAGGGGGATCATCCCGTGTCCTCGTAGAGCCGGACCTGGGCCACCGTCACAATTAACGTTATGGACGGTGGGTTTGTTTTAAAATTTTAAAACCACAACGCCACGACCAGTCACCAAGAGTTCCAGTGTCCGCCGTCTAATTACTCCGTTTAACTACGAGGGCACGTGGTTGTTGAGCGGGGGAGCATGCCCTTCAAAGTCACCAATATTATCTGATTAGATTTAATATGCGCGCCGACATTTTAACCGCTGGTGGCATGCCGACGATTTTTTGGTCAAATCTGTGTAATTACCTCCCAGTTTATCTCGTTTCCGAACAATGCTAGACCAATGAGGAAAGGACAACAGGACAGGTTGCAATACGGCAATTAATTTTTATTAATAATCAAAATAAATATATAAAATAACCTTTAATTTGCTGAGGTAAATATAAGAGTTTCAAAGCAAAATCAATCAAAATGCCAGAAACAGACAAAGAGCAGATGCTATCGGGGGGAGGGTGGGGGGGGGGGGTCGACTTACTTAGCTAAACACGACATGGGTACCCAAAACCGGTATTCAGGGGGAGAGGGGGACAGAATTGTCTCGCTCACCAGAGAGTTGCCCGGCGTGAGCAAAAACGTTCTGTGCATGTGGCAGTGTCACGCCCTGTCACACACCTCTCGCGGGGCAGCCTCCGATCCAGTCAATGTCCGGAGGGTCACCGAGCTGGTTTTTCAACGGGTTTCGACCCTGGTGTCCGATGGTGAATGACCCGTGCCCTAACTTGTTTGGGCGGCCTTTGTCACACCTGCACGCGCACCCACCTCTCGCTTGCCGAAGCTCTGGGCAGGACGACCGTCTCGCTGTTGGCGCCTGGCCACGACACATCACCGCGCTTCTTCTCTTTTGCATGCCCTACCCTGCTTCTTGCCTCGCTTCTTCTCATACTCTTTTGTTCAGCATTCACTTTTTTATTTCTTCAGAACGTATGCTTTCCACCCTTTTCCTCTCCTTCTCTACGTATTTCCTCACAGAACGTCTTTTATATCTTCGCTCGGTGTCTCTAACGGGGTACTCGGTCCGCCCCAAGCTCACCCCCACCCCACTGGGGCAACGTTCATGATGAGCCGTGTGCTCTCGAAAAACGGCGGGCGTCGGGGCTTCGCGAAGGAATGTTTCTGAGGACAAAACGAGGGCGGACCTCTCCGCGGGTGCGTCCGCCCAAGCCACCCACCCCACTGGGGCACGGTTACCATGAGACCCCTACGCTCCTCAAAAAAGGGGGCGTCGGAAGCTCAAGAAAGATCGCTGCTGAGGAAATATAAGGGCGGGCCCAGAGCTCGAAAAGAATTTGCTGAGGAAATATTAGGGGCGGCTTCAGAGCTCGGAAAGATATTGGTAATACTGTCTGTCATTTAAAAAAAAAGGAAAGTTTCCATAAGAGAGGATCTATCCTTTCCACTTCTCAACCATCACAATAAGAACCATAGAATGGGGATGGGCTAATCTGAAACATTGCTTTTTAAGGAAAATCACTGTCTAGGACCTGGATGTGTGATGCATTCAATCAGACCGGATTCTGAAATCCTAAACAATAAAAATAATATATATAGATGTATCTATACTGCATATAATACTAATAATATGTACATATATATAATATATAATATATATATAGTATATATAATATACACATGCACATAATACATACATATGTGTGTGGTGTGTGGGTGTGTGTGTGTGTTGTGTGTGTGTGTTGTGCTGTGTGTGTGTGAACAAGATGCTATTGTTGGCTGGCTGCAACCTCCACACGTGAGGTGTGTTTCAGGAGATAAAACGGAGGCCTAGTACCACGATTTTTATTCTAAAGGATATATTTCTCTTATTTATTTATATTATATATATGATGTATATGTGCAGTGTATGTATATTATATATATATATATATATTATACTATATATATAAATATATATGCATATTGCTCGTCATAAAGTAATAAAAATGGCAGCCACTCGGAAAGCTATAACCATGATTTACCTTGGTTGAACAAGCTAATTAATGATTATATTTTCGAACATGGATTCCATGTCTGTTTAATCATAAAAATGCCTGTTTCAAAAGTCTGTCTTTCCCGGAATGGACGGAAGAAGGAAGCAGGACCTTAAGATTTAATGTCGGGGTTCCATTGGTTACAACAGTCATAACCCTTAGAATAAAAGCGTGATGGATACGGAAGGAGTGCCAACAAATTTATTTGTAGTAATACTTCTCGAAGCAGAGAAAAATACATAATAAGAACACTGAAGGAGAACAACAAACAACAAAACGCATGCCATGATCGATTGCAGCAAAACAATAACTCTGTGTTGTAAAAAACAGTCTTTCTTTCCCCATGTTTATTTCGTTTTTCATCTCAGTTGAGGGTCAACAGAAGCTATGCAACTTTATTTTTGGAAAAGTGCAACAATGCTGTTTTTTGATTAAACAAACAGCGAAGCAATGGGTATACATGGCTCGTCATACTATATTTTTCGAACGTGTCTTTTTTTTTTGATAGTTGAAAACTTTGATTTCACACCGTCGTGCCAAAGGAGAGGTTTTGAACGTGGCCCTTAAAAAAACATTAAGTCCCGGGGGTTCAGGTCGGCAAGAGGATTTTTTGTTTTTTTTTGATATACAATGTCGAGGCCATTTAAGAGCTATACACCAGAAATATAGCCACAACAAGGGTTGCACGGAGAACAAGAGGGCGTAGAGAAGGGAAGCAGAAAACAGTGTGGAACAGAGACATGAGGAGATCTTTGAAGGGAAGAGGGATGGGTGGGGGGTACGCCAGGGTAAATATAAGACACGACGGGGACTTTCAGAAGGAAAGCAGGGATTTGAGGTGTGTTTTGAAGGATTGATGGGGGTAGAAAAGATATGTTTTGGATTGGGGAAGATAAGAGGTGGTGTAAGTTTGCAACATTGTGTGTAATTCCGCAATGTATAATTAAGGCATTTTCGTGAAAGGTTTCACTTTGTGACACAACAGTTTTAACCGCCTCTCTTAGCAGCGAACCTGTCTCCATGGTGACATGTTCAACTATCTCTGCCTGATGAAAATTAGTATTCATCAAGATTAATGTGTCATTGCCTCAAGCTCTAATATAATGATAAAACTTTAAATGATAATTATGCAATGGCCGCAGAAATCATAATCAAGCAAACCCAAAATCTTTTTCATCAAATCCATCTCGGCTGAGGTTGAAATCTTACACGCGTATAGATCTAATGTGAATCACCTGTTCAGAGAAACCCGGAAGTCGTTTTCATCAACTGGCAAAACGCTCACATCTGGAAAAGGTACCCTGAGGATATAAAGGAAGTCACTTCGTAAGGAATTGAAGTTACTTCTTTGGATCCACTAAGTTCATCCAATCGTTCATGCTCTACATAGCACACAATACACATGGCAATAGCACAAACCTCAAGTGGAAGCATGTGGTTTTAATTTGGAGTCGTAAAATGCCACCGAAGAAGCGTTTGGGACAGCTTTCCCATCGCGACTTCTCTTTCAAAACCAGATGTCAGCTTCAGAATGATTTTGGTGAAAGGAGACCCGGAATCCGAGAAGGGAGAAAACGAGGTTTTTGATACGAAGAATGAAATGGTAGAAAGTAAGTATATGGTGATTGTGATTTCGTAAATATGGTGATTTAGTTGCGGGGAAGAGTTTATTGGCTTCTTCTCATCGTTTGATTGCACGTTTGGGTCTTTAGAGCCTGGGGAATAATATGCCTAGCCCAGGTCAACTGGATGAATATCTTAGGAGAGACATGGGTTAATCAGAAGAGTATATGAAAATGACAATTTAATTAATTGAATACTAGTCCTTTTGTGAAGGTTATAGGTGTCAGTTGCCATCAACATGACAAGTTTAAAGACTTGGATATTAAAATAGAAACCTTATGTTAACAGCATGGGCTCAGGTAAGTTTGACATTTGAGCATTAATAGTCCTTCATTAGAGCTAAAGAGACTAACTTTTATGGCTTTTATTTGATAAAATCCATTAAACAACATTCGACACCACCAGGAGTCTTACCTTGTAAGTGTTCTTTATTGAGAAGATAACATACGTTGTCCCAGAGGCAATATATTCTGCATCCCTACTGGCAGTAAGCAAATCTTTTTTCAGTTTCCTTTAACCTTTCTGTCAAATAAAATTAGACAATCTTTGCGGATACTGAGCATAACTTTGTCACAAATTATCATTGGTTTGTTGTTTTGCCCTGTAATGAGTTACATAAGCAATGAATTTTGCAATTGCAAAAACAAAAGATCAGTCTTAACCTGACAATGAAGAAATATCAGGGCCAGCAGCTGAATTGGTGAGGATCTGCTCCCTTCAGTGGGAAATGTTCGCAAGGAGTAGGCATTCAAAATTGTGGCAGAACAAATGGTTGTAGCTGTGGAATGTGTGCCTGATCCCACACCCTTGCAACAAAACATTCATATGTCAGGGAGTATCTGGTATATTTTGAAATCAAAGCATGCAACCTTCTTTTTCGCTCATTAAGAAGCAGACCCAAACACCTTTGAACGTATAGGGTAAATTATTGTGAAGATTCTTCACCACAAAAAAAATAAGCAACGATGTTTTTGAAGCTTACTTTGTTTACTGGTGTTCATATTCGGTTGAAAGGAATAAATCATTCAATCTGCGTATAAATACAACAAACATGCCGTTAGTGGAAAGCTAAAATTTAGATTTTAAAATAAGACATGACTTTCCTGTAATGAGCACAAATGGCAATGATGCCAGTAGCAAATGATCACAGAGAAGTTTGCAGTGGCATATCAGTGCCTTCAGAAAGTATTCACCACCCCTTGACTTGAGTCACATTTTGTTGTGTTATAGCCTGCTTTAAAAGTGGATAAATTTTGATTTTTTTTTTCACCAATCAGCACAAAATACCCATAATGACAAAGTGAAAACATGTTTTTAGAAAATTTTAACAAATCAATTAATGAAAAAGTAAGTGCAACCTCTACCACCCAGATGGGCGTTCAGTCCTGTTGAACTTGAGGAGACAAATAGCCAGGGAGCATTACTCTGTAGTTTGGGACATCCTGGCAAAGAGGAAGGATTCTGTAAACAGATTATTTCCAGTTTATCAAGGCACATTACGATTGACTGATCTGCAGGTGGAGCAGAGACCTCGGACATTTGAGAATCCACACAGTAATGGGACGGAAGGAGACACTTTTTTGGCAGGGTGCACGATTGTGGACAGGGGTGGAAGAGGTCAGAAAGGCGGGTGGGGGAATTTGAAAGAGGGGGGGTGAGACCGAGGCGGACTGAAAAATGTCAGGATGATGGGAAAGCTGAAGGGGACAAGGAAAGGGATTATGGGAGGGGTCAGGGTGAAGAGAAAATGGAAGGTGGCTGGTGATGGAGATAGACTGGAGGTGGCTGGGTGAGGCAGAAGATGTTGGGGTGGAATGAGGGTGGCCTGAGGGGCAGCTAGTGTAAGGGAACCAGAAAGTATGGTTGACATATGCAGTGGCAATAGATACTGAAGAGGGGGCATGAGAGTAAGGTAGTGACTATGTTTGGTAGGATGCAGGTATCTAGAAAATGCATGAAGGGAAGGGTACTGCTGGAGGTTTTTTTTTGGTACATCAATTGGCCATGAATGAACTTGAAACTTCTGCATGTGTTTCTTGAAAACTTGAAACTTGAAATGGTCATGTCAGCGAAACTTTCTGCAACTGGAATTTTCATGACCCCACAATTTAGACATATGAATGCAGACATCATTAGAAGGGTAAAGAGGGAAATAGGTTGGACCGGGAGCGATAGTATGTGGTTGATGGGAGATTTTGAGTTTTTTGACAGGTTTGGGAAGGAAAACTTGTGAAGAAGAAGAAAAGGAAAGATACGAGAAAAAGAAGCAATAACATTGTGGAGTGTTCCCTGTCGAAGAGATAAGGCAAATGAAGCATTTTTAAAATGTTTATATACTTTTAAATTAAAATGCAAATTTATTCAATTATGGGGGGATGCTATTTCAATTTTGAAGGTGTTTAGATGGAAAGGATAAGGAAATGAAACAAGGCAGACTGAGTTTGGTCGATTTTTAAAAAAAAAAATTTTTTGGAGTGAAATGGTTTGGGTTTTTTAAGTGAGGAGGGAGAAATAGGATAAAGTTGAAGAGGTGAAAGAAAACCCTTAGAGAATAAAAAAGTCGACCAAGGCACGCGGCATCACTGAAAGCAAAATTGGCATGCCATAGCATGGCACTTTTCAGGGACAGAAATTGACAATACACAATATGGAGAAATTGGATGAAAAACCAACAACACAGGGAATAAAGTGATGAAGAAGGATCTAGTCGAGAAATACTTTGATGTGATAAAGCTGCAAGGAGGCACGCTGCGCACGTCCAATGTGCTCAGCCTGAAACCGGGAAAGCAACTGGACATCCTGTGTACCAGCATTTGTTGATGGATGTTAACAGATTACAGTTGGTGTCTTTGGGAAGAGTGGGAGAGCTTTCCGCTGGTACCGCTGGCCAAAGCCTGCTTCATGTTTAAATATTCTGTGTTTGGGTAGCAATCTATCCAGGCAATGATGCATCACTAGGGCCCTGTCACACCTTGTCGTTTTTGGCCAGCGTATGGCAAGGTATCAAAATGTATGTAAAAACGCTGGCGTACGCTGAACTATTGATGTTTTTCCACCAGTTTTGGACCGTATTCATAACAAGTTGGACGTTGCTAAATATTAGTAACGTACAACAGAACGTTTCGAAATAACATATACGAAAACTTATATCACCGATCTGAGCGGTTGTCCGGCGTTCAACAACCTAATGCCCACGATTAGTCTAACTAGCATAGCGCGCGCAAGCGTATCGCCGACGATCACGTGGCCGTAGGCTATATAGGCTGCGGCTCGACGATCAAATCATCAAACCGCACATAGACATCCGAAGTGTCAAGCGCTGTCACACCCTTGAAAGTTTTAGCCAGCGTATGCGCGGTATGAAATTGCCGAATACGCTGCCACACGTCGATACGTTATGGGTAGTTTGTATACGTTAAGAGCAACGCTGCATACGTCGTAGTACAACCCAAGTACGTCGCACACCATTTTCAAGCATGTTGAAAATTTTTTCGACGTACTTCGGCAGTATGACACACGTTCCGCATAGCTGGCCATAAGTTGTAGCACGTTTACGCGATCTTGGACACACGTCGACTACACGTTACCTTGGTAAGTTACTCAATAGTCGAACACATCGAGGTAATGGTTTACGCGTCAGGTGTTCCAGCCTCCCTGGTTTTTTTTTTTTGGTTTTTTTTTCTTCGGTAATGACGGTCCGTGTGACACTTCGATTTCTAGTGCAGTTATGAATAAAATAGTTTGAGCGGCAGCCTATTAATTATATTAATTATAACCGCACTGAAATGAAGTGACCCCCCCTCAACATCACCGTCATACCGAAGGAAAAAAAAACACGGGAGTCTGGAACACTGACGCTACATAACCTCGAACATGTTTTCGACTTATTAGTAACTTACAAGGTAACGTGTGTCCGACGGTGTTACGTCGCGTAACGTGCTTACAACACTTTACTTCATAGGTTAGAAAGTTTAGGTACGCTAAACCATTACCCTTCAGAACGTGTTTCGACTTATGAGTAACTTACAAGTAACGTGGTCGACGTGTGTCACGATCGCGTAACGTGCTACAACTTATGGCCAGCATTATGCGGAACGTGTGAGTCATACGCTGGCCATACGTTTGGAAAAAATCAAGCATGGAATTTTGTCTAACAGCTCGCGTACTATGACGTATGCCAGCATACTACGAAGTATGCCAGCGTACTACGACGTATGGCAGCGTACTACGACGTATGCCAGCGTACTACGACGTATGCCTGCGTACTCGACGTTGCCAGCAATGCTCTTTAACGTATACAAAACTTACCCATACGTATTCGAACGTGTGCCCACACGCGTTTATGACAAATTTTTCATACGTCGGCATAACCTGGCTTAAATAGTCCAAGGTGTGACAGGGCCTTTAGCTAGAAACTGCTTCAGCAGAAAGATGCTCCTGTATCGAGCATTGCAACCTCGATATGAACTCTTATCTGAAGAGCTTCAGTTGGCAGTGCAACCACCATATAATGTTACCCATCCCTATCTACAAACTTTCTTCCACCGATAATCCTTCCCAACGCCAAACCCTTACTTGCGGGTTCTATGTTCCCCGCTCCACCTCAATTCTGCCGTTTTGTTTGTTGAATTACCCCCCTAAATGTTTTATTTGTCCCCATTCCCCCATCCCCCCCCAGTTTTTCCCATGGATCTGTAACGTTACCTTTTTACCAATGTCCCTCACTTTACATTTCCCTAATTTTCTCCTCCAGAAAACAAACAAGAATACCACTATGGCATGATACCTTTGTGAACTGCTTGGTTGAAATTTGATGGTTAATTCTTCTTGCAGATCATTCTTGGAGAGATTGCACTTTATAAGAGCTATTCCTTCGGCAAGGGTGACAATCCCCTTGAGGGGTTGTGTAAACCCATTGGGTGACCTGGAAGAGGTGTCCCTCTGTAAAAAAGTTTTTTATAGTTCTTGCTTTTTTTTTGGGGCGAGTATTCTTTCTCAAATGAAATCAGATCCCGACTTCAAATGACATCCTTGTGGCCTTTTATAGGGAGCATTAATGATGGCTGTCTCATATATCCAGCATTGCTGTGGATGTCAAAATTCCTGGTGCTTTTCAAAATGTTAGAACATTGTTGCAAATTCCCACAGTCAACTATTCTGTTTTGGTAGCAGAGGTACCTGTGCTACGCTTTCTGTTCTATTGATTACGGCAAGTTATGCTGAGAGAATGAGCCTGCTGTGAATCGATATTTACAGGGTCAATTAAAATCCTTCATCAATAGTTACCCCACATCCTTCTCGAAAGTGCTCACTGCTCATAGAATTGTTTCACTCGAGTACCAAAACTTCAATAAATGCTATACTCTGGAGAAAGTCCTCGATGCAACAGCTGTTTTGTGATTATGTGCAGTCACAATATTCAATGTTGTCTGGTTTTTAATGGGTAGAGGCGCACTGTACTTATCTTAAAAGCTGTCACCCTGTCAAAAGACTGCACAGAAATCAGTGCCGACTGGCGGTACTCATTCCATTGATTGCTTGACTCTCTTTTTTTTTTTTAAAACTTCAAGCCTCTTCTAACAAAAGCAATGTGGATTTTGTTGCAGGTGTCGAATTGAATTGTTGTATGAAATTAAGAACGCTTCAACGCAGACAGAAATGTCTGTTTTTAAATGCACGTCTTCTTAGATTCGGCAACTGCAAGTTTCAAGCCTGTCACTTGATAATTTGCCCGAAGTACTATCACTTACATCTGCTCAACTTTTTTCCTCTGATGGAGTAATGTAATGCATATCCTTGAACTTTACAACTGTCAAAAATTGTAAATATCATTTAAGGGAGGCATCACCACATATCTCATTTTCAAGTCATTTGAATACTGGTTTGTCCACTCTTATAACGGAACAGAATCTGAAATTGGACAGGTTATTTTATTTTTATAGATGGTCAATTTCATTTAGTCATGACTCACTGCCAATTAGTATGATGCTCACTACGTTTATATTAAAATAATGATTGCATGACATTACGAAACTTTCTCTTTTGATGAATCAAGATTTCATCCACTGTTATTAACCCTCGCCACTTGAAGGTGTGAGGAGGTTATGTTTTTCACTCCTGTATGTTTGTTACTTGCAAAATCGAGATTTTCAAGTATAGCATATTGCTCGGTCGACTTTGTTATTCTGTTTGTTCTGTCTGTCCGTCTGTCAGCCACTCCAGGTCACAATTTTATACGATCTCACAAACTTCACCAAGCTGTGTATGTATTGTCACAAACTGAAGAGGCCTATTGATTTTTGAGGTCAAAGGTCCCTTTGAGGTCAAATTTCTAATCCATAATTTTCATCTGTCCTTGAAAAATTAAACAGCAATTGCACGTTCCTCACTGAATGGAAACCAACTGATTGTGGGATCAAAAAGGTCAAAGGTAAATTAAGGTCAAAAACTTCTACAATCATTAATTTTCTTCTGAAAAATTGCCAATTTTCATTCCCGCATTGACTTGGTAATTTAACAGCCAATTGTAGTGCCTCACTGAATTGGGAAACAAACACTTTGAAGTCAAAGGGGTACTTCACAGAAAGCAGTGTCTGAGTCAGTCGTTCGGTGGAAAGCCAAACTCCAATTAGCAAACCGTAGCATTAAGAAATTGTGACACCAAAATGGTCGTCGCCTGTTTCCACTCCGCTGAGGAGAACTAGAGTGTGTCCAACAGGGCGCTTTGGGATGGTCAACCAATGCAGTACATGGTAGAAAGAACTTGGCATGTGGTCTTGTCCTCCTCGCGGTAACGTCATGACCGGATGATCCTCTCCTGTGAAGATCACACTGCGATCACCCAGATCAAGAGTAGTTTCGATGGAGGAAACGCAGTGTTCGCGAGGTTCTATCTCCCTGTTATATCCTGGTTCCAGGGTTCTGTTCCACCTAAGGATAAGGAGGCAGGATGTGAAGGTGAAAGCCGGCAAGTTTGTCATGATTTGTCCCTGCGGTGTGAAGGTTTGGAACCACAAACACATTGTGAGCGAGCGGACCCTTTGGGCAGAGCAACATGGCTTGCGAACTCTGCTTCCCACGGCTGATCGAGTGGGACGTGCCTTGGGCAGATCAACACAGCCATGCAAGTCCGCCCCCTATATTGAACGCAGCGGGAACGGAGACCACCACATGCTGATATGATGAACCATGTCCAAGTGTGTGTGGTGGTGGCACATAACTGCCGAACTCGCCACTTTTGCGGCCGATAATCAGTCACAGCATTGCCATTACCGGATCCCCACAATGACGATCGGTAGGTAACTTCGCCAAAGGAAGATCTTGCAGACGCATTTTGACAAAGGAGGTTGCTTGAAAAACAAATGACAACACAGTTGAACTCTTTCAACTTTGCAAAAAGTGTGCCGGAAACAAGGTGGTCCGAGGATGTGCACAGCCCGATTTCCACACAAAGCAACATGGCAGCCACAAGGATATGTGGTGCAGAGCTCCATACAAAAGCTGAGCTGTGTCCTGTGTTAGGCAAGGTGCAGCCACTGGTAGCGGGGCCGGCGATGGCGATTGAAAATGAAAAGGTGATGTCAACCACTGGGGATGTGGCTGCGTGTCGATATGAATGAAGGCGTTCGGTGGCCAGTAGGCGGCAAGACTGGATTTGGCAATGATGAACATTTGGAAGCACTGATGGTGCAGCTGGTGTCAGCCAATAACAACAACAAACATTCAGCGGCCCACGGTGGTGTGGCTGGCATTGACAATGATTATATGGGCGCTTGGACATCACATGGGTGTTTTCGACAACGATGAGGCCGTTTGGGAGGCCACTGGCGGTGTGCCTGGCGATGACAATGAGGGCAAGTTGCGGCCAATTGGGGGTGTGGCTGGCATCAATAATGCAATGCGGGCATCGGTGGCCAAGACGAGGGTGGTGTTTGCCCGATTGCGGTGGGAACACGTTTCACCGACTTCGCGACCAAAGCAAAGAGTTTCGATATTTTTTTCTGACAGACTTGTGGGCCGAGCTATGCCCTGTCCAGTTGGGCTTATTCAACAAATGGGTGGGGTGTGACAGCAGTTGTTTCATGCTCAGACACTATTTGACAAATCTGCTCCAATTTTCTTAAGATCAACATGCATAATGCGTTTAACTGCTTGAGGCATGATATTTTTTTTGTCTAAAGCATGAATGTGCACCCACCAGCATCCCTCCGCTCATACTGGCAGGCATACGCCAGACTTCAGTCCTATTCTTCCAGTGATGAGGCTAATTTATTCCAGCATCGGGCATCAACAATGTGACCCATCGGGCGGCCTATTCCTCCCTGGGCATTGGACTCCATAGTTAAGGGGGTTCGGCCATAGCTTGAAATATGGTAGTTGATGACGCATCGTTTGTGATGAGCCTGAAAAGTGCCTGGCTGACTAAGAATATCATGGCTCAATAATCGACATTGGCCTTGAACATTAACGGCGGCCACATATGTGCTAACTATCCTTAACCCGCATTGGCCTGGGACGACTGTGCGCTTACTGGGCTATATTCAAGGCACATCCTCCCCGATTATCAAGAATTGTTACGACCAATGACTGCACCTTCTTGCCACTCCGTTTCTCTTTGAGGCATCGCCAGCCTCACCGAGAAGCATATGTTTGATTTGGATGGCACGCCACTTGAGCTATTGACGCTCACAAAGCATTTGTTTGCTCAAAATTTTTGCCCTGCTTATGTCTTGTTATATGTATGTGTCTTTCCTCCTACTTGATGGTAGGCAGTAGGAGCTTTTGACCGCACCATCCGCGAAACGTTGGGCAAAATTCCAAATTTCACATTTGATGATCTTGCTTGAAACGCACCGCCACGCTTCCAGTTAGGCAGGGTGGTCTGGGTTTCAGGAGGCTACCGCTTGCCCTGGCTTTCATTCCTCATTACTCGCTGTCCACCCCTAGGTTGATGAAGTTCTGTCCCGCATAAGCAGTTTTGGTGCAAAAAGGGGAGTTGGCAGGGGTTGTGTCACATGGAACTTGCGTTTATGCCCGGTGCGGGCAACCTGAGTCTGTCTGTGCTCAGCTAAAACGCTTGGGACGTTTGAACGCAGCAAGAATGTGTTTGCCCAGCCTGATGAGGCGGGGCTGATCAGGTCACTCAAGTCCATCTTTTGGCTGCAGGGACCAAGGAAAGCGGGTCGTGGCTCCACCCAGTCGCCTGTTCTCCTGGGGAACAGGTCAACATAGGCCAAAAGGTAACATATGCCAGGTCAGCAACTAAGGGTGGTAATTTCTAAAATCCTCATTTTCATCGATTGACTTAAAATTGAAGAGAGATTTATTTCAGGTCACTGAATTAAACACTAATATTTTTGAGGTCAATCAAAGACCAAAGGTCAACATGAGTCCCAAGGTCAACAACTAAGGATGGTAATTTTCTAAAATCCTCACCAATTTTCATACGATTGACTGGAAATTCTGAAGAGGATTTTTAACATTTCTGGTCAATAAATAGCAACTAGCCAATTATTTTTGAGGTCAATATGGAACAAAAAGGTCACATAGGCCAAAGGTCAACAACTAAGTTCGGTATTTCTAAAACTCCTCAATTTCCATCCAATTGACTTTGAAATTTGCGAAGAGGATTTATATTTATTTCAATGAATTCAACCAGCCATTTATTTTTTTGAGGTAAACATGCAAATGGCCAACAGAGGCCAAAGGTCAGCAACTGAGGTGGTATTCTAAAATCCTCATTTTCATTCCGATTGACTTGAAATTTGGAGGAGGATTTATATTTCAGGTCCGCTTGAATTAAACCACTAATTATTTTTCTTGGTCCTCATTGCCAAAAGGGAACATAAACCCAAGGTCAACAACCTAAGGTACATTTCTGAAATCCCTCAATTTTTTCAATCCAATTGACTTGAAATTTAATAGGATATAATATTTCAGGTCACTGAAATTCAACCACCAATTATTTTGGAGGTCCCCTTGGCCAAAAGGTACATAGCCGAATTTCTAAAATTGTCAATTTTCATCCGATTCACTTCGAAATTTTGAAGAGTTGCATATTGGTCATTGAATCTCAACCACCCAATTATTTTTGAGGTCAATTTGTTATGGATTTGGCATGTATCATGCTCTGCACGAATGTTTCTTCTTGTTTGTATGTCTATCGCCTACAGGCAGCATTTTTAAACCATCTTTTCAGAACTTCACCAAATAGTCGAGGTGTCAAAAGCAAAGAAACCTATTGATATTGAGGTCAAAAGTCCAACATAGCCAAAGGTCAACAACTTTGTCCATCATCTCATCCAATCTATTGGGACCATACTCTGTGCAGAGTGTGGTGCTGCTAAGCAGGTCTCATTGGCTGTTTGGACACAATCCTGAATGTGTCGCCATCCAACACAGTAATACCAGCAGCTGGTACTCATTTGCCTCCCTCAGAAGGTGAAAGTGCAAGTCAACCCCAGCCTGTATTAATTATACAGCTGAGGGAGGATTTGAACTCAGGATCCTCAGCATCCCAAGACGCACCACCTAACCCATTAAGCCACACCAGGCATAACAACTTTGTCCGAATTTCTAAAATCATCAATCTTTCATCCGATCGGAGTTTTGAAATTTGAAAGAATTTGCATATCGGTCATTTGAATTCAAACACCAATTATTTATTAGGTCAACATAGGCAAAAAGGTCAACATAGGCCAAAGACGAAAAGTTAAGTGCAATTTCTGAATCTTCAATTTTCATCATGACTTGAAATTTTCAACAGATTGCATATCAGATCACTGAATTTAACTCCAAATTATTTTGTGGTCTACAACTCAAAAAGTCAACATTGTCGCAAATTTTAAATTGTCAGTTTTCATCCAATTTACTGAGATTTGAACAGGGTTTGCACATCATGTCACTAGAATTCAACTACCCCATTATTTTTGAGGTCAATAAAGACAAAGGTCACACTAAGTGAATATTTAGAAATCCTCAATTTTCATCCAATTGATTTTAAAAATTTGACAGGTTGCGTATTTGGTGACCTGAATTCAACGCACAAAATATTTTTCAAGGTAAACTAATAAGGCCGGATTTCTAAAATTGTCAATTTTCATTCCGATTAACTAAATTTGAAGAGGATTGCATATTTGGTCATTGAATTCAACCACCAAATTACTTTGAGGCATATAGGCCAATAGGTCAACAATTTAGGTGAAATTTTCTAATTCCTCAATCTTTCATGTGAATGAACTTGAAATTTTTGAGATGATTTATATTCAAGGCATTGAATTCAACCAGCAATTGTTTTTTTGAGGTTAATATCAACCAAAATGATAGGCAAAGGTCAGCATTCATGCAATTTTCTGAATAGCTCAATTTTTCTCTGATTGGCTTGAAATTTGGAACAGGTTTTTGGCCTATCTGGTCCACTGATTCACCACGAATTTATTTAAGTTTCAAGTTTAATTTTTGGGTTTTTGCAAGTATTGCTCTGCATGACATTATCTTATGTCTGTCTCTGGTATTGGCTTCCCTTACATGCTTCCATCTACTCAAATGGCACCATGGCCACCCGCTCATGAGAGGGTTGAATGCCTCAATTCTGTGTTTGCTTTCAATCTTGTGTCACTAATGCCCTCACTCTGGTCCAACGTCGCCTGTTGTACCCGACTGCTCTTTGACTATGGTCTTTGCACCTGAAAGGTGGAGAAGGTTACTTCAACCCTCGAGTGCATTGATGACTGGATTCGGTCATGGCACATCAGCTCATGTGTCCTTAAAACTTGCCTCTGCTGCTTCTTTGCACATCCTTTTCCTCTGCCATTTTTACACCCTGTTATTTGGCAGCTTGGTCATCCTTCATCTGCCTTGGACACCCATAACTGCAATTACATTTAGTGAGCAAAAACTTTATTAACTACATACCTATCAGCTACTTTCAATCATCAGAAAAGGTCATGGAATCCATCATCGCAGTTGAATATAGAAAACCTTTCTTTTCTCCCAGCAACCTCATCTCACTACAATTTGGTTTCAGCCAGTCACTCCACCTCGGACATGTGCTTTTATCTCACGACAATGGATGGAGGCCATCAGTGGTCAGACACGAGATCATGGCTGTCTCTCTTGACATACTGTATCTTGTGCTTTTGATACAGTCCTGCATCTTGCCCTACTCTCCAACTATCTGCTAATGTATCCAAGGCCAACTTCACACCCATGACTATTACTGATGTCCTCCTCTCATAGCAATGTGTGGCTCTCAACAACAGATTTCTTTCATCTCTTTCCTGTCAGGGGAAGCTGGAGTGCCCCCAAGGCAGTGCTCTGGTCCCAGTCGATTCCTGGTCTTGTAAATGATTTATCTGACTCTGAAAATCCCCTTTATCTATTGTTGATGACCACCCTCTGCTGTGACATCCCTCGTCTCCAGACAGGCAGGCTTGCAGCCTCTTCCCTCTCTTCCACACCTCTGGAAAAATATCACAACCTGTCGCAGCTTGGAATATGATATTTCAATCCTGACAAAGATCACACTCTCTCTACCTCTCTCCAAAAGGACAATTGCAAACCCTCCTCCTCTACTTTCTTAGAATCTCTTGAGATGTTCAGTCTCAAACTTCTGGGTCTCACTGTCAGCCATGATCTTTTCTGGGCTAATACATTTCAAAGTTGTCCTTAAAGCCAGCTGCCGACTGGGCATCCTCCATCATACAAAGTCCTTCCCTTGCACAACTAAACTCCTATCTACCTGCAAGGCTTTCATCCACCGCTTTTGGAGTACTGCTCTCCCCTCTGGGCTCTCTCACTGCTTGGCATCTTGCTTAGCTGTGTCAAGGAAACAAGGCTTTTAAGATTATTGAATCAACCTGCGATGAAGCTGATTCATGGGCCTATCCTTCGCCCCACAGCAGTTTGGTGGTCTCTCTGCCTCTACTGCCACCCTTTCTGGTCTTGCACACAATGGCTCATTGTATGTTTTGTCCCCTCCCAATCCCCAGGTCCTGCAGGGCACACACGGTCCACGATCAACCCCTTCTTAATGAAAGTACTAAATCCAGGATCACTCTCACCTCACTCCTTATTCCTCTTTTTCCTGCTGTTGGAACCAACTTTTCACAGCCTCTTCTTATCTCATTCTGTCCTGGCAGGGCACACACGGTCTATGATAAACCCCCTTTTGATGAAACTAACCTAAATCCGGATCAACCCCTCACTTCCACTCCTTTGTTCCTCCTTTTTCCTGCCCGTGGATACACTTCACATCCCTCTCTATTCTCATTCTTCCTCCAGGTCTTCATACAGCTGTTCACCACGCATCTCAGATGTCCCAATCCAAAACCCTGATATTTTCTCTCTTTCTCCCTTCCGCCCCCCTACCTCATTTTAAAATGAATACATTAAAACATTTAAAAACAAGACTTATATAAAATAAAAAAAAAAAAAAAAAAACAATAAAAAAAAAAAAGAAATAAAAAATAAACAGAAACTACAAGAAAAATAATAAAAATAAATTAAATAATAAAAAGTAAAAAAAAACATAACCTAAACAAAAAAAAAATAATATATGATTATAAATTAAAAAATAAAAAAATAGAATATATAAAAATAATATCATAAGAAATAAATGAATTAAACAACAAAAAGAATATATTATAAAAAAAAAGAAATAAATGAAAACGAAAAAAGAAAATAAAAAAACAAAAAACAGCAGGAAATAATAGAAAGAAAAGAAACAGAATACAACTCCCTCTTCCTGTACCCTACCCCACTCCCCACCTCCTTCCAGATTTTCGCAGTTTTTCCCTCCGAGAGTCCACTCCATGCATCCTCTCCTGCCCCCATTCCTATCCACACCATTGTCTATCCACCTCTCTCTTTCTTGGTCTTTGGCTCTTTGTTGGTGTTTCCCCCTCTCTCTGCTGTTCTTATTGTCCTGTTTGGTCCTGATTCACCAGTGCAACTTGCACTTAACGTGTGGCTTGCGATCCAAGGGGTCTGAGTTAAAACCCGTTTCCCCTGAAACTTAACACCAAGGGTTGGACTCAGCTGTCATCCTTCAGATGTTGGTGAAATGAGGCATCCGTGTGCTGGTATTAGGGGCCCTGCATCAGCGGCAATAGCCATCGATTCTAACCATGATGCAACCAGCAGTTGCGACAAAGGAGCTGCACACGAAGCTAATTTACTAAACTCAGCTCTTCACTTGCCTTCACGACTTTTGAACACAAAAATAGAAAAAGAAAACAGAGGAAAACTGCACTCTCCATCTATTAAAGTATCTCGACTTTCACTGCTATTGATGACCCTCGGTTCTAGTATACTACTTTACCTCCATGCTTTATTTCATTTGCAAACTTGGGAAAACTACCTCTTCACCCACTGTTTTAGGATCATTGATGTAATTTATGAAAAATATGGTCCAAGTCTTATTTTGAGGTACTCCATACTTACACCTCCCAGCCAGATAACCTCTCACTCACAGCCACTTATTCCTATAATTAAACCAGTTTTCAATCCAGTTGGCTGCTCTATCACCATTTTGCAAGTCTAACCTGGCTAAAAGCCTTATATGTGTTACTTTTCAAAATAACTTCTGAAAGTCTAGATTTACGAACATCTCATTGCACTCTCCCAACTCTAGAACATCCTAGAACTCAATTAACTTGTTAAACTATGATATCACTTTATAAATCGAACTGTCCTTTAATTACGTTTAATTTTAATTTAATGGTTCCCCATCTATGATCCCTATTTACATCTCTAAAATTCTGCTGCATCTTGAAGTTAAACTAACAGGTCTGTAGTACTATGATTCTTTTCTGGACTATTTCTTTAATAACAGTAGTTACATTTATTGCGACTCTCCAATCCCTGGCACCCGTTCTGTCTCTAATGAGGCTGTTAAAGATATGGGTTGAACACCATGCTTATCTTCTCTGCCACCTCCTTCAATTACTCCCGATTGCATATATCTGGCCACGGGGCTTTATCTTCCTTTCCTCTGAGATAGATTATCTGAGCTGCTGGAATTCCTTGACTGTAGTCATCCACATGCGTAAAGAGAACTGATATTTGCTATAACATAACATGAGAGCTATAGGAATGAGCTGAATGCAGAGGAGTTCAATGACCATGCATAACAACCTGAGAAGCATGAAAATGAATCAATTGAACTCAAGAGAGTATCACTACTGTGCTTTAAATCTTCACAACAGAAGCGAACAGTGGCCAACCTTGTGAAACCTTGACTTTCAGCTTCACCTTACTTCTACACCAATGTTGAATTGGCCTGCATCTGTAATCTCCAAAACCTTTGCAAGTTAGATTCCATCTGAGCAGATGGCTTCCTGATTCCAAGGTTATCATTAGATATAGCATAGAGAACCCCCATAATCTCAAAGACAATTTTGTAATATCTATGTATGAGTTTGTTTATTTAGTCTTTAAACTGAACATAGTACAGAAATATTTTAGGACTATAAGCTCACTATCAGCCTTGGATTTAAGTAAATAATGCAAATTAATTATAAAACCCTAAACAATTGGTACAAAAATATTTCTAATAGAGTTCAAAATCGTTTTATAGTCAATGCACAATCCTCCTCCGAACTGTGAAGAACACTGAATAAACATCGTAGTCAGATAATCCTCAAAACCTGGCTAGCCTTTTTCAGATATATCATGGAGGTATAGGCCAGGGAATCTAGTGATATACCCACCACCTTGCACTAGAAACCCTTCAAGCTGTTTTTCACTCTAAATATACTATAGAAGACTACTAAAAGCACCGTAATCTAGTAGGGGAACATGTTTATTTTTCATGATGGCCGCCAAAATGGTCGCCAAAACTGAATAAACTTTTTAGAATCAGCCCTATATCAGCAAGTACATAGTGCTAAAAAGAATATATGTGAAACCACTTAGTGTAATGTTTTTTTGCGACACAATACGAAACCCATTTCTGACATTTTTAACAGTTCACATACTTCAAGCCATCAATTGTCTAAGTTAATTAAATATATATATATATATATATATATATATAAAATATAAATATATATAATATAAATATATATGCACAAATATCTATTCTTCATATATCTTTATACATATTTCTATATAAATATTTCTACATATACATATATCTATATACATGTATATATGCACATATATCTATATATACATATAGATATATATATGTATATAAATACATATGTACGTAATATAAATATATATGCACATATATCTATATATACATATATCTATATTTACATATATACATATATCTATATGTTGTTCGTCTTTCGGCTGCTCCCATTAGGGGTCGCCACAGCAGGTCATCCGTTATGATCCGCACACTGATTTGGCACAGGTTTTACGCCGGATGCCCTTCCTGACGCAACCCTAGTCGCCTCTTACGACACAGGACCACAGGGATAAGGATTGGGTTCCCTATGATTCCGGCTGCCCTACACCCTCTCATAGCGCGCCCAGGCAAGCTCTCGTCCTCTCAAGCGTCCTCCAACCCAAGCTCCAAGTAGCAGCTTACAGGCGCACGCCACTACGCTCCGGTTATACATATATCTATATATAATGTCTAAATACATATATATATAGCTGTGGAAAAAATAAGAGATCCACCCAAAAAAAAATTTTAATATCAGCGTCTGCTACATGTATGTCAAGCCATTCCATCTCCTAGTGTCTGTTGAATTCCCCAATACAGGGCAGCACTTTCATGTCTACTTAGTGAGTGTATGGTATTGATCACCGTGAAACCGAATCTAATTTAACAAGGGAAAATGCTATAAATAACGTCACTGCTTGTGCGTCATCACTATTCTCTTGCATAGGACCATTCTGGATGGCAAAAAACAGTGCTAGTAGTACCTCAAAAGTAATGTTGGAATCAAAAAAATATAACTATTGTACCATGCCAAAAGGGTTTTGAAAAGAAAAAGTTTGAGTGAGGAAAGGAATGGTCAATTCTGGGCTTTACTAGCAGAGGTATACATGAGCATTCACGTTGCTTCCATTCCTAAAAATTAAAAGACGGCTGGTTTCATAAGAGGCAAGGTCAAGCAGCAGTACATTGGGGACAACAAAGGCTACAGACTGGCAGAGGGTGAAAACGACTTCCACTGACCGGAATGACGCTGCCAACTCATTCGAATGTCACTCAACAACCAGTAGGATGACATCAAGTGACCTACAAAAAGGAATGGCAAACGGCAGCTGGCGTTGAAGTGCCCATAGCGTGGAGGACTGTGTTCGAAACAGCCTCCTCGGGTGCAGGGCTGAAGTCGGCAAAGGTGAGAAACAAAATAGGGCCCTTCATCAATGAAGAAGCAAAGAAGAGCCAGGCTGACGTTTGCAAAAGACCATAAGGATTTGGACCGTAGAGGACATGGAGTAATGGTATCTTCTCTTGATGAGGTCCAATTTTCTGTCCCAACACCTGGTTGTCTATATGCTGTTATGACGGAGAACTGGAATAGGCCTACAAGCCACAGTGTTCTCGGCACCAATTGTGGGAAATTTGTTGGAGGATCGGTGATGATCTGGGGGTGTTCAGCATAGGCTAGGAATCGCGGCAGATTTGTTTCTTTATTGAAGGACTCATGAATCAAGCCACGCTACAAAGGTTGTCCGTGTAAGAACACTTGCTTTCCTTCTGCTTGACATTGATTCCCCAACTCTGAGATTGTTTTTTCCAGCAGACAATGCCCTCCATGCCACACAGGCCAGGTCAATCACAAGGTGTAGTATGGGTTATGGACCATCGAGATCAAGGTGACCCTGTCATGGCCAGCCCCAATCTCCAGACCTGTGAACCCCATGAAAAACCATATCTCCAGATTGTAAATTCCCAATCTCAGACCTGAACCCCAGTGAAAACCTTGGAATGTGGATCAAAGAGGAAGATCGATGGTCATAAAGTCATCAAAACAAAAGCCGAGCTTCTTGAATTTTTGCGCCAGAGTGGTCATGAATAGTCACCCAACAGCAATGTGAAAAAGACCTGGTGGAGAGCTGCCCATGACACATGAAAGCTGTGTTTGAAAATCAGGTTATTCTCACAAAATATTTGATTTCTGAACTCTTTCTTAAGTTAAAACATTCATTAATTTTGTGTTGTTTTTAAAAATGAATACTGAACTTTGTTTTTGTTGTATTATATTTGAGTCGTCTGAAAGCACTGAAATCTTGTTGTTATTTTGACCAGTGTCATTTTCTGCATAATAAATGCTCTAATATGACAATAATTTTCATTCAGAATTTGGTGAGAAAATGTTGTCAGTTAGTTTACTAGAACAAAACAAAAGTTCATTTCATTCGAAACACCATATCCTATAAATAGTAAAATTCCAAAAAACTGATATATTTGCAGTGGTCTCTTAATTTTTTTCCTAGAGTTTGTATATAATGTATATATATAGGTGGCCCTGAGGGGCAGCTTAGTGTTAAAGGGAACAGAAAAGTATAGGTGACATATACATAGTGGCGATAATAATACTGAAGAGGGGCAATTAGTAGATTAAGGTAGGTGACCCTATGTATTGGTGAGGATGCAGATATCTATGAACAAATATGATAGGTAAATGTATACA
>CM068956.1:84078743-84096001 GCA_035128595.1 Eptatretus atami | reverse complement strand
GAAGAGAGTTGAGCTGGTTGCTCGGCTCGGAGTTCTTGGTTCATGTTGTGAGAGGCTTGTTCATCAGAAGAGAGTTGAGCTGTTTGCTCGGCTCGGAGTTCTGGTTCGTGTTGTGAGAGGCTTTGTTCATCGGAAGAGAGTTGAGCTGGTTGCTCGGCTGGCTCTTCTTGATTCGTGAGCTCTTTGTTCTCCGCTTGGTTCCGCTGGTGCGACTCATCGCCTCATCTTGGAGGCGGTTCTTCGAGATAGCGACGCATCGACGGGAAGGATCGGCGCCTCGTCTCACCAGCACGTGTTCGGAAGCGCAAGAGATTCGCTGAAGCTCGGGAAGGATCGCGGCTCACGGCGATTGGATCCAGCTCGCTCTCGCTGGAGCCCGGGTCGAACAGCTTGAAGACCACACGAGGTGGAGAGGTTTGAGATAGGTTCTGGGTTTCAGCTCATCTGTCCTCCGAGCTGGAGTCCGTTATAAAGGCATCAGCCACCATTTCTTGGGTGTGTGTGTGTGTCGTACGTGTGTCCGTGGGCCCGTCTAATAAGTAGGAAACTGTTAGTGCTTTGTGTGCTGTAAATTATTGCATTGTATTTCGTATAGTCGGTATAGTTCTGCTCTTACGTGCTTCCCTAGTTCCCATTATTATTAATAAATACCCCAATTGTTAAATGTTTTCAGCTCGTCGCGTCGTTTCTTTCATTGACTGAGCATTTCGTGTGTTGGGAATTAGAAAGCTGTTGGTTTGCCGAAAAAGGGGGACATTCGGACCGACGGTTCTCGGCGATTAAGCCGCTCGGAATCGCGCACGGGACAGGCTCGCTTAAGCGGCTTGTTCCGTACGAGTTCCGTCGAGGGTGGAATACCCCGGTAGTTGGATGACGTGGGTATTTAGGTAAATTGAAGATTGGCAATCGACCCTACCCACGTGGTCTGCCCATTGGCGTATTTCGGTTCTTGCACAAGGACCCGTCGGCCTCGGAGTTATCCGGGCGCGATCTATATTCCGGGCGATTGGTCGGGCCGACTCGACTTGCGGCTCCGTCAGAGCGGTCGGCTCGCGGCCGACACACCGGGACCGTAACATATATATATATATATATATATATATATATATATATATATATTATATATATATATACATATATATTTGTAATTGTTGCGAATTCGCGCGCCGCCGGCGTGCGATCGGCCGCTTCCACTAATAGCAACCGCGTCGCCACGGACGGACAATTCAGTCGTGACTTTCCGGAGCTAACGCCGGAACCCTGTCACGGGTGGTCTTCAACCCCACCACGGCCATGCCAATTGTCTACCCTCGCAAGATAGGGTCACTCGCCGAATTCGATATACCTAAGTACCTGCGCGGGAAACCAACCGGGCAGCCGTACCTCGACGCAGGTCGGCTTGGACACGAACCGCTTAAGCGGTCCGTTCCGTTCTGCAGTGATAATCGAGCGGGTATTATCGCCGACCTTGCCGGATCCGATTCTATTTAACGGGTGTTTGAAACCCCACTATTTATTCCGCGATGCAAATGGCATTTCAATGGGTGAAAGGAGGACGCGACGAACGGGGTACCTTTAGACCAGCACATTTGTTTAACAACACGTAAGCAGGCAAACAGAAACAACAGGCAAGCACATATACAGGCAAATAGAAACAAAAGCAGGCAAACAAAAGCAAGGGAAAGCACTACGACCGACTATAATGAATAAATGTACAGTCACTTAGGCAATTTTACTTGACAGACGGCGCCACGACAACATTCATTCAAAAACCCAAAGAAACACAAGAAAAGACCCCCTCACAGACAAGGGGGGTCAGGCTGGACCACGGGTCTTTGACACGGACCTGGGAGACCGAACGGGTCCGCGAGACCGTAGCAGTTACCTGCACCCTCGAGGTGCCTTGATGGTCGGCGAGCTCTCTCTGGCACTCTCCTCCCGACTGCACGGCAGAGCTGGTCCTCCGCAACAAACCTCCCGACTTGGCGTTATCAGCACCACGACGAAGACAAAGCTCCAGCTTGAAACCACGTCGTTCCACGAAGCACCAAAAGACAGACACAGGCCACCCGAAGACAGACAAGACCAAGACAAAGACAAAGACCAAGACAAAAGACAAGAGCAAGACCAAAGACCAAAGAAAAGACAAAAGAGACACGAAGCTCGTGTGCTGTCCGCCTTATATCCCCTGGGGCTCAGCGCTTTGCCCCTCCCCGTTTTCGGCTCCGCCTCCCTTCGAGAAGCTTCTCAAAAAGGGGCGTTCCTCAGCTCCCGCGCACCTCATACCTCGTTTCCACCAATCGCGAGCGAGCTGCCTCGCCCTTCCACTCAAACCAAACGCGGAGAAAAAAAAGGGGGCAAAATCCGCGCGTCATCGCAGTTCCTTCCTTGGTGCCTTTACTTGGCGCTCTCGGACTGCTTTCGACGCGGAAAGGGTTGTAGCGTGGTTTGTGGAGGATGGTGTTCGATAGCTGGCGTAGCGGCGGAGATGGTTAGATGGTGGCGTACTTGTTGTGGCAATTGTAGCGTGGTTGGCGTTGTGGCGTGGTTGGTGGTGGTTGTTGTTGGCGTTGTGGTGTTTGGGGGGCGAAGTTGGTTGCTATAATGGTGGTCGTGATATGGTCGGTTCAAAATAACGATAGAAAAAGAAAAATCTACCTCAAAGGGTCACAGCCCGGTGAACACGAAGAAATCCCTCTAAACAACGGTGGGGAAACCTATCTGAATACTCCCTTACCGGGTAAACTGAACTAAGGAACCTTTATGGTGTTCTGCGAATTTCCACAGCCGTAACAATATACATACATACATACATATATATGCACAATATCTGTTCCACCTCTGAAACCCACAAATGGAGATAACAACCACACACACACACACACACACACACAACACACACACACACACACACACAACACACACACACCACACAACACACTATATGCATGCATGTCTTGTGGGCTAAGTTAAATTTACGCTCTGAGTTGTATCCTGTTGCTGAAAGTTGATGGAAAGGTCAACATGTTAATCTACAGGTGGAGAGATTTTGTGTTCAATCGAAAAAAGCAATTATTTTCATAATACCGGAAATATTTATCTTCACTCTATTTTACTCATGTCATTTCATTCACGCGTATTATTGAAAGTGAAGCCATTGTATCAGAACCGGAAACGTTTACATTAAATCAATTTCATGTTTCAAAACTCAAAATAACCTCAAACCCAATGCATCATCATCATCATCATCATCTCCATCATCATCTCCATCATCATCTCCATCATCCATCATCCATCATCATGCTAGATAATGATGATGATGACGATGATGATGGATTTGGATTGATTATTATTATTATTTCTATTGTCTCATGTGTGAGACCATGTGACTCGACACTATGGTTCACCAGGGTTGTGTTTCATTAGCTGATTAGCAAATGGATTGCACGGCCAGTCGTTCTGTATCAACCGATTTGCAAGTGATTAAGAGATCAAGCGATCAAGCACTTTGCAAGTGCTTCATTATGTCAGCAAAAATGGCCACCATAGTCCGATTCAAAATGATACTCCTTCCAGTGAAATGTTCAAAGGCATTCCCTGTTATGTATTATGTTAACTCATAATATTATTGAAATGGTGCATTTCATACTTTAATTGTTACTTCTACTTTTCATTCTAATTCTTCAAGATGTACCAACGTCCAAAAGCCCTCCCCAAAATACATAATGGTAGGTCAAATCGATTTGTCCTTGGCACAAACCAACTTTCCACCAATTGGAGAGTCATACCTGCAGCATTTATCCTTTTCGAAGGAACCAAGTATTAAGCAACAGTGAATTGAACAGATAAGGTGATTTATCACTTTTATTATTCGGTTTCCATCTCTTCTCTTCCCTTTTTAAAGGGTGAGGTCCTACAATACAATATTCCACCATGCCTTAACCACAATATCCTCCACTTCCCCCTGTCCTCAGCCAACTCTCTCCACTCTCCAGCCACCCCTGATATTGATATCACTCCTCACACAATCATCCATCTCAACCACAAATCTACCTCTTCCTTCAACCTTACTCCCTCAACCTATTCACTATCTTTGACATTCTCTAATCTCTCTTCCCCATCCGCACCAAGTTGCCAGCCCATCTCAGCCGGATTTCACCAATCTCCCCGTCAAACTCATCTCGCACACCAATCTTCTCCCTCAGTTCATCCATCCTCCTTCTTTCCACCCTTTTACTCCCGCAATCCCTCTGACCCAGTTGTTCTCACAGACATTCAACATCTGTTGTCTCTCTGTCAGTGGCACTGTTTTGAGACCATCAAGGTAGGCCAGCATCACCCAAGAACCAAAAGTTCCCCTTTCCATCATCTTGATATCTGCCTGCTAATTTATTCCATCAAAACATTTAAAATCATCAACAATGAGAGCGAGACAAATCAAAAGTCCTGGCACTTAGGACAGTCGAGAGCAGAGTCATGACCTCCGGCATGAGACGAGTTGAGAGCAGAGTTGAGACTCCCGGCACATGAGACGAGTCAAGAGCTATCCTGGCAAAACGATGAGTTGAAACGTCCTGGTAAATAAGACGAGTGGAAACGTCCTGGAAAATAACAGGAGTCAAGAACAGTCGGATGAATGGAAGAGTCTATAGCAGAATTGATATATCCTTGGAAATTGTTAGAGAAAAAAAATTTTTTGCAACTTTTTTTTCAAAAAATTCGATTTTATTTTTTGGGCATTTCTAATGCGCGTCGATCGAGTTTAGTTTATTCAATCGTGGTTCAGTAGAGTCTGATCCGTTTTGACCTACAATGAATAGGATATCAGGTTCACTTAAGTGACCCAGCAGTATTGGCGGCGGAGGTTTTGCACTCTACCGGTGCTCCCCCTCTAGTTTTTTTTAATGTTTTTTCTCACTTTTAATAATTAGGATCGATGCATTAAAGTTAACAAAAACCACAAATAATGCAAGAATTCCTAGCACTTGGTCATGATCGAATGGCAATGAATGAAGAAGAGGAAGTAGTCCCCCCTGCGCTATTTGGTTCTTTCCTTCATGTTCCGATCCAACTATCTGGCATTCCTGTGCTGAATGAGTTCGGTTGCCAGGTGAAGAGAAGCAAACAGAGGAGAAAGAAGGACAGACAACGAAACTTTGTGAATACGAGAAACAAGGAGGGAAATGATAATGCGGAGACGTCCTCATTATTTAACAACTACAATAATAAGAGTGATAAATCAGGTACCGCGTACACATTTTTCAATTGTTGGTGGGAAACAAAAGGAAGTGACCGTGATTGAATAACGTCACGTGATGTGATGGTGATGCAGTGGCTTTAAAATCTCTGTCAAGGTGAGTTGATTCGGGGGTCGCAGTAACAGTTTCATCATCCATGCAGTGAACAATGATGTTAAACCGTTTAACAACAATGTCGAAAAGTCGTCAGTTTTATAAAACATCATATATTTGGGCATCATGGAAAACACGGGCTCGTTGCATCCTCTCGTGTGTGCATCTTTAAACTTTCGTCTTAATGATGATGATAATACTAACAATTTTCCCCTTCCAAGGATCCTCACTGCAGGGGAAAGGTAGAGGGTTCTCCGCTCAGTAGGTACGTATCGTACAATTCAGGCATTTTTTCGGGGACCCCGAATCCCCAATGCCCCAAAATGATGCATCTATATAATAAAAGGAGCCTGTGGTGCATGCGAGTTCGAGACCCCTATATACCTTTGGATCACTTCACACCCCAAGACCCAAGACCGTTTAGTCCCCTCATGACCCCCAATACCCTTAAGACTCCTAGAACACAAAGCCTTTAATACCCCAATCTGAAGACCCCAAAAACCCCAGACCTCTTAGACCCTTAAGACCCCAAAAGACCCTCAATACACACAATACCCTGAAGACCCCCAAGATTCCAAGACCCCTAGGTGCAGCGCTAATCTTGGTCCATGTGATCAATTCGCCTGTGGACCTGGTGTAGGGAAGGGAGAGAGGGGATGAGTACCCCAAGGGATTTGGGAACCCCTCTGGAGCAGCAGAAGTAGTCACTCGCTTCTTATCAGGGGGACCCTTTCCCACGGGTTCGATCGGATGATCCCTGGAGACCTGTCTAACAACGGAGTGTCTGGGGGACAGGGCAGGCCATAACCCAAAGAGACCCCCCAAAACACTTAAGACCCTTTAGAGTTTAGACCATCAAGAACCTTTCAGACACACACCACACAAACATATATAGTCTTCTGGCAAAATACAGACTACATTCTGATAGTGTTTGAAATAAGCCAATGTTTGACTTACTGTTGTGACATGAACTTTAGTTTGTGGATTTTGACTAATTTTACTTACGCGTAAACTCTTGCAATTTGGTTACTCAATCAGCCTATCGCCTGTGCAGAAGGAGACGGGGTTTTGCAATCACATTCCATGTGTGTGTTTGCGTGATTGTGCGTCAATGTGTCTGTGTGTCGATCCAGGCCATACCTTTTTACCATTTGAGCTCTTGTCACCAAATTTTGAACACACCTTTATTGTGATAATATGGAAAAGACGTATTAATAATTGGGTCAAAATGTCAAAGGGCAAATTCACAGTAGGTACAAATAGCTCTTTTTAGCCCATCCGCCGTTGTGCAACACGAGACCACTGGTAGGTTTTTTGCTTTCATGTTTCTTTATTTTGTCCACTTGTGAGGTTTTTCTCCGAAATAAGCTCATAGAGTAGGTTCCGGTGTCCGACCGTGCTTGCATACATTTGTTAATATGTGACTAAAACAACTTCTCCTCACAAACGACACGACTGATTATCAATCAACTTTGGTATGATGCATCAGGACAGAAAGGTCTACGGGGTTGTGCTCCCCATCTGGATACGCCCCCTATTAGGGGTGAAAGCGGAGTTTTGTCTCAAATATTAGTATTTTATTCAAAAATCTTTTCTCAGAAACCGCCAGACAGATCCAGATCAAACTCTCCACGAGGCATCGGGACCATGCATAACCTTCAGTTGTGCTTCTCATGGCCATATCTTCCCCAGAAAGAGGGCCACAGGCCCCCTCTACGAATTCCTCATTTTCACTAAAACATCTTCTCCACAAATTCCTGAGCGATACGGACCAAATTTGGTACCATGGATAAGGACAGTAAGGTATCATGGGTTGTGCTCCCCATCTAGATCTGCCCATTTAAAGAGTGTTAAAGGGGTGGGGTTTGCCCCAATCATTGGTATTTCATTCAAAAATCTTCTTCTCAGAAACAGACAACCGGATCCAGACCAAATTGGCCATGCAGAATCGTGACCATTCCCTAACCTGAAGTTATGCTCCCTTGGCCATATCTCCCCTGGAAAGGGCCACTGCTCCCTCCCTTAATCCCCCATATTAACAAAACATGTTTTCCTCACAAACTGCATCACAATATGGACCAAATTTGGTACAATACTTCAGACCAGTAAGGTCTCGTGGGGTTGTGCTCCCCATCCAGATCTGTCCCCTATAAGAGGCTGAAAAGGGGGTTTCACCTCAAATTCAGGTAATTTATTTTTACAATCTTCTTGGAAATCGATGGCCAGATGCAGACCAAACTCTTCATGAAACATAAGGACTATGCCGTTAATTAAAGTTGTGCTCCCCATGACGAACCACTTCAGGAACGGGGCCATGGACTCTTCTCCATAATCCCTCATTTTTCACCCCTGCCTTTTGGGGAATAACCATCAGTCCCCACAGGGTTATTTTTTTTTGAAGATGATTACGAGACTATGGAGAACATTATTTAATAAATTTTACATGTTTTCTTTTATTTTATGCTGATGTTTTTATTAAGGTTAGTTAGAGTGCAAAGTAGACATCGGCGGGCTTTTATTTTGAGATGCTTTCTAGTTTATACCTCAATATACTCTGTTACACATATAATTTTGAGTAATCTATACTGTAAAAGGAGCCTTGAGTCATGTGTTCCTGCGTGATTCAACCCATTGGGTCGACAGTTCTCCTTACTCCATCCACAATTTCTTTACTATGGTCGCCAATTTAGGAACCCTTTAAATCCCCTTAGAATGACCTTCAGAACCCGTTAGAATTCAGAATTTACCATTTAGAAGCCTTTAGCATCACCCCTTTTAACCCTTTGTAATTATCCCTTAGAATTTACCCTTTAGAACTTTATAATTATTATCATGTAGAAACCTGTAGAATTACCCTCAAGAACCCTTCAGATCTTTGGAATTTACCCTTTATAACTCTTTTGCATTTACCCATTAGAACTCTTTCTCTCAAGCCAGCGCTTTTACTGCAGAGTGCAGAGGGTATGCAGGTCATTGCTATTATTTCGACTATTTTTCTCTTAAAATTGTCATTTGAACAGGTGACTGTGACGGTTTCTGTGAGATGGTGAATGCATGATAGGGGAGCAGAAAGCGTTAAATATTCTGCTGTTTCGACATGGGGATGCCCGTTTGCTTTTATGAGTGGGAGGGAGGGTGAGAGTGAAGATGGGACAGCTTGGGAAGGGGGAATTGAGGCTTTAGTGAGGGGTAGGCTGAGGCTTTTTGTTGAATTGTCAAAATTCATGTGTAAGTTTACTCACAGTAAAGGTGTGTGTGTGTGTGGTGTGTGTGCGTGTGTGTGCACGTGCGCGCATGACTGTAGAGGTGTGATGCAATCAACCTGTGGGTAATGTGTTACTTACTTTTAAATTATGTTGGCTTTTTCTCAGTGTGTTATACTTTTAATGGGTTATTGCTTTGTGTGATCACTACAGAGATTTCCTTGACTGCAAATATATTTCGATATTTCATTGTTACCAAAAAAATACACCTTCTGTATCTGGATTAAACTACTTGTGATGAGAACTTAAAGAATGCCTGTCATACCAGCAGAGTTCTCAAACTTAGAATGCTTTCTTGTCTAAAGAGTATCGGATGTTTAAATAATTACAACTCCATGCCATCAATAAGTTAACTCTTTACTTTAAGAACAAGTTCGAATTGCGAACATACCCCGTGGGAGGTTCTTTTGTACCATCTCAGGTGAGCGATAGCATGGACAACAGATAGTTTTGAAATTTGGTAGGTTTTCATCGCATCAGAAAAAAGAAACCAGAAACACCACAAGAGTGAGTCTAGTTTCATATCATAATTTGCGACTTAATTTGGCGTTGGGCATCACCCAGCGCATTTAATATATATGTATATATATTTTTTCATAAACAATTTAAAGGAAAATGGGCAAAAGGGCCGTTTCTCAGCCCAAAGGGCCAGAATCGCAAAGTTAATGCCTGGGAATGGTCTCAAGAATATCCTGTCAAGTTTGTTCAGTTCCGTTTACGAACAACCGAGAAATAGCAATTTTTAAAAAATGGGCCGAGAGGGCCATTTGTCGGCCAAAGGGCATAATCTCACTTTGGGCTCAGTTACTACCTGCAGAGTGACCTCAAGAATATACCTGTCAAATTTGGTCTGGTTTCTTTCACGAATAACCGAGAAATGCATTTTTAAGAAATGGACCGAAAAGGCGTTTCTCGCCCCAAAAGGCTGGTATCGCACTTTGGGTTCTGTTAATGCCTGGGGAATAGTCCTAGAATATACCTGCCAAGTTTTGGTTCAGTTCCGTTCACTAATAACCGAGAATAGCAATTTTAAGAAAATGGGCCAAAATGGGCCGTTCCTCGGCCCGAAGGGCCGCAATCGCACTTTGGGCTCAGTTAATGCCTGCGAATATGTGTCTAGTATATTGCCTGTCAATTTTCATCGAATTCTGTTCACAAATAATGGGAAATAGACGTTCAATGAACTGTACACAAAATAGGAGAGAACGCGAGCAAAGGTGGAAGACCCATGGGGTAAAAAATCTTTTTAGTTGAATCCCTTCTTTTATTTTTTATTTTGTCCTTATATTATGTACTCACTGAAGTACCCAGCGTTTCCCAGGGAAATTATTTGAAATACATATGTATTTAAATATTTCCTGCTGACAAATTGGGGAATGTTGGCTTTATGGTTTTGTATGAATTTAGCAATCTTTGGCATTGCAAACAAAACATATTACTTGATCACTCCCGTAAAAACCCAGGCAGTTGTATGAGCACATACTCACTTGAGGCCTGAACATGGAAGTGTTATAATAAACCTGTGTAAAAAAAATCCTTGTAATAACAAACGAATGTGCAAACACTAATAATTATACTTGCGTTGTTACAACAAATCGACACACCTCAACATTCAATCTTCAAATACATATTACTCGATCCCTTCCGGGAAATAACTCAGTCAGTGTATAAGTTACAAGACCCAATCGAGACCTGAAGGCCAATTAATGTGATTTATCTGAGGTTAATTTTTTTTATCCAAACATAGCCCTCGACCTTCCTCTGGATGAAAGAGGAGACCATGCAAAGTTTGTCTGCACTGGTTCCTGCAGGGTCTGAAAACATAACGACAAACAAACAAACTTTCTTTCTTTATATATCATGAGCTGAAATACCCAGCATTTCCTGGGGAAATTAAAATTAAATATGAATTTGAATATTTCCTGCATGACAATGGGGAAGTTGGCCTTATGGTTTCGTATAGTACCAATCTGGAAGATGAAAATGTGCTTGGACTGCTTTCCCTTATTTTAACTTATTTCATTCATTTATTCTTTAAATACAACAAATCATGACAACCTCAACATACAATCTTCACAAAACATATTAATCGATCACTCCCTGGAAAATCCCAGGCAGTGTCAGTGACGTCTCACTCGGGGCTAAACATGGAAATGTTCATGGATATACCTCTGTAAAGTAATCTTTTTTAATACCAGGCAACGTGTAAAACATATAGTAATTAAATTCATGTTGTTGACAACAAATCACGACATCCTCAACTAACGATCTTCACAATACATATTACTCGATCGCTCCTGGGGAAAAAAAACGCAGGCAGTGTATTAGCACAAGACTGATCAGGCCTGAAGGCCAATTTATCTGATTTTAATATTTAAAAAATATATATTTCTTTTATCCAGTGATAGCCCTCGACCTTCCTCTGCATGAAAGAGGATGCCATGCAAAGTTTTGTTGCATTGGTTCCTGCAGAGTCTGAATGCATAAATGAACAAATACTGTATTTGAGGATTTGAAGAAAGGGGGAGGGGAGCACAGAGTTTGGGTGTGGTTTGGGTCAGAGTTGGGATGGGGGTTTAAGGACATGGGATTGTGAGTGGGTGTAAGGGGGGTTAGGGACCTGAAGTCACATTTTACATGATGCAGAATTTCTATGCGCCATGATAGTCCTGTTTTGTTCTTTTGGGTCCGTCGGCTATTTTGGGTCTCTTGGTATTTTGGATTCTCTAGTTATTTTTGGGTTTCGGGTTATTTGGATCCCTGGGTCTTTTAGGTTTTTGCATCCTTAGGTCTTTTCGTTACTTGGGTCTTTCAGGTCTTTTGGGTCCTCAGGGTCTTTTGTGTCTTGTGGGTCTTCAGGATCTTTTCAGTCTTTTGGGTCTTCGGGATATTTTCAGTATTTAAAGGTTTCGGGATCTTTTGGGTTCTTTAGGTCTTTTGGGTCTTATTTGGTAGGTTTTTTGGGTCTTTTTTCGGTCTTTCAGGTATTTTGGGTCTTCGGGGTGTTCTGGGTCAATTATGGCTCAAGGTCAACAACTAATGTTGTATTCTAGAATCCTCAATTTTCATCCGATTGACTTCAAATTTGAAGAGGATTTATATTTCAGGTCACTGAATTCAACCAATGAATTATTTTTTGAGGTCATCAAAGACCAAAAGTTAAACATAGCCGAAGGTTACAACTGAGGTGGTACTTCTAAAATCCTCATTTTCACCCCATTAACTTGAAATTTGAAAGGGATTTGCATATCAGGTCACTGAGTTCACAACAATTATTTTTGAAGTCAACTGAAGGTCGAATTTTAAAAATTGTCAATTTTCATACAATTGACTTGAAATTTGAAGAGTTGTATTTGGTCACTCAATTCCAGCCACCAATATATTGCAGTGGTCAAATTTGTTTTGTGGATTTTGCAAGTATCGTGCTCTGGATGACGTCTTTTTCTTGTTTTTATGTTTGTTGCTAGAGTCACAATTTTAACCGATCTCACGAAACTTCACCCATGGTAGAGTTCGTCATAAGCAAGAAGCCTATTGTTTTTGAGGTCAAAATGTCAACAATTTGTTACATTTCTAAATCCTCAATTTTCATCTGATTGATAGATTTGAACAGGATTTGTATATCTGGTCATTGAATTCAACAACCTGTTATTTTTTGTCAACATAGCCAAAAGGTCAACAATTAAAGTTGTATTTTCTAAAATCATCAATTTTCATCTCATCGACTTGAAATTTGAAGAGCATTTGCATATCAGGTCACTGAATCCAACCACCAATTATTTTTTGAGGTTCAACATCGGCCCAAGGTCAACATAGGCCGAATTTTCTGAAATTGTCATTTTTATCTGATGGACTTGAAATTTGAAGAGGAGTTGCATATTTGGTTGTTGAATTCAACCACCAATTATTTTTGAGGTTAACATAGGCCAAAGGTCAACAACTTAGGTGGAATTTCTGAAATTCTTAATTTTCATCCCATTAACTTAAATTCGAAAATTATTTGCGAATTTGGTCATTGAATTCAACCACCACTTATTTGTAAGGTCAAATTTGTTTTATGGATTTCGCAAATATCGTGCCTCTGCATAACATCTTTCTTGATTGTTATTTGTAAAATCGATGATTTTTTCAAATATATTGGTCAGTCGATTTTTGTATCTGTCAGTTTGTCTGTCTGTCAAGTCGCCCACAGGTCACATTTAAAACCGATCTTCACAAAACTCACCAGGTTGTAGAGGTAGTTTCATGAGAAGCCTATTGATTTTGAGGTCAAAGGTCATCTTGAGGTCAAATTTATAAAATCGTAGTTTTTTCATCCGATTGACTTGAACTTGAGCATGATTTGCATTTATGTCACTGAATGGGAAACTAACTATTTTTGAGATAAAAGGTCAAAGGTCAACTCAAGGTCACACTTCAAAATCAATTTTTATCAGAAAAATCGTCAATTTTCATCCGTTTCCACCTGGAAATTAAGCACCCAATTGCATAGTGCATCACTGAATTTTGGAAACTAACTATTTTTGGGGTCAAAACGTCAAAGGTCAACTCAAGGTCAAACTTCTAAATCATCAATTTCATTCTGAAAAATAATTGATTTTCATCGATTGACCTGAGCTTTGTTGATTAAGATTGTCAATTCTAATCTAAATGAAATGGACAATTTTAATATATTAATGGCAACATTGGAGAGGAATGTGTATTTTGCAAGTATCATGCTCTGCTTGATGTGTTTTTCTTTGTTTGTTTGTCTGTTTGTATGTTTGTTTGTTTGTGTGCAGGAATCTGATAAAGTTGTGGACGGATTCAGATTAAATTTTGTGGGCAGGTTTGGAGTGTGACAATGATGAACTGATTCGACTTTGGTGAAGCTCTCGGATCCGGATCCGGCTACTGTAATTTTTAAAGTGATTCTCACCCTTTAGAGATTGGGTCAAAACGATATACTGTTATCATGATAATCTCAAACCGCTGTGGACAGATTAGGACTAACTTGGTGGATCTATTGGGTGTGTGATGAGCAAGAGTTCATTCAATTTTGGTGGAGATCCGAATCCGATTCGATCTGAAATATTATTTAAGTGTTCTTCACTATTGAGATAAAATATAATATTATTTATTAAAATTACTTAAAATAAAAAAAAAAATAAAATATTTTAAAATAAATTTGAAAATTATTATTATAAAATAATAAAATAATGAAAATATTAAAAAAATATAAAAATAAAATATATCAATTATAAGATATAAAATTATAATAATAAGATAATATAATTAAAATTTATATTAAAATTATATTTAAAACATAATCTACTAATTAATTATATTATTTATATTTTAAAATATATAATAAAAATAAATAATTATAAAAATTTTTGATAAATTTATATTATAAAAAAATAATTTAATATAATATTAAAAAAAACATATAAAATAATTAAATTTTAAATATAAATATAATAAAAATATTAACTTAATAAAAAAAAAAAATAAATATAATTAAAAAAAATAATAATAATATTAATTTAAATAAATAATAAATATTTATTTAAAAAAAATAAGAATAAAATAATAATATATAAAAATAAATATATATTAAATTAATTATAAAAAATAAATAATAATAAATATATAAATAATATATTAATTGAATTAATAAAAAAGAATAAATTATATACAAAATTATTAATAGTATATAAAAAATAATTGTATAAATAAAATTAAATATAAAAATAATTTAGAAATATATAATATTTATATATTAACACTAAAACATGAAATATATATAAATTACAAAAAATTAAATTATATTAAAAATAATATTAATATATAAAAAATAAAATTAAATCTAATAAAAAAATAATATATTAATAAATTTCTCAAAGATATAAAATTAAAAAATAAAATTTTATATATAAAAAAAATAAAATTTATAATTATAATTAATTATAATAATATAAAAAAAGAAATAAAAAAAAAATCAAAAATAATTAAATAAAAATATAAAATTAAAATAAATTATTTTAATAATATATTAATAACACAAAATTAATTATAAAAATATAATTAAATATTATAAACAGATTAATTATAAATTTTAAAATAATTAAATAAACATATAATAAATAAATATTATTAATATAATAACAAAAAAAAATAAAATAATGAAAAATAAATATAATTTATATATATAATTAATTATTATTTAATATAAAATAAATAATATAATTATTTAAAATAAATTTATAAATTAATTAAAATAATATAAAAAAATAATTATAACTATTTATAAAGATTATAGATAATATTATTAAAAATATATTATATTAATAATAAATTAATACTTTTATTTATAATATAATCATAAAAAGGCAAAAATATAAAACTAAATAAATATATAAAACAAAGATAAAAAAATAGAAAAACAAAAATTAAGAGATATTAATGAATACTATTAAATCTATTAAAAAATATAATAATTATACATTATTAAAAATTTTAAAAAAATAATAAAATTAAAATTAAAAATATAAAAAAATAATTAATGAAATATTTATTATATATATAATAATATTAAATAATCTAATATATAATTATATATAAAATTAAAATATTAATTTATATAATTTAATTAATTATAATATAATAACTATAAAAAAATATAATTAAAAAATAAAATAAAAAAAAATATATTTTAAAATTATAATTTATAAATAAAAAAATAATATATAAAGAAATAAATATATAATATAAAAAAATAAAATATTTACATGATAAATAGATCTTGGCCTAGATAAATATTATTATTAATTAAAAATAATATATAAAAAATAATATTAAAAGTTAATATATTCTTAAAACAAAATAAATATTAATTAAACAATTAATAAAACGTATAAAAAAAAATAAATTATAAAATTTATATTTATTAATTTTAATTAAAATATATAAATTAATTATAAAAACAATAAAAATAATATATTTATTAAAAAATTTAATAATAAAAATAAAAATAATAAATTATATAAAATTATAAATATTAATAATAAAAATAAATAAAGATATTAATTATATATTTTATTAATAGTATAATAATATTATAAAATAATTATAATAATTGAAAAAATAAAATAAAAAAAATATTTAAATTTATTAAAAATATATAAATAATAAAATAATAACTAAATTATAAATTAGAATATAATAAAAATTTTTTATAAAGTAATATTGAAATATTTATATATTTAATAATATAAATAAATTAAAATTATTATTATAAAATTAACATAAATGATATAATAAAATAGAAAATTAAATAATTTTAAGAATAAAAATATATATAAAAAAATATATATAAATATAAATATAATTAAAAAATAAAAAATAAATAAAATTAATAAATAATAAAAAAATATATAAAATAAGAAATATAAAAATAATATATATTATAAATAAATAAAATATATAAAAAATAATAATAATATAATATAAATATAATAAAAAAATTATATTTATTATTAAATTAAAAATATTATAAATATATAAATTAATTAAATAAAAAAAATAAAAAAAATTATAAATTTATTTTATAATAATTAAATTTAATAAACTTTAATAATAAAATATATATAATTATATTATAATATAAATTATCAAAAATAAATAAAAAAAATAACAAAAAAAAAATTAAAAAAATAAATAAATAAATTATTTTAATATAATAAATTTAATTTAAATAAGAAATAAACTATATAATAAATAATATAAATTAATAAATAAAAATGAAAATAATAAATATCTAATAAAATTTAAAAAATTATTGAAAAAAAATTAAAAAAGTTAATTAAAAATTTATATATAAATTTATATAAATTTAAAGATTAATTATTTACATTATAATAGAAAAATTAAAAATAATATATTTATAACTAAAATTAAATAAAAATAAAATTTAATTTTAATATAATTTAAAATAATTTATTATAAAGTTAAAAAAAAATTTAATAATAAATAAATTATAATTAAAAATTTAATATATAAAAATTAATTATATAATTATATTATCAAATTTTAAATTAATAAAATAAATAAAATAAATAATTAAATTATAAAAATAATAAAATTTATTATTATTAATTAAATTTAAATTAGAAAAATATAGATATTAATATAATGAATATTAAATACTTAAATAATATTATAAAAATTAAATTAGAAATATATATATAATATTATTATTAAAAATTTAAAAAATAATAAAAATAAATATAATTTAATAAAAAATTTAAATAAAAAAAATTTAACAAATTTAAAACGAATTAAAATAATATTAAAAATTTATATACGTTAATATTTTATAATTTATTTAAATTAATATTATTAATCTTTATATTATATAATAATTTTAAAATAAAATATATATTAATATAAAAATAATAAATTATTTTAATTATATAAATATAATATATATAAAATAATAAAATATCGATGAACAAAGCCTCTCACAACACGAACCAAGAACTCCGAGCCGAGCAAACAGCTCAACTCTCTTCCGATGAACAAAGCCTCTCACATCATGAACCAAGAACTCCGAGCCGAGCAACCAGCTCAACTCTCTTCCGATGAACAAAGCCGACTCTCTTCG
>CM068956.1:84046133-84056373 GCA_035128595.1 Eptatretus atami | reverse complement strand
CACGATTACCACCACACACGCACACGATTCTAAAATCCATTCTTGGGAACATTACTACATACGAACTACAGTTGGAGTTGTCCGGGGCTCAGTGACGATCCTGAAAACAGCCCTCAGAACAAAACTTTGAGAACAACACAACTTCACAACTTGGTCCATGAATCGTGACCCATTACCAAAATGGAGGTGGATACTTTAGACCTGGTCGGTATCCGTTTCATCTCCTGAAACCCACCCATGTGTGGAGATGTCGGCCAACAATAGCAATTTGCATGCGCGCACGCACGCACGCACGCACACACACACACAACACACACACACACACACACACACACACACACACACACACACACCACACACACACCACACATAATTATATATATATATACACACACATACACACATGCAGATATATATACACACATGTGTGTATACATCTACATATATATATATATTTATATATATATATATATATATATATATATATATATATATATATATATACATACATACATACATATACACACACACATACATATTGTTACGGCTGTGGAAATTCGCATTACACCATTCAGGTCCCGTAGGTGAGATATATTTCTGAAGTACATGTGTAGTTGCCCCAAACCCATTGTTTAGAGGGAATTAATGTGATTAATTTGGGCTGCGACACTTTGAGTTAGGCGTTTTTCTGTTCTTGCTTTATTTTCGAACCAACTACAACAACGCCAACCACACTTCAACCCCAACCACGCCACCACTCCAACAACGCCAGCACCGCCATCTCACAACAACCACCACCATCTTCGCCACTACCACACCAACGACGCCATCCTCCGTGTTCCACGTACGACGGTTTCGCGTTGGAAACCGTCGAACGCGAGAAGGGAAGGAGGAAATCCCCACAGCGAGGGGCGCGCGTTTTCCCGCCTGTTTTCTTCCCAGGGCCGGCGCCAAGACGGATTCTCCTCGCCCCCGGATGGCGTGGGAGGGGGGAGCGAGAGGGAACGCCCCCCTTCTCGAAGCCCCTCGAAGGAGGGTGGAGCCAAGAACGGGGGGGCGCCGGGGGTATAAGAGCCGGAGGCGCAGGAGGTTCTTTGGTTCTCTTGTTCGTGCTCTCTTGGTTCGGCGTTCGCTGGTTCTCCTTGTTCGTGCTCTCTGGTTCGGCGTTCGCTCGCTTCTTGTTCGTGCTCTCTGGGTTCGGCGCTCTCTTTGGTCTCTCTCTGTTCGTCGGTGCTTGGTCCGTGGCGTCGAGGGGCCAGCACGGGCAGGCACGAGGCACGCCGGAGGATCTCGCGTCGAGTGGAGCGGAGAGAGCTCGCAGACCGTGAGAGGAGGACGGTCGCCAAGGACTCTAACGCAGGGAAGTCGCGACTTCCATTTTCTTTTGGGTTCTGTGTGAACGTGTGTGTGTGGCGCCGAGTCTTAGTAAGTAAAATTGTATAAGTGTTGCCGTGTTCGCGTTAGTCGGTCGTAGCTCTGCGTTGCTTGCATTATTGTTTTTGTCTATTTTCTATTTGATATATGTGCATTCTGGCTGTAAATATGTGATATATGTGTGCTTTGTGTCCGTGTGTGTAATAAATGCTTGCTTGTTGAATTGTTTCGCTGCGTCCTTCCTTCGTTGGGTCTCCATCTTGTTTTACGTAAAGGGTATGTAGTGGCGCGGGGACGCCCGATAATTAATCAGAAACCGTCGAGGCCGACGATAACACCGCTCGGTTATCCCGATAGAGCGAACGGATCGCTTAAGCGGCCCGTGTCCGAAGTCGACCTGCGGCGAGGTGCGGTCGCCCGGTTTAACATCCGCGTGGGTACTTAGATAGGTCGAGTTTGGCGAACAACCCTATCCCACGCGGGTGGCCGATTGGCACGATCGTGGTGAGGCCGAAAGGCCACCCGTGACTGGATCCGGCGTTAGTCCGAGAGGGTCACGACCGAATTGTCCGTCCGGTGGGCGAGGCGGTCGCGATTCGAGTCACGTGGCCGATCGCACGCCGGCGGGCGCGAATTCGCAACAATATATATATATATATATATACATATATATATATATATATATATATATATATATTACATATATATTGTTACGGCTGTGGAAATTCGCAGAACACCATAAAGGTCCGTAGTTCAGTTAGATCGATAAGTCTGTGTTCAGTTAGATTTCCCCACCGTTGTTTAATGGGAATTATTCGTGTTCACCGGGCTGTGACCTTTGAGATAGTGGTTTTCTTTCTCTATCGTTATTTTGAACTGACATATCTCGCCACCATTACAACAAACCACGACGCCAACAACACAACCACCCCCAACTACGCAACAACGCCAACCACGCTACGATCGCCACAACAACACCACCACCATTTAACCATCTCGCCACTACGCCAGCTTGCAAACGCCATCCTCCACAAACCACGCTACAACCCTTTCCGCGTTGAAAGCCGTCCGAGGCGCCAAGTAAAGGGACCAAGGAAGGAACTGCGATGACGTGTGGTTTTTTACCGCCTTTTTTTTCTCCGAGGCTGGTGTGACGAGAAGGGCGAGGCGGCTCGCTCGCGATTGGTGGATACGAGGAGTGAGGCGGTCGGAGTTGAGAAACGCCCCTTTTCGAGAAGCTTCTCGAAGGGAGGCGGAGCCGAAAACGGGGAGGGGCGAAGGGCGGAGCCCCAGGCTATATAAGGCGGACATCCGCCAGCCTTGGTCTCCTCCTCCTCTTCGTTGGCCTCTTCTCCTGGTCTGGTCTCCTCCTCTTCGTTGGCGCTCTTCTCTTGGTCTGGTCTTGTCTTGGTCTCTTGGTCTCTTGGTCTCTGGGTCTGTGGAGCGACCCATACACCAGAGGCGTGGGTCGGTGGAGAGTCCGGGCGACGTACCGGAGACGCGGACGGGAGGCGCAGCTCTGCGGCTGTGGGGCGCGAACCTGCGGGTCCGTGGGGGAGAGTGCCAGAGAGAGCTCGCCGACCATCGAGGCACCTCGAGGGTGCAGGTAACCTGCTACGGTCTCGCGGGACCCGTTCGGTCTCCAGGTCCCGTGCCATAAAAGACCCAAGTGGTCCAGCCTGACCCCTTGTCTGTGAGGGGGTCTTTTCTTGTGTTTCTTTTGGGTTTTTGAATGAATGTTGTCGTGGCACCGTCTGTTAAGTAAAACTGTGAAGTGACTGTGCATGTCATTCTCATTGTAGTCGATAGTAACGCTTTCTATTTGTTTCTTGTACATACGTGCATGACTGCCTTGCTGTATACATGTAGATAGTGAATAAATGTCCTTGCTTGTGAAATGTATCCGTTCGTTGCGTCCTCTATTCCCCATTGAAAATGCCATCTTGCATCGCGGAATAATTAGTGGGTTTTAACACCCGGTAAGGAGAATCGGATCCGTCGAGGTCGGCGATAATACCCGCTCGTTATCGCTGGAGAACGGAACGAACCGCTTAAGCGGTTCGTGTCCAAGCCGACCTGCGGCGAGGTACGCCCCTCGGTAGGTTACCCGCGCGAGTACTTAGGTATTTCGATATTCGGCGAGTGACCCTATTTCGCGGCGGGTAGAATGCGGACTGGGCTGTGGTGAGGTTAAACTCCCACCCGTGACTGGTTTCTGGCGATAGTTCCAGGAGGTCACGACTGAATTGGCCGACCTGTGGGCGACGCGGTTGCTATTAGTGGAAGCGGCCGATCGCATGCCGGCGGCACGAATTCGTAACACTGGTGTCAGTGAGCGGGAAACAAACTCCTCCGTCTCCAACTAAATTAACGGAATTGGACCAGGGGTGTGCGAAGCAACCCCCCCCCCCCCGTTCCCAAATTAGGGCGATTTAAAAATTAAATTCACGAAATAAGATGGCTTTTCAAGGCGAACGGGAGCAGGGGTTTTAGATTTAGAGATGTTAGACTCCATGGCCCAGGATGAAATCCCGTGCAGGACAATTACATTAATGTGCAGGACTCCCATGCAGGTGACAACCCCCACAAACAGACCCAGAGTCCGAATGGGCGCAGCGGCGGAGGCCGCGGTGTATGACACCCCCCCTCCTCCGCCAACCCCCCCCCCCGATCCTTGCCGAGTCGGCTCAACCGAGTACACTCGACATGGTTCAGTTGTTCGCCATACTGGCGGAGATGAATACGAATGCGAAGGAAATGAATAACAAAATGGATACAAACACACTCGAAGCAAAAAAACAAATGGATGGAAACACAAGAGAATGAAAAAGCAATAAAAGAAATACGGGGTGAGATGCAGCAATAGCAGAGGCCTGCAGGCAGGCATAATGGCAATTGCGGGGAGCGAAACGCGGGCAGTGGAGCTCAAAATGGCGCCGCCACGTGCTGGAGCGAACGAGCTGGGGGGGGGAGTGCAACGGCTGTCAGGCCCGCAATGGAGGCGGGTGAAGACAGATTAATTTGGGGGACGTGTTGGGCGAGAAGCGTAAAGTGACGGAGAAAGTGACGGTGACACAGAGGCAAAAGTAAGGGGGTGACTGAGACGTGTACGGCAAGACACGTGGAGACGGCAGAAATAATAGTTGAGACAAGGGAGGTAATGGTGATGAGGTGACAGAGTTGGCAGAGACACGGGAGATAGAGGGTGAATTGGACGGGGTAAGGACGAGCACACACACACGGAGGTAGTGAGGATAATGGGGGCGAGCTCGCGGAATGTCTCGAGACCGGTGCGAGCAGCTGGATAGCCTCCTCCAGGAACGAGGGAGGGAATATGCCCCCTTGAAGCGGTTCACGACCAGGTGGGTCCGGTCGAGCTTCACGGAGTTGGGGGCGAGTGCTGTTGACGGTGACGGAGAGCTTGGGGTATAGAGGCCCCGGAAACCCTTGGGTGCACGAATCCCCAGTGTGGTTACGAGTTGGTCCTGGTGTGTGTGGTGTCAAAATGTGTGTTACGAGCGTGGTGAAATGCGTGCTGCAACGCACACATAGCGTGGGTGCAAGGGCGTGTGTGAGGCGAGCCGCATGTGTGACAGAGACCCCGTGTGTGGATGAGACCCCGAGTGGGAGTGAAACCCCTGTGTGAGTGGACCACGTGTGCGAATGAAATGGTCTGCGTGAGTGAAGCACGGTGTGTGAGAGGGACAGCGTGTGTGAGGTCGCTGTATGAGAGGGAGATGACGGTAGGCATGCGGGAGAACGCAACGCATGTCGAGTGTCATGGAGGGGTGTGTGAGCGTCATGGCACGCGGAGTGCGTGTGTTAACTGCGACGAGGACGGCACCAGACGGTGGCAAAGGCCGACCAGCGGCCGTAGCTGCATTGGGGACCGTGCTGGGTTGCCCGCGGCGAGCGCGAGGTTCGTGCCGTGCTGCGCACGAGACCGCCGCGTGCTCATCTGCGCGAGTGAAACCCGGTCCGTAACGCACGCGGTGATTAGCCGATCCCGCGGACGGAGAGAAGATAGCTGGATATGGATTTGGACCGGACGGGTTCTCCACGGAGCGTGTTTGTGAAGCTTCGACGAGCAGAGCACATGTGTTCGCGTGGGGAGCCCCTCGAAATGCGAGGCTTTTCTTTTGAATGTGCAGGGGACGTCATGGCTGCACGTAGGGTTGGAATCCGGCAGGAGGGTATCCTGCCGGATGGTACGTCCAAGAGGGACGAGGTGCCGAACAGCTGCCATGACGTCACGGAATAAAAGAGCGCAGGTTGCGAGTTGCCGCACTGGTGTGCGCATTTATTTAAAAAATAAAAAAAACAAGCCTCGCTTCGGGTGAACAGGATTCCGGCAAGGGTGGAAGTCCCCTTGGCCTGGGCACGAACCACTAGTAGGGGAAGGGTTAGCTTAGCTAGACCGCTTCATGGGGCAGGGGTAAGTCCTCATGGAGCCCGTGGAATGGATTAGGTAGAGGGATTCAGTTTAGATTTAGGAGGGGGAATTTTTGGAGACAATGACAGACTTTGGAGTGTCGAGGGGACGTAGCTTAGCTACGTAGTGTTAAATGGAAGGTGCTGTAGTTTAAGGGATGACGAGGGAGCACGAGTAGATGAGGGATTTAGTGAGCAGAATGGCAGTGACAGCGATGTGTGAGAAGAGAAGAGAAGAGTGGAAACTTGATGAGTGAGTGAGGCCAGCGGGCCTGAGTGAGTGGAGTGAATGTGGTATGCATGTGGCGATGAGTGATGGGGGGAGGAGTGATTCCCGCCCAAGGGACCCCGGGGTCAGAATAATGTGAGTTAGTGGTTAGTCAAATTGAACAAAATGGAGGTCGTTTTGCTGTTGGTGGGAGTGTAGGCTCGAAACCCGTTTGCAGGGTGCAGGAGCCCTGTTGACGGGCTGGGAGCGTGGCTGCGAACGGTATGCTGAGTGGTACCCGGCACTGGCTAGTCGGCCGCGGTAGCCAAGGGTCCATGGGGGCCGGGATAGTGTAGTGGCACGGTGACCCGCATGATGCGGGCCCGGGCGCCATATGCCACGGGGCATTGTACTGGGCACGGCGACCCTCGGAAAGGGGCCCGGGCGCCAGCCTGCCATGTGAGCGTTTCAGGGAGTCCAGCGAGGGCACTCCCGGTGTTTAGGGAGCTGGTAGGCTCGGAGGCACTGTAGTGCCCGGGGGTGTGTGCGTGTGTGTGTGTGTGTGTGTGTGTGTGTGTGATCAAATTTTCAACAAACCTTTATTTATATGAGAACATGGAGAACACTATTTAATAAATTTTCCTTTTTTTTATTCATTTTATTTTTCCTATTGTTCTCGTCAAGCTTAGTTTCAGTGCAAATTGCATATGCGGACAGGCTTTGTATTTTTGAGATACTCTTTTAGCGTGCAAGAAAAGACATCTGAGATGTTCGGATTCCGAGTTAATTATTTATTAAACTGCAACAGTCAACCTCTCCAGAAACCCCTGCCGTGAAACTTCGTTCCAGAAAATCCCCTGATAAATCAAAGCTACTTGAAGCATACATGTATTGGCATACGGTATTACGAAACGAAAGGCAAGATGATGCTGCTACACGTTTGAGCTACTTCTGCCACTGAAGGTGGATGGAGGTTATTTATTCACGCCTGTTTGTTTGTCTGTGAGCAGGATATCTCAAAAAGTTATGGACAGATTCGGACAAAATTGGTGGACAGGTTAGGTTTTTGACAAGGACGAGTTGATGAGATTTTGGTGAATATCTGGAGACGGATCCGGATAGGAGAATTTTTTAAGTGATTCTTCATCATTGAGAGACAGGGCCAAAAATATCATTGAGAGATATAGCACGATATCTCAAAAACTTGTTGACGGGTTCAGCCAAAACTTGCTGAATGAGTTGGTGAGATGACAAGAACAAACTGATTAGATTTTTCGTTAATGTGCAGACCACAGATCCAGCCCATCAGTGGGGTACAAAACGTAAACTGTTCAGCCTTGCAGAGGTAAGTGCTCTACCAAGTGCATTTCCAGTTCCTCTCTGCCAGAGAGGGTATTGCATTTGGGTCCGTTTATTACTTTGTAATTTTTTTTTCCCAAACATGTTGATCTGAATGAGTGTGTAATTAGTCGTCATATCTTGGCCACGGCCGCAAGCTTTGGTAAACTGCGGAGTCGTGTGTGGCATTCTGATGGAATTGATTTGCAAACAAAACTCGCTGTGTATCGTGCCATAGTTTTATCCATCTCACCGATGGACTTGAAACTTTTCCCTTGTATTCCAACCAAATTAAATGGCTCAATGCACTGCGGCAACATCATTTGCGTCAATTTATGAAAATCAATTGGTCTAACTTTGTATCTTACCGAGAAGTTGAGCGCATTTCGAAATTCAAAGCGATGTCTGCACACATCTGGCCAGAGCAAAGCTGCATTGTGTTGGCCATTGTCATATGGGACAACAACCGATTGTCAAAATCAATTTTCTATTCTGAAATTGATCCTGACCATCGTAATCATTGTGGTCAATATCTATGCCACAAAGACGATGTATACTACAAAAAAAAGTGGTTTATTGTTTCCATATGGGAACAATCTTGTCACCACCGTAACAATTGAAAAAACGCGTTTGAAAATAGCATTGCGAAAATGATTGGCAATTAAAATTATATTCTCAATCAACACATTCTTGATAGAAATCACCCTGATAACCCAAATCAATAATATATAATCGGTGATTTATTCTGCTTAATCCCTTCTACTCTTTGGATTTTTTTTGTTGTAACTTAATTTTTGTACGAATTGGCCTTATCCTGTCATAGGATGGCGAATGATGATTAGTAGTAGTAGTAGTAGTAGTAGTAGTGTCGTAGTAGTAGTAGTAGTAGTCGTTGTACCCTATGCTTCTGCAATTGATATGAAGTCATAGTCAACTTGAATATTTGGAGGTTTATCTCTGTCTCTCACAAGGCTTCATCATATGATAAATGGAGCACTTTGGAGGATGGAATCCGAGCTAAGCTGAGAGACTGGTGTGGACAATTGAAGGTCCTCTCACTGCATGGAAGAATATGTTTGATCAAGCAGTCTATCATCCCTGAGCTATTGTTCAAGCTTTTCTGTACAAGTATTCCAGAGCAGTTTTTGGCTAATGTGCAAAAGAACTTTGATTGCCTTTGAAGTGCTAAGCATTGAGTATCATTGGGTGTTTTTGAGCCTGTCTCTTGCAGAAACTAAGTACATATATGGCTACAACTAATGTCGTCAGATGGGACATCCGGTTTAATGTATCTTTAAGGGACATCCCATTTTGTGATTTGATGACTTGCCAGCAAAGCACCAATCTGATTGTTTATAGTGTATAGACTGGGTGAAGCACTAGATTGCTCACAAGTACAAGCTACTTCTTCCACCATCCTCATGTTGAACAATTCTCACTCATTTGCATTCCCACAATTTCCTCACACTTTTCCAGGAACTCGCTCTCACACTGTCTCATTCTCGCTCCTTTTCACTGTTCTCACTCAAATCGTAACTTTATCTCGTGTTAATTATCTTACACACATTCCTTTTCACGCTATTACTACTGGCTCATTCATTTTCACACACTGTCGTTGTGGTCTCCCATTTTTTTCATGTTATTTTCAAGCTAAGTTGCATTTTATTGGAACAAGGGAAATTTGGAATATGTTTCTTGCCCAATATTAAAAACATTTTTTTTTTTTTACTCTTCGTTGTTTTCGCATCTCTTTGAATTGATGTAAAATGATGCATTCTCTTTGCAAAACAATGCAACGTCGATGCCATTATTTTTTATACGATAACACAGATGGACACACGTATATTTTGAATGAAATCTCAAAAACAGTATAATTATCAATAACATGCTTGCATCAGGGTGAGATTGACCAGAGATAGGTTGGGTTCATGAACAGGGAAATGATGTAGCAGATGAGGCTTTCCAAAATCTAATGAACAAGATTGCTTTTTAAGCCAGTTTGTAGATAAGCCCAGGAGGAGGAGTGCAGTGTTAACCTCCTTTTTGATCCTAATATGGTGGAGAAGGTGCCAGTAGGAAAGCATTGAGGGACAAGTGACCATAACCTAGTGTGTGCAAGGACTCTGTTAAGAACTAGAGTTCAGGATAGTAAAATAAGGCTATTATTTTTCAGGAATGCAAACTTTGAGGTACGAGTAGAGAAATTGCCCTCTCTCGCTAGCCTAGAGCAAGGCACATTTACACCATACCCCTCCAGGTTAAAGGTCAAGGTCAAATGGTGGTCTGAACAAAATAAAGCTTTTTTTTTGTCATCACTCAATTTTGCCAATGAGGAATTTCCAAGACCGCTTGGCCTTCCAAGTGCACCTGCACTGAAGTGTACCTGATATTTGTTCATGTTATTGACCTTCTTTTTGGAGTGTGACCTAAATAACAAAAAACACCTTCTTGATCATCACTTGTATAATTTTCCTCCAATTTTCATGATGTTGAGTTTGAGGGATACATTGCATATGGGGACACATTTTCTTAATTTACACTCTATCCCAAAGTGGTGAAGGTCAAGGTCATATTGTGGTCTGAAAAAAATATAGATATCATTGGACCACGACCAAATCACATCATTGATGGGGTGCTCTGCTCTTTTTTTTGTTTTTTACTTACACATGATCTGATGTTGTATGCGTGTGGATGAGCACGGATGATTTGACGTTTATTTTGCTTTTTGCAAAATAGGATAATAAAAAAAAGCACTCCTCCATTTGATCTCGAGCACCAGCATGTGACCGGAAATGAGCGGTCGTATCCTAATAAAAACTGGATACGTGCCGAGGCTCAGGGTCGATTGTGCCTGAGGAAGCCGGCTGTGAAGCTGGTGAAACGTTGCCT
>CM068956.1:83996750-84013887 GCA_035128595.1 Eptatretus atami | reverse complement strand
GGCCTGCCGAAGATTCACAAGGAGAATGTCCCTCTAAGACCAATACTGTCCACGGTGCGATCGGCACAACATGAACTTGCCAAGTAGTTGGGAGAGGTTCTGTAACCAGTATTGGATTCACTTTCTCATTTCGTAGTTGAGGATTCCTTCACATTTGCAGAATAAATTAGAGCTAAAACACCGACAAGTGAGGACATCATCATGGCATCCATTGATATTAAAAGCTTGTTCACGAATGTCCCATTGACGGAGACGATTGAGATATGCGCACCTTTGCTGTATCACATCGATCTGGAACAACCGATGATGTCGGAACACGTCTTCGTGGAATTAATGAACACAGCAACAAGGGAGGTGGAATTCAGTTTTAACAACATGATGTACTGTTCAAACGGACGGTGTGGCCATGGGTTCTCCATTAGGCCCAGCTCTGAAATATCTTTGTGGGCTATCACGAAATGCAGAAACTTACTGGTCAGCAATGGGTCGATTCCCCATCGTATACTATCGGTATGTTGATGACACTTTAGCTTTGTTTGAGTCTCGGACGGCATGTGACAATTTCCAGGCATGGCTCAACACCTCCATCCAGCGCTGAAGTTTACCACGGAGCTGGAATTGTCATACACGTTACCGTTTTTGGACATGTTGGTTGATAGATTCAACCTTGTTTCACAACATCCGTCTACCGGAAGCCGATTTCACAGGGCAGTATACTCGGTGGGACTCCTACAGCTCCACGAGAAACAAAATTGCCTATCAATATCCTGGTTAACAGAGCACAGAGGATTTGTTCACCTTGTAATCTTCCTGCTGAAATGACAAAATCATGAATATACTCGGTGAGAATGGTTATCCTGAGCATAGAGTTAAGAGATACGTGCACAAGTTTCTAAGCACGACAAAAGATCGGAAGATTGGCTGGACAAATGTCCAGTCTATATCAGGATGCCCAAGAAAAGGGCATCATCACGAAGGTTTGAAGTACAAATCAAACATATTGCATCCAACACCTTTCTGGCTGTGAAACCCCGAGTAATCTTTACCTCTCACCATTTGCTGACGTCAGTCAACAAGGATGTGCTACCCACCTCACAAACCAGCAATGTTATTTATGAGTTTAAGTGCCGATGTGAAGCTCGTACGTGGGCCGCACGACACTAAATTGGCTGATCGAAAGAAACAACACGTCCGTTGGCGATTCGAAGAAAGATTGTGAGGGTTAGAACACAACCAGTGTGAGCATGTAGAAATATGCAGCAACCACCGGCCACTGTATTGCTTCATCTGCCATTGCACAGCACCTGGTTGCCAACCCTATCCGTGCAGACCAGTACAATGCAGATATGTTCAGGATTTGAGCCAAGGTTGGAGCTCGTTTCATTTACGTATGTTGAAAGCAACCTTCATCCTTACCACCGATCCAATACTATGTCGTCAAAAGGAATTTGTACAATCTCTGTGTCTCTTCAGCATGGAAAGATCAAGAAGTACGGTAACAAATGGTGAATGGACTTAGGGGAAACTCCCCCCTCTCTCCAGGATGCGGTTGCAAACGTCAATCATCGACCCTCCTGCTCCAGCCAATGGGAGCTTGACGTGAAGATGATGAGCCGACCAATGGGCGTTCGAATAACCGTGACGTCATTACAGTTGAACCACTCAGTGTCTACCTATTGAGACCTACGTATAAAGCACGTGCCTCACTTCCCTTCACTTGCTGTGATTTTTACCCTGAAGAGTGCAGCACGAAAAGCTTTGGTCACTATTATGTCATGTTTGTTTGTATCCATATGAAGTTCTGTAGTACGAAATCTGTTTATATTTGTATGTATATATATATATATATATATATAACATATATAATATACATATGTTGTTGTTTCTTCTTTCGGCTGCTCCCGTTAGGGTCGCCACAGCCGATCATCCGTTATGACCGCATACTGATTTGGCACAGGTTTTACGCCGGATGCCTTTCCTGACGCAACCCTGGTCGCCTCTTATAACACAGAGATAAGGATTGGTTTTCGCCATGATTCCGGGCTGCCCTACACCCTCTCATAGCGCGGCCCAGCGCAGAGCTCCCGTCCTCAAGCGATCCTCAACCAAAGCCTCCGAGTCGCCGGATTACCGGCGCACGCCACTACGCCCGGTACACACACACATATATATATATATAATGCATATATGTATATATGTATATTATATATATATATATATATATATATATATATGTACAAAAGAATATGGCATCTGGCAAAAATGACAATTTTCAAAAATTGTACCCTTTCAACATCCTAACAACACCCAAATACATATTCTTAGTTCCATATAATATTGAATATGTAATTCTCAATTAAGAAAGAACTCATATTTTGCCAATAATCTCCACTAATAAATGGTTATATGTATGTCCTGAAAATATATAACGATGCTCGTTTTTCTCAATGGAACGGAATGATTGAGACTGATTGAGAAACAACATTTATCCATACATTTAATTAAAACTTATATATTTCGATTTCAATGTTTTTCAGCATCGAACATTTTCAAAATGATCAAGTATGGTTTGAATGTTTTGCAGATGTAGCAGCAATCAAAATTCACAATATGTAAGTAATTCTCACTTTTCATCATCTGAAAAGATTAAGTTCGTTAAGTTACTCAAGATAACTATTACAAGATGGGTAATTAGTGTTTCTAAACCTTTAATAAAAATATTTTAGATTAGAGATGAATATTTAAGTTTTGAACTGCGCTAACATGAATTTGCAACACTTGGGGACTGTATTTATGTTTATCACACTTTTTTGTCATCTTTTTTATGACTGTATTCATGGCACTTGGGAATTCTAATGAAGTATCAAATGATACTTATTCGGAACTTGGAACAACTTGTCGTTGTCTCGATGGTAAACCAAAAAAGCTGTACACTGATATAAACAAGCTCCTTATGACATTGCCAAAGCAGGAATTTAAGACTGGCAACACTAACTGCTGTTCAACTTATATGGAATTTATTTGAGCCTCCTGTCCACGTCTGTCTACACTGAAGATGCATGTCCTCAGAGCTAACTACCAGGTGCTTATCTGGAAAAATACCCATGTCCAGAATCATGTTATACCGAGTCCTGAATCACATAGATGGAGAAAGACTGAGGAGATCCTTGAATATGACTGGTGTGATTTCATACCTCAGGTGAGGAATACATCATGTATATAGGGTTGGGCACACATCGACTTTTCTCTGTTGTCCCATTGAAAGGAGTGTTTTTTTATGGCATTTTTCACGCTGATCACGAATCGTTGAAATTTTTGACCTAGGATGATGTCTTAGGTTGGTAAAATGCAAAAAATCAAAATGGCCACCAAATTTACCCACTTTTCAGGTAAATTTGATAATAATGGCTTACTAGGATGTAATATTATTGTTATCAAATTTTACCTGAAAAGTGGTACATTTGGTGGCCATTTTGAATTTTTGCATTTTACCAACCTAAGACATCATCCTATGTCAAAAAGTTCAACGGATTCGTGATCAGCATGAAATTTGGCCATAAAAAACACTCCTTTCAAAAAAAGTATGGTTGTATGCCCAACCCTAATGTAACCATCATCAAGTTAGAACACCTTTTATTTCTGATTTCTGTCAGCTTATCTACTGATCACCACCATACTCCCATTATAATTATATGATTATTTGCTTATTGTAACTTTAGCATTTCAATTTTTTTATGTTCAAATTCAAAATTTGTCTGCTACTTTGTATATGAGCAAATGTAATGCTGAAAATGGTCATTATATTTGCCATAAACATAAATTTATACAAAATAAAAAATACAAATGTATGACTTTATATTTGACACAGAAGCTGGCAGACATCCTTGTGCACAAGAAACTACACTCCAGGATGACAACAAGGATGACGATGATGTTGTGTCTTCCAGCTTGGCATATTAAATCTAAATGAAGATGAAGAATAGACAATGCTATTGATGAAAATGTATTGTGCATTGTAGTCTTCCAACTGAAACAAAATGTTTGAAGTATGGTACTTGTTTTTGTTCTCAATTTGCATGAGTTTCTGTCATGCTTAATGGTATCAGTACTATAAATTGTAATTATGAGTGTCAAGCGGTACATCCATGCTGAAGGGAATGTTTTATTGAAGTATTTGAGTAGTTGTTACTATTGTAAGAAAATATATAATTTTAGTTATGGTTTGGAGGGTTTATTTGTTTCCCTATGTTATGTTACTAGATGTGTTGTACGATATGTCATTGGACGATGGAATTCATTTCTTGTCATTTCTAAGTAAAATTGTGCTGATATTGATTAACTTGCATGTGAAATATGATATTCGTTCCAGATAAAAATATTGAAAAATGCATTTTGTTGCCTCAGAATGCAGAAAACAGAACAATCCAAATGTGTTTTTTTTAATTGCTTATTTCACAGTTTTACATATAGTAGGAATACAAATCACGATGTAACACAGCTGAGCACACCGAGGCAATTGGCAAACAAGCAGATTTCAAGGCCATAGGACCCATATTCTTCAAAAATCATGGTCCAGCAAATTCCCTATGGAGGGGAGAAGGGTTTCGGTATCTGGCCCATGGGCGATTAAGGCTGAAGTCTCAAAAGTGTTTGCTTCCTTAAAGACCTGGTGACACCTTGTCAAGTCTGTGACTGGCAGATGCCCCCATCCATCCTTCCCTCAATTGAAATGGCACCAGAGCTGACTGTGCTCATGACAAGGCTGAAAGTCCCAACTCTGTGTCCACTTTCATTTCTCACATACCTAACCACTCACTCTCTGTCCCTAACACAGCCACAGATACACTAATGCTCCTCAGACACGATGTCTTTCTCATCAGAAAAGGTTGAAGAGTTTCTTACAACCCTTGACTCTTATTCTGCAACCTGCCAGACGGACATCACCGCCTGTGTCCAAAAAACTGGCTCGGCTGCTCTTGCTTTTCTCTTCTTCCTGTTAACCTATTCTTTTCCGTAGGTCACCTTCCATCTAATTGTACGTCAGCCAACATCACTGTATTACACAAAAATGGAGCAAAAACAATACTCTTAACTATATGGTCGCTACCTTACCTCCCAATTATAAGCAATTTCTTGGAATCCCTCATCATAGCTGATGTCAAATCCTTCATTTTCTCCAATGGCCTGATCTTAGATCATCAATTTGGATTCAGACCAGGTCATCTTGATCTCTAAACTCTCTGACTATACGATCCAAGACCACCTCTCTCCATTGCTATAGTCAAAGTGTGGTTGGAATGGGATCCCATCCTCTGCCATCAAGTCTGCAGTGCCCGAAGGCAGTCAGTGCCTTGGGACAAGTCTGTTCCGAATTTTCATCAACGATCTTATGACTCTTTGGAAAGTCCTCTTTATCTCTTTGAATATGACTACAAATGCTGTAGCATCCCTCATCCTTCAGATAGACAAGCAGCAGCATTTTCCTTTTTTGCAGACATTAATAGAATCATGAGATGGTACACCACTTGGATGGAAGATGTCTTTCATACCTGACAAACCTCACACTCTTACTGTGTCTCTCTGAAAGGACCATCAGCAAGATCTCCCATTTATTTCCTTTACAATTCTCTTGAAGAAGTGCAGCCACTCAACTTTCGGGCCTCACCAACAGCCATGATCTTTCTTGGGTAAACCACATATCAAAGTTAGTCACCAAAGACAGCCGCTAACATGGCATCCTCCATCGTACAAAGTCTTTCTTTTGCTCATCTGAACTTTTATCCACTTACAAGGCCTTCATCCACAGCTTGCTGGAGTTCTACTCCATCCTTTGGACGTGCCCCTTCCTCACATCTTGCTCAGCTTGATGCCAAAGGAAACCAGGGCCTTCAAAATCATTTGTATCTCCAGGGGAAGGTGAGTCTCTGGGCTTATTACTTTCACATCACAGTAAGGTGTGTGGTCTCTCAGTCTTCCACTACCTTATTTATGGTCTTGCCCTCTGCTCTTTCCATTGTTTGTCCAACCTCCAACCCCACTCCCCCACCCTCTTCCTTATGTTTCTGCAGGGTGCACAGCTTGCCAATAACCCTTCTGGTGAAATTCCCAATATCCAGGCTCACTGCTCACCTCCATTCATTACTCCTTTCTCATGCCTGTGGAATCAACTTCCTCAATCTGTTCAATCTTATTCTTCTCTCCGGCATGACAAGAGAGCTGTACTTTCCTGGTGTTGTTAAACTTTAACTAAATCAGTCTATTTTGGTGCATTAAACAATACCATTCCATCTAATCCATACTCATGATCTTTTATACCTTCATTAAGCCTCTCCAAGCCCACATCTTTAGGGTTTTCCAGACAACCCCACCCTCGATCCTCACCCTCCTCTGCATTATTTTTTGTTACATTTGTGATTCTGCCCCAGTTTTCCAATTCCACTTTTGTGATTGAGAGTTTTCCACCTACATACAACTTATTCACCTCCTGTATTTTCTTCAACACCCCTTGCTCTCCTTGGTCCCCATGTCCCTTTCTTCTTCAAAGTCTCCATTATTTTTTTTCCTCTACCCTGCTGTTGGTGTATTCACCCTCCCTCTCTCCACTGTTTCTTTTGTTCTCTATGTGTGTCTGGTATGTGTTCTCGCTCAACTCTGAGCCTCGACTCTGTATACAACTTTTTTTAAATAATAAAAAATTCCGAAAATGAGACTAAGCTGTAATTTAATCCCATTTACCCTTTCTTTTCTCATTTATTTTGCTTTTGATGAGTGCACCATTACCTTTCCCTTGGATTTTGTCCTACCTTCTGCATGTACCACCTCCAATCACCAATTCAAAGTTTGAAGAGAAAGCCTTGGATAAATGCATGAGTTGACATCCATGGTATGTTACATCATTGTACAAGTAGGTCTAAGTTTGCTTCAATGTGGGCGAAGTGATCCAACATGTATTTTGTCATTATCAGAATTACTTAATTGTGGCATGCTGTGATCACGAGCCAAAAGCTCTGGTGGATGGCCTATTTTAGCACAATTTAACAATGTTATTTTCTTAATGAGCTTCTTCATTTGCATCAAAACGTGTGCCTCCCTGTGTCTGGTGACAGCACGCCAGACATCCCAGGGTGACCATAGCTCTGCTTTTATAATGGAGGGATGAGGCCTCCAGTGAGTAAACAGACAATGTAATGGTGTATGAACACATTTAATAAAATCACACCAGGATTGGAATGATACAGACTAATAATAATTGCACATTATCACTCATATAATTGAGACGAGTCAATTAGCATATAAGAGAGTTCAAAACCTTTTTAAATTTTTTTATTCATCCACCGACAAATACACGATACTAATTTGATAATTTTTTACTAAAGTTAATATTTTAGTGAAAATAATGCCCGGCATGTCAAACCATTTTCCAATATCATTATATAGTATAGACAGATATTACTAATTGGTAGCATGTTGCAGTTAGTTGCTGCTGAAAGTTTATGATGTGTGAAGTGAATCTTAAGTCTCACATTTTGACAGAAACTGTTAGTTCATGAAGTCATTACACCCACATGGACTTGCCATCACAGTTAACTTAATGTTATTTAGAGACCTCTTGTTATCACACATTCTTGTGCTCACCGAAAATGTTTTCCCTGTCAGTGTCATCATTACTCGCACATGAAAGGTGTGAAACCAACTATCATAATTCAATGATCACTATGGGCTGGATTGTTAGTTGCACATTAATAAGCATGCAATTGCCATGTAAATAAGAAATATTTTAAATCCAATCCTTTTCACTACTTGAATCATTATAATTTGTACGTAGCCTGTGGCTGCTGGTTGCATCACTGCTGAGAGTGTGGCTGTGCTGCTGATGCAGTGCCTGTTTCCAGTCAGCTGGTACTCGAATTTGGCAACCTCGGAAAAGATGGCAGGCTGAGTCAACCACCTTGTGTTATTTAATGTCACGACAGGGCTCAAATCAAGACCTATGATATTAAGCCAGCCACCTTATCCATTACTTCAATGGTGCCTTTCAGGACTAACAATGTTGGGCTTTAATTGCTTAAAGAAATGACCAACCTGGATGTGAGATAAATGACTGATGAAATGTTTACCAACTTATAGAACTGAACAAGTGGCTGTAATTATATGCAGCAACATCTCGTTTTCAAACGAAAACTGACTTTCAACATCAGCTCTGAAAATATTTATCTTGTCAAGCAGCATATAATTAAAGAATCATCTTTGCACTGAATGACAAAAAAATTGGCAGAACAACTGAAATGAGTGAAACGGTACTCCGAAGACATCGAAATAGAATTGGCCGAGATAAATGCCCAAGTGTACATTCGTGCAAGGTAGACCAACAAATATGGACAACATAAAAATCGACCTATGTATAATGATACAACCACTGGAAAATGAAAGCATCTTATAAATTACCTGGAATACCTACCTTGCCTTACCATAATTACTTTACCTTGGAGTAGAAGAAGTCAGCAAATATGTCATAACAAATGCGCAAAACAATTGCCAACTAATACATAGGTATGTAGAACAGTAATCTTGAAAATATACCTCTCCCCAAGAACCAAAATCAAAGCCATAAACCAGCTTGCAGTACCAATGTTCCATTACAGCTATGGAATAGTAAAGTGGCCACAATCGAAAATCAAAAAAACATAGACATAAAAACAAGGAAACTCCTCACTATCCAAAAAATGTTCCATAAACCATGCATCCCAAGAATGTTCCTGTTGAGAAAAGGAGGTGAAGGCCCGATGGAACTGAAGCAGGTGCACAGAGCGATGACTGTAGGATTAGCAGAGTATGTGAAAAGTTCAACAGACAATAGCACATAATTTGTATACAAGCATGAAAACCAAACCAGAAAATGTACCTCTCACTACCATGCAAAGCCTGGTAATGGCTTAACGATTAAGGTGGCTGGTTTAAGATGTTAGGTCTTGAGATTGAGCCTCTGTCCGTGCCATCGGAATAACACCAGGTGGGTTGATTCAGCCTGTCATTCCGTCCGAGGTTTGCAAGATGAGTACCAGCTTACTGGTAACAGAGGGGCACTGCATCAGCAGCAGACCACGCTCAGAAAAAATGATGCAACCAGCAGCCACAGGCTGCATACAAAACAACAACTCACCTTGAAAGAAACTTCGAAAATCAGGTGTGAATAGAAGATGTCACAAGAAACGAAACAGCAACAAATACAGCCCATTGATTGCAAAAAAACCGACAAATATAAATAGCGAAGTTACACAGCGACAATCGGGAGAGAGACAAAAGAGCAGGTAATTCAAAAAAAGTTGGACAGATTGGGATAGACAAAGAAGGTTCACTGTAATAGCTAAGAAAAGGTTAGCTCAATTGGGGACGGAGAACAACCATAATAAATGCCCAAGATCAAGCACACAACAACAAGGGCTTAATAAAGTGGCGTGACTGAGCCTATCAGACAATGTAGATTTGCCAAGGTAGAAACAGAAATCACGAGTCACCCACTCTCGGGATGTATAAAATCATGTCTACACAACTGGACTGTACACACAAGGAACAACAAAGTGTCGAGTAATCACTGGACATCTGCAAGAATTTCAATATCCAGTCTCAGAAAACTCATGAAAACACGAACCAAATGTGATCATTGAAAATGACGAAGTAATGCTCATGTATGACCTGATGATCCCATCAAGCATGAACAAAGAAGACAAAGCACTGTGACCACGACATAGTACTCTAGATACATGAAGGAAAATAAGGCATTGCTAATTGATGGTTCAGTCCCTAGTGATTGGTCTTAATGCGAAAATAAAAAAGACCAAATATCAGGATTTCAAGAATAAAATCGAAGACTTGGAAGCTGAAGAACACCAAATTTGTACAGTGATATATTGAAGCAAAGGATTGATAAAAAGAACCCCACAAAGATCCTACAATCCATACCCGAGAACATTACCAACAAACAAACTACAGTTGGAGGCTGTCCGGGCTCGGTGACAATCCTGGACAGAGCCCTTGGAAACAAAACTCTGAGAACAACACAACTTCACAACTTGATCATGGAGGTTTACCTCAACACTTCTACAATTTTACTTCCAGCAAATGCGATTTGACTGTTTTGGAGATTTTTTATTCAAAACTTCAAAACAACTGTGCCTCCACTAACCTTTATGAAGAGTAAATTTTTTGATTCAAACAATAAACACAAAGTGGGGAGGCCACAACAGTCCACCAATCACCAACTGAGCTGTGTTATCAGATCTCGTGACACTGAGCCAATTGAAGTAGAAGTGAATCACCAATGATAGTATATTTAGTGGGGCAACTTAGCTAAATATACATAACAATTGTGCATTTGTGAGGAAAGCACCAAATTTGGCACACTAGTAGCCTACATATTATGAACAGATTGGATATTGGGCCATCTCAATTCAGCGCTGATGCTTTGGCAGCCATTTTCCACTGCAATCAAAAATTTGAGATGGCCCAATATCCAAATCTGTTCATAATATGATAGGCTACTAGTGTGCCAAATTTGGTGCTTTCCTCACAAAATGGCACAATTGTTATGCTATATTTAGCTAAGTTGCCCACTAATATTGTTTTACAAGTGGCTCCAAAAGCACAGGCAATCTATACTAATAAACTCAGTGTGTCAGTGTGTCTCTCCTCATTAACTCCAAAACCATGAAACCTAGCAGCTTGAAACTTGCATGCATACGAAGGAAACACCAAGGAAGTGCAAAAGTGAAAATGGGTGTTGTTTTAATTACACACCCCTTTTAAGATATTTAATTAGCCTGTAATATTATATCCTTTATCCTTTACCCCTGATCCTCGCCACCTCGCTCTCTGGGTGTTAAGGTGTTCCTGGGTAACCTCGCTGGGGTCTGAAGCCGCCAAGTTTTTTCGCCGACTCAACCATACCTTGACTTGGAACAGGCCGCAACGGTATCTAATTGATAAAGTTTTTTTATTTCCACTCTCCTCACTGAAATTATCCATACCTATGAATCGCTGATACATGGCACTGCTTATAAACACCCGGAGACGTGAGCGTTCGTAACTATATTTCCGCACATGCCATAGACTTGAGAATCTGTTAAACTAAACTGAATTACAAAATGTAAGCCTCAAGAATGGAACTTAGCAGCAGTTCTGACTGCTTAAAAAAGTGTTCATTTGTCTATTCAGACATAGTTGGAATTCGACATAGCTATCGTTGCCAAACATTAATTGGAGGCAATTGAAGTGCTTAAGCGCTTGCCAAGGTCCCCAGTCGAAGCAGCGGTCCAGTTCATATCCCGATCGGGATGACAGTCAGCAGTTGCTACAAGGTAGAGGCACATATTGGTATATTGGATCTGTAATTTATGACTCTTTAGGTGTGTTGTATGCCTGCATGCTTGATTATGGGTGCGTTGTGGAAAAGTTTCATCATGTATCTGGAGGTTTAATTTTTAACCTCAAGCAGTGTATGAGCGATCAATGTTTCCTTGTCCTCATGGCTGTTCTAAGCAATTAGCTATTTTATATGTCTCGGTGCAGTTAACAAAATTATTTGTTTCTCTCTGTGAGTTTCAAAGCAAAATCATTTGATACACCCAATTTCCAAGGCGTTCACCTTATTAACATGTTTTCTCAATTGCAGAGCCAATTTTTTTTCACAAGTCACATAACGATTTTGTGTGTGTGTGTGTGTGTGTGTGTGCATGTGTTTCATAAAGCATAACATATTCTCTGCTAACTCCCCTACCTCCACCACCTCTCTCTTCTCTCTCTACTCTCTCTCTCTCTCTCTCTCTCTCTCTCTCTCTCTCCTCTGTCCCATCCTTGCTTCACCAACTCCTAATACAGTGCTGCTTCCTCCCACAACCTCTCTCTCTCTTCTCTTTCTGTCTCCGAACCACCTGGACAGTAGTTATGATCAAATGGTGGTCATCTCCACACATATCCAGAATGGTGTATATCCGCACGTATCCGAACAGTGAATTATCTCCGCATGTATCCGGACGTGGTTAGTCTGAACATTAGAAATATTTCCATAACGTGTCTGAACGGTGGTTTTCCGGACAATAGTATCTCGGACGTGCTCCAGATGGTGTTATGTCTGAAGAATCCTCTCCTCCACCTGCTTTCCCTTCACCCACCCGTCCTCCATCCCCCCTGCTTCCCTCGCTCCCCTCCAACCCTCCTTGTCTCCCACCTCCTCACTCCTCCACATCTCTCTCTCCTCCACCTCTCTCTCTCTCTCCTCACTCCTTTTTATCCCCACCCCTCCCTTAGTACCTGTCGTCCAGACGGTGGTCACTCCGACAATGTCCAGATGTGTAATGTCCCTCCCCTCCAACAGTTGCCTTACCTTCCCCTCCTCCCCCCAAAATATGCTGCTTTGTTTTGCCCCTCCCCCACCCTGCATTCCTTTTCCGCACCCCACCATCACTCCCTCCTTCCTCACTCCCCCACCACCCCTCTTCCCCTTCTCTCACCTCCCACCCACCTCGCTCCCCTCTCCTCCTCTCTCTCCCTCAACCCTACCATCCACTTTCTCTCTCTTCTTCCTCAATATTCCAGTAGGTGAAGCGATGGGTTGTAATTGCTGTTACAAAATATAGTAAGATACTACTCCACCGATCAAAATTTTAGAACACCCACCATTTTCCAGTTTTTCTGAAATTTTAAGCAGTTTAATGTTCAATGTACTCTGAAATTAAGCAAGAACAATAAACAATTACAGATAAAAATGAAATCATGGATCGTTTTGTTAACATAAATTTTTATGGAATATTTTGACTCATCAAAAGAGCCAACCTTTTGGCAGATATAACAGCCGAACATACTCGTGGCTATTTTTACATGCAATGGATAATGAATATTGTTCGAAAAGTTTTTTCCCACAGTTCCACGAATATGTTGCACTGGAGGTTGCTTTGTGCTTTTCACCATTCTCGATCCAGTTCATACCCAACCAGCTCGATGGGTTTAAGTCTGGAAGACTGTGCTGGCCATTCCATGATTTGAAGCCTACAGTCTGTGTCTTTTCTTTTGAGGTAGTGCTGCAAGCCTTGAGGTATGTTGGTCGTTATCTTGCTGTAGGATGAACCCCTGACCACTAGGCATCTGACAGAAGGGTATTGGCATGGCGCTTGCAAATGCGGGGTACACATTTGGTTCAGGTGCCAGTCACACTGGTGCAAGGTCGCCGCCTGGATCCAGCTAAAGAGCCCCAGATCATTCACGCTCCTCCTGTTTGACAGTTGGTGTCACAGCTGAGAACCATCCTTTCGCCTACTCAGACGGCATACAATAAACACCGCTGATGAAAGAAATTTAAATTTTGATCAAGGTCCATAAGACTTCTTCCAGTTTTCAGTAGGTCCACTGCGGTGCTCATGACCCAGGCAGCCTCTTTCTTATTTTGCCATCTTAGCAAATGGCTTTCTTACTGCCAACTTTGACCTGTCATACTGCAGCTCGAATCTTCCTTCACAGTTGAAATTGAGACTCCTTACGATCAATCCATGTAAAGCTGTCTTGAGCTGCTGTCCTGTGAGCCGCCTATCACGCCAAGCTGTTGACCTCAGAAACTTGTCTTCTGATTTGGTTGTTGGCTTTGGGTCTGCATGCTCTTCCGTTCAGAGTTTTCCAGTTTCCAAATGCTTTGATGGGTAGGAACTGTACTCACGCCACCTTGGCTTACTTTGCAATTTCCCTAAATGAAAGACCTACATCTTTAAGGGTTTATATGTCTGCTGTCTTCCTTGTTAATGTCTTTTTTCTCGCCTTATGATAGCAATATACTGACTTCCTGCAGTGCAGATATTGTCCCAAATATGCTTCAGAGGGGGAGCAACAACACAGTCTTTCAACAAATGCTTATACAGACAGAGGGTTTTGTAACATTTCACAAAGTTAGACACCTGAAGGAATTATTTGCAGTCACACTTTTAAGGCTTAATTTACTTCCATTGGCTGCGAATAGCTGAAGTTGTAAACTTCCATTACTTGTTCCCTGAAAAGGGCTTTTTCAACAACTCTGAAATTTACAATTATTTTTCACAGTTTTGTAACTCAACACATTTTTTTTTAACTTGGCAGTTTACCGCTTACGCTTTGTACCATTTCAGGTTATTCACTGGATCTTGAACTGCTTAATTTCAGTAAAATACGAAAAATGGGGTGTTCTAAAACTTTGACCAGTAGATATCATTCTATCATACTGTTGTTCTAATTTCCCATGTTTGTCCCTTAATTGTTCCTTCTCTTTTTAAGCATGTTTTGGGTTCATGTGAAAGTCAATCTGTATGATTTTCATGCTCCGCTGACGAAGTCGCCAGTGGCATTATGATTTGGGGTTGTCTGTCCATTTCCATGTTATTACCCTCAGGTGCCGAAGATGGTGAGGGTATTGCATTGGGTCCTTTTTCTTTGTCTCTGTTGTCTGTCTGTTTGTTTGTCCGCACAGAATTTCGTATTTTCTATGCAACCCTTGTCAGATCGAGAGGAAATTTCAACCATTGATGTGACTACTCATCGGAATGTTTCAACATGTAATTATGACGTCATAGGTCAGTAGTGTGGCACCATAATTGGAAACCGGAAAAAATTTGGACCTCTTATCTCTGAAACGACTCAGGAAAAAATTGAGAACTGGCACGCGCAAGCTTCCTATGCGGAATGAGTGATTTTTTTATGATGTCATATGTGCCCTCATTATGACATCAATAATTGCATATGTAGAATGCACAGTCTATCATTAGAAAATTTTGGGATAAAATGGTCCCAGAAAAAAATTTCATGAATGTATTGGTCATGTGATTTGGCAGCCATATTGTTTAAAAAGAAAAAACCTTCAAAAATCTTTTCTCTCTGCGTGGCGAACAAATTGAAGTGAAAACTTTACAGCATGTGACTGCCTATTCCTGAGGAACAAAAGGTTCACAATATCGAGTCAGTTGGTCACATGGTTTAGCAGCCATATGGATTTACCCCTAAAACATAAAACCTCGAAGCACTCCATGGAAAAAAGATTTAAACTTGGCACATGTGAAGTACTCCCCATGAGAAACAAGTCACGAATTTTTTGATGATGTCATTGGTGGCTTCATTTATGAAATCATAATTGCATACGTCAAATCTTTAATCTCATCAGTATGAACAATGTTTGAGGGGCATCTCGGAGCTAGAATTGGTGGAGGGGAAAAAATTGATCGATGTCATCGGTCACTGTGGTTCGGCAGCCACATTTTTTTAACATAAAACCTTAAATTATTCTTTCCGACAGCTGAAACAGATCAAGGCAATTCTTTACAGGTAGATCAACCTATCCATGTGGAGATAAAAGTTTCTCCACACTATGATGTCATTAGGTCACAATGGTTGGCGAGCTATGATTTTTTGAAGAATAAACCTTCCTTAAAAAATTCTTCTCCAGAAATGGGCTTGACAGATCGAGGGGAAAACTTCACCCACATGTTCCAAGCCTTAGGGATCATCCAGGGTGTTTCACAAATCATGAATAGGTCTACATGGTCTGGCAGCCCATATGGAATGAACACAAAAATCTTTAAATTTTTTTATTTTCTCTTGAACCGTTCAACAATCGACTGAAGCCGCCACAGTTAATTATGTAGTAGTCATGGGGAATGATACATTTAAATTTCAAAACCTGAATCGACGCATGGCCTGGCAGCCATAATATTTAATATTTGAAATCTGGGGTTCAGAGATTTAAATCAAACTTGGTCAAGTATTAATGATGTAATAATGTGGGGAGGGCATATATTGGTGACGCGCAAAACGTTCCGAAGGAGTGCCCTTTCTACTTTCTTATGCCCTGCGCTTTGGCAATAATGTGTTTCAAATAGGATTTCATGCATTTTTCTTTAATTATTTTTTATTAAAATCGATTCATAACTTAATCTCAATTGCATTTCTTGCAAGTTCGTAATTTTCAACTACAGTCTTTTTAACCTCATCAAACAATTTATTTATTTATTGTTTTTAAACGTTTGTGCAATCTGACCAATCAATGTTAAAATAGAACACATCAGTCACTTATTTTTTTGTCACATAGCAAATATAATTATAATCTATTTCATGTCACATAGTCCATTCATTTTTGTATTCCTCAATTTAGACTTTCTTCCAATCAACATTAAAATAACGATGTATTTTTCAGTAGAACAATCCAGGTTTTTGTGAATTCACCAAAAAGTGGAAACAATGTTTTAGTGAATTATTTTCCATCATTAACTGCACATAGGTATCTATTAAAGCCAGCTCAAACAACATTTCTTTCTAGAGTAGTTTATGCATATGCTTTAAGATCATTCTATGCATGTACAGTACATTTGTTCCTGTTATTAATATCATTATAAGAGTTTGCAATTTATTTTATCCAACGTTTATATACTAGCATTTCTTCATGTATTTTGTAATGCCTCTTTGCAATTGTATTTTGGACCACGGGATAGGATCATGCCCTTTTAACAGTTTAACTGCAACCAGCAGTTAATTAAATCAATCTGAATCTCATATTCATTAACGACTGCTGTTGAAGTACCGGACATACATTTGAAAGTGATGCGTGTGAATTAATAACTGCGCTCAAGAGTCTAATGATTGTGTCTTGCATAATGGAGAAGGCAGGGCGGGTTTGGGCAGTCGACAGAAATTTAACAAAATGGGATAAGTGACAGTAGTCCGGGGGTCCGTTAAGCAGGCGATTGGCAGCGGCAGGAGCGATCGCCGCCGGATGTGAGCATGACGGAGAACGGCTTGACGGCCAAGAATCTATCAGCGTGTGCTTCTTAATGCAGGAATATCTGCCAATGCATCAGGGCAGGGTGGGCCCGTCCTGTGGAGAGAAGAAATCTACCCAGGTCTGTCACCTCGATACGTGTATTTTTGGCATCCAGCGAGTCTAACTCATTGTTCTTTACATGTTTGTTAGCTGCCAACGGAAGCTGTCATGGGATGTCCTCATCCAGCCTGAGGGTGCTTAAAGGTTCTATCAGCTTGAGGGTGCTTAAAAGTCTTACCCAACAAGACACTCATAACTCAAGAGTGCTGAAAAAGAAATATCATTTCATGAGGAGTTTATTATTGATTACAGTTT
>CM068956.1:83983952-83995811 GCA_035128595.1 Eptatretus atami | reverse complement strand
CAGACCAGTACAATGCAGATATGTTCAGGATATTGAGCCAAGGTTGGAGCTCGTTTCATTTACGTATGTTGAAAGCAACCTTCATCCTTACCACCGATCCAATACTATGTCGCTCAAAAAGCGAATTTGTACGATCTCTTGTGTCTTCTTTCAGCATGGAAAGATCAAGAGAAGTACGGTAACAAATGGTGAATGGACCTTAGGGGAAACTCATCCCCCCTCTCTCCAGGATGCGGTTGCAAACGTCAATCATCGACCATCTCTGCTCCAGCCAATGGGAGCTTGACGTGAAGATGATGAGCCGACCAATGGGCGTTCGGAATAACCGTGACGTCATTACAGTTGAACCACTCAGTGTCTACCTTATTGAGACCTACGTATAAAGCACGTGCCTTCACTTCCTCCTTCACTTGCTGTGATTTTACCCTGAAGAGTGCAGCACGAAAAGCTTTGGTCACTATTATGTCATGTTTGTTTGTATCCATATTGAATTCTGTAGTACGAAACATCTGTTTATATTTGTATGTATATATATATATATATATATATAACATATATATATATACATATGTTGTTGTGTTCTTCTTTCGGCTGCTCCCGTTAGGGTCGCCACAGCCGATCATCCGTTATGATCCGCATACTGATTTGCACAGGTTTTACGCCGGATGCCCTTCCTGACGCAACCCTGGTCGCCTTTATGACACAGAGATAAGGATTGGGTTTCGCCATGATTCCGGGCTGCCCTACACCCTCTCATAGCGCGGCCCAGCGCAGAGCTCCCGTCCTCAAGCGATCCTCCAACCAAAGCCTCCGAGTCGCCGGATTACCGGCGCACGCCACTACGCCCGTACACACCACACATATATATATATATATATATATATATATATATATTGTACAAAAGAATATGGCATCTGGCAAAAATGACAATTTTTCAAAAATTGTACCCTTTCAACATCCTACAACACCCAAAATACATTTCTTAGTTCCTATAATATTGAATATGTAATTCTCAATTAAGAAAGAACTCATATTTTGCCAATAATCTCCACTAATAAATGGTTATATGTATGTCCTGAAATATAAAATAACGATGCTCGTTTTTTCTCAATGGAACGGAATGATTGAGACTGATTGAGAACAACATTTATCCATACATTTAATTAAAACTTATATATTTCGATTTCAATGTTTTTCAGCATCGAACATTTTCAAATGATACAAGTATGGTTTGAATGTTTTGCAGATGTAGCAGCAATCAAAATTCACAATATGTAAGTAATTCTCACTTTTCATCATCTGAAGAAGAATTAAGTTCGTTAAGTTACTCAAGATAACTATTACAAGATGGGTAATTAGTGTTTCTAAACCTTTAATAAAAATATTTTAGATTAGAGATGAATATTTAAGTTTTGAACTGCGCTAACATGAATTTGCAACACTTGTGGACTGTATTTATGTTATTCACACTTTTTTGTCATCTTTTTTATGACTGTATTCATGGCACTTGGGAATTCTAATGAAGTATCAAATGATACTTATTCGGAACTTGGAACAACTTGTCGTTGTCTCGATGGTAAACCAAAAAAGCTGTACACTGATATAAACAAGCTCCGTTATGACATTGCAAAGCAGGAATTTAAGACTGGCAACACCTAACTGCTGTTCAACTTATATGGAATTTATTTGAGCCTCCTGTCACCGTCTGTCTACACTGAAGATGCATGTCCTCAGAGCTAACTACCAGGTGCTTATCTGGAAAAATACCCATGTCCAGAATCATGTTATACCGAGTCCTGAATCACATAGATGGAGAAAGACTGAGGAGATCCTTGAATATGACTGGTGTGATTTCATACCTCAGGTGAGGAATACATCATGTATATAGGGTTGGGCACACATCGACTTTTTCTCTGTTGTCCCATTGAAAGGAGTGTTTTTTTATGGCCATTTTTTCACGCTGATCACGAATCCGTTGAAATTTTTGACCTAGGATGATGTCTTAGGTTGGTAAAATGCAAAAAATCAAAATGGCCACCAAATTTACCCACTTTTCAGGTAAAATTTGATAATTATGGCTTACTAGGGCATGTAATATTATTGTTATCAAATTTTACCTGAAAAGTGGGTACATTTGGTGGCCATTTTGAATTTTGCATTTTACCAACCTAAGACATCATCCTATGTCAAAAGTTCAACGGATTCGTGATCAGCATGAAATTTGGCCATAAAAAACACTCCTTTCAAAAAAAGTATGGTTGTATGCCCAACCCTAATGTATACCATCATCAAGTTATGAACACCATTTTATTTCTGATTTCTGTCAGCTTATCTACTGATCACCACCATACTTTCCATTATAATTATATGATTATTTGCTTATTGTAACTTTAGCATTTCAATTTTTTTATGTTCAAATTCAAAATTTGTCTGCTACTTTGTATATGAGCAAATGTAATGCTGAAAATGGTCATTATATTTGCCATAAACAAATAAATTATACAAATATAAAAAATACAAATGTATGACATTTATATTTGACACAGAAGCTGGCAGACATCCTTTGTGCACAAGAAACTACACTCCAGGATGACAACAAGGATGACGATGATGTTGTGTCTTCCAGCTTGGCATATTAAATCTCAATGAAGATGAAGAATAGACAATGCTATTGATGAAAATGTATTGTGCATTGTAGTCTTCCAACTGAAACAAAATGTTTGAAGTATGGTACTTGTTTTTGTTCTCAATTTGCATGAGTTTCTGTCATGCCTTAATGGTATCAGTACTATAAATTGTAATTATGAGTGTCAGCAGGTACATCCATGCTGAAGGGAATGTTTTATTGAAGTATTTGAGTAGTTTGTTACTATTGTAAGAAAATATATAATTTTAGTTATGGTTTGGAGGGTTTATTTGTTTCCCTATGTTATGTTACTAGATGTGTTGTACGATATGTCATTGGACGATGGAATTCATTTCTTGTCATTTCTAAGTAATAATTGTGCTGATATTGAATGTTAACTTGCATGTGAAATATGATATTCGTTCCAGATAAAAATATTGAAAAATGCATTTTGTTGCCTCAGAATGCAGAAAACAGGACACATCCAAATGTGTTTTTTTTAATTGCTTATTTTCACAGTTTTTACATATAGTAGGAATACAAATCACGATGTAACACAGCTGAGCACACCGAGGCAATTGGCAAACAAGCAGATTTCAAGGCCATAGGACCCATATTCTTCAAAAATCATGGTCCAGCAAATTCCCTATGGAGGGGGAGAAGGGTTTCGGTATCTGGCCCATGGGCGATTAAGGCTGAAGTCTCAAAAGTGTTTGCTTCCTTAAAGACCTGGTGACACCTTGTCAAGTCTGTGACTGGCAGATGCTCCCCATCCATCCCTTCCCTCAATTGAAATGGCACCAGAGCTGACTGTGCTCATGACAAGGCTGAAAGTCCCAACTCTGTGTCCACTTTCATTTCTCACATACCTAACCACTCACTCTCTGTCCCTAACACAGCCACAGATACACTAATGCTCCTCAGACACGATGTCTTTCTCATCAGAAAAGGTTGAAGAGTTTCTTACAACCCTTGACTCTTATTCTGCAACCTGCCCAGACGGACATCACCGCCTGTGTCCCAAAAACTGGCTCGGCTGCTCTTGCTTTTTCTCTTTCTTCCTGTTAACCTATTCTTTTCCGTAGGTCACCTTCCATCTAATTGTACGTCAGCCAACATCACTGTATTACACAAAAATGGAGCAAAAACAGATACTCTTAACTATATGGTCGCTACCTTACCTCCAATTATAAGCAATTTCTTGGAATCCCTCATCATAGCTGATGTCAAATCCTTCATTTTCTCCAATGGCCTGATCTTAGATCATCAATTTGGATTCAGACCAGGTCACTCTTGATCTCTAAACTCTCTGACTATACGATCCAAGACCACCTCCTCTCATTGCTATAGTCAAAGTGTGGTTGGAATGGGATCCCATCCTCTGCCCATCAAGTCTGCAGTGCCCGAAGGCAGTCAGTGCCTTGGGACAAGTCTTGTTCCGAATTTTCATCAACGATCTTTATGACTCTTTGGAAAGTCCTCTTTATCTCTTTGAATATGACTACAAATCTGCTGTAGCATCCCTCATCCTTCAGATAGACAAGCAGCAGCATTTTCCTTTTTTGCAGACATTAATAGAATCATGAGATGGTACACCACTTGGATGGAAGATGTCTTTCATACCTGACAAACCTCACACTCTTACTGTGTCTCTCTGAAAGGACCATCAGCAAGATCTCCCATTTATTTCCTTTACAATTCTCTTGAAGAAGTGCAGCCACTCAAACTTTCGGGCCTCACCAACAGCCATGATCTTTCTTGGGTAAACCACATATCAAAGTTAGTCACCAAAGACAGCCGCTAACATGGCATCCTCCATCGTACAAAGTCTTTCTTTTGCTCATCTGAACTTTTATCCACTTACAAGGCCTTCATCCACAGCTTGCTGGAGTTCTACTCCATCCTTTGGACTGGTGCCCCTTCCTCACATCTTGCTCAGCTTGATGCCAAGGAAACCAGGGCCTTCAAAATCATTTGTATCTCCCACGAGGAAGGTGAGTCTCTGGGCTTATTACTTTCACATCACAGTAAGGTGTGTGGTCTCTCAGTCTTCCACTACCTTATTTATGGTCTTGCCCCTCTGCTCTTTCCATTGTTTGTCCAACCTCCAACCCCACTCCCCCACCCTCTTCCTTATGTTTCTGCAGGGTGCACAGCTTGCCAATAACCCCCTTCTGGTGAAATTCCCAATATCCAGGCTCACTGCTCACCTCCATTCATTACTCCTTTCTCATGCCTGTGGAATCAACTTCCTCAATCTGTTCAATCTTATTCTTCTCTCCGGCATGACAAGAGAGCTGTACTTTCCTGGTGTTGTTAAACTTTAACTAAATCAGTCTATTTTGGTGCATTAAACAATACCATTCCCATCTAATCCATACTCATGATCTTTTATACCTTCATTAAGCCTCTCCAAGCCCACATCTTTTAGGGTTTTCCAGACAACCCCACCCTCGATCCCTCACCCTCCTCTGCATTATTTTTTTGTTACATTTGTGATTCTGCCCCAGTTTTCCATTCCACTTTTGTGATTGAGAGTTTTCCACCTACATACAACTTATTCACCTCCTGTATTTTCTTCCAACACCCCTTGCTCTCCTTGGTCCCCATGTCCCTTCTTCTTCAAAGTCTCCCATTATTTTTTCCTCTACCCTGCTGTTGGTGTATTCACCCTCCCTCTCTCCACTGTTCTTTTTGTTCTCTTATGTGTGTCTGGTATGTGTTCTCGCTCAACTCTGAGCCTCGACTCTGTATACAACTTTTTTTAAATAATAAAAAATTCCGAAAATGAGACTAAGCTGTAATTTAATCCCATTTACCCTTTTCCTTTTCTCATTTATTTTGCTTTGATGAGTGCAACCATTACCTTTCCCTTGGATTTTGTCCTACCTTCTGCATGTACCACCTCCAATCACCAATTCCAAAGTTTGAAGAGAAAGCCTTGGGATAATATGCATGAGTTGACATCCATGGTATTGTTACATCATTGTACAAGTAGGTCTAAGTTTGCTTCAATGTGGGCGAAGTGATCCAACATGTATTATTGTCATTATCAGAAGTTACTTAATTGTGCAGCTGTGATCACAGAGCCAAAAGCTCTGGTGGTATGGCCTATTTTAGCACAATTTAACAATGTTTATTTTCTTAATGAGCTTCTTCATTTGCATCAAAACGTGTGCCTCTCCTGTGTCTGGTTGCACAGCACGCCAGACCATCCCAGGGTTGACCAGTAGCTCTGCTGATTATAATGGAGGGGAATGAGGCCTCCAGTGAGTAAACAGACAATGTAATGGTGTATGACACATTTTAATAAAATCACACCAGGATTGGAATGATACAGACTATAATAATTGCACATTATCACTCATATTAATTGAGACGAGTCAATTAGCATATATAGAGATGTCAAACCTTTTAAATTTTTTTCATCACCGACAAATACACGATACCTAATTTGATAATTTTTTACTAAAGTTAATATTTTAGTGAAAATAATGCCCAGGCATGTCAACCATTTTCCCAATATCATTATATAGTATAGACAGATATTACTAATTGGTAGCATGTTGCAGTTAGTTGCTGCTGAAAGTTTATGATGTGTTGAAGTGAATCTTAAGTCTCACATTTTGACAGAAACTGTTAAGTTCATGAAGTCATTACACCCACATGGACTTGGCATCACAGTTAACTTAATGTTATTTAGAGACCTCTTGTTATCACACATTCTTGTGCTCACCGAAAATGTTTTCCCTGTCAGTGTCATCAGTACTCGCACATGAAAGGTGTGAAACCACCTATCATAATTCAATGATCACTATGGGCTGGATTGTTAGTTGCACATTAATAAGCATGCAATTGCCATGTAAGATAAGAAATATTTTAAATCCAATCCTTTTCACTACTTGAATCATTATTAATTTGTACGTAGCCTGTGGCTGCTGGTTGCATCACTGCTGAGAGTGTGGCTGTGCTGCTGATGCAGTGCTGCCTGTTTCCAGTCAGCTGGTACTCGAATTTGGCAACCTCGGAAAAGATGGCAGGCTGAGTCAACCCACCTTGTGTTATTTAATGTCACGACAGGGCTCAAACTCAAGACCCTATGATATTAAGCCAGCCACCTTATCCATTACTTCAATGGTGCCTTTCAGGACTAACAATGTTGGGCTTTAAGTTGCTTAAAGAAATGACCAACCTGGATGTGAGATAAATGACTGATGAAATGTTTAACCAACTTATAGAACTGAACAAGTGGCTGTAATTATATGCAGCAACATCTCGTTTTCAAACGAAAACTGACTTTCAAACATCAGCTCTGAAAAATATTTATCTTGTCAAGCAGCATATAATCTAAAGAATCATCTTTGCACTGAATGACAAAAAAATTGGCAGAACAACTGAAATGAGTGAAACGGTACTCCGAAGACATCGAAATAGAATTTGGCCGAGATAAATGCGCCAAGTGTACATTCGTGCAAGGTAGACCAACAAATATGGACAACATAAAAATCGACCTATGTATAATGATACAACCACTGGAAAATGAAGCATCTTATAAATTACCTGGAATACCTTACCTTGCCTTACCATAATTACTTTACCTTGGAGTAGAAGAAGGTCAGCAAATATGTCATAAACAAATGCGCAAAACAATTGCCAACTAATACATAGGTATGTAGAACAGGCTAATCTTGAAAATATACCTCTCCCCAAGAACCAAAATCAAAGCCATAAACCAGCTTGCAGTACCAATGTTCCATTACAGCTATGGAATAGTAAAGTGGCCACAATCGAAAATCAAAAAACATAGACATAAAAACAAGGAAACTCCTCACTATCCACAAAATGTTCCATAAAAACCATTGCATCCCAAGAATGTTCCTGTTGAGAAAAGGAGGTGAAGGCCCGATGGAACTGAAGCAGGTGCACAGAGCGATGACTGTAGGATTAGCAGAGTATGTGAAAAGTTCAACAGACAATAGCACATAATTTGTATACAAGCATGAAAACACCAAACCAGAAAATGTACCTCTCACTCACCATGCAAAGCCTGGTAATGGCTTAACGATTAAGGTGGCTGGTTTAAGATGTTAGGGTCTTGAGATTGAGCCTCTGTCGTGCCATCGGAATAACACCAGGTGGGTTGATTCAGCCTGTCATTCGTCCGAGGTTTGCAAGATGAGTACCAGCTTACTGGTAACAGAGGGGCACTGCATCAGCAGCAGAGCCACGCTTCCAGAAAAAATGATGCAACCAGCAGCCACAGGCTGCATACAAAACAACAACTCACCTTGAAAGAAACTTCGAAAATCAGGTGTGAATAGAAGATGTCACAAGAAACCGAAACAGCAACAAATACAGCCCCATTGATTGCAAAAAAAACCGACAAAATATAAATAGCGAAGTTACACAGCGACAATCGGGAGAGAGACAAAAGAGCAGGTAATTTCAAAAAAAGAGTTGGACAGATTGGGGATAGACAAAGAAGGTTCACTGTAATAGCTAAGAAAAGGTTAGCTCAATTGGGACGGAGAACAAACCATAATAAATGCCCAAGATCAAGCACACAACAACAAGGGCTTTAATAAAGTGGCGTGACTGAGCCTATCAGACAAGTGTAGATTTGCCAAGGTAGAAACAGAAATCACGAGTCACCCACTCTCGGGATGTATAAAACTCATGTCTACACAACTGGACTGTACACACAAAGGAACAACAAAGTGTGTCGAGTAATCCACTGGGACATCTGCAAGAATTTCAATATCCCAGTCTCAGAAAACTCATGAAAACACGAACCAAATGTGATCATTGAAAATGACGAAGTAATGCTCATGTATGACCTGATGATCCCATCAAGCATGAACAAAGAAGACAAAGCACTGTGACCAGACATAGTACTCAGATACATGAAGGAAAATAAGGCATTGCTAATTGATGGTTCAGTCCCTAGTGATTTGGTCTTAATGCGAAAATAAAAAAAGACCAAATATCAGGATTTCAAGAATAAAATCAGAAGATCTTGGAAGCTGAAGAACACCAAAATTGTACCAGTGATATATTGAAGCAAAGGATTGATAAAGAAGAACCCCACAAAGATCCTACAATCCATACCCGAGAACATTACCACAAACAAACTACAGTTGGAGGCTGTCCGGGGCTCGGTGACAATCCTGGACAGAGCCCTTGGAACAAAACTCTGAGAACAACACAACTTCACAACTTGATCCATGGAGGTTTACCTCAACACTTCTACAATTTTACTTTCCAGCAATGCGATTTGACTGTTTTGGAGATTTTTATTTCAAAACATTTCAAAACAACTGTGCCTCCACTAACCTTTATGAAGAGTAAATTTTTTGATTCAAACAATAAACACAAAGTGGGGGAGGCCACAACAGTCCACCAATCACCAACTGAGCTGTGTTATCAGATCTCGTGACACTGAGCCAATTGAAGTAAGAAGTGAATCAGCCAATGATAGTATAGTATTAGTGGGGCAACTTAGCTAAATATAGCATAACAATTGTGCATTTTGTGAGGAAAGCACCAAATTTGCACACTAGTAGCCTAACATATTATGAACAGATTTGGATATTGGGCCATCTCAAATTCAGCCGCTGATGGCTTTGGCAGCCATTTTCCACTGCAATCAAAAATTTGAGATGGCCCAATATCCAAATCTGTCATAATATGATAGGCTACTAGGGTGCCAAATTTTGCTTTCCTCACAAAATGCACAATTGTTATGCTATATTTAGCTAAGTTGCCCCACTATATTGTTTTACAAGTGGCTCCAAAAGCACAGGCAATCTATACTAATAAACGTCAGTGTGTCAGTGTGTCTCTCCTCATTAACTCCAAAACCATGAAACCTAGCAGCTTGAAACTTTGCATGCATACGAAGGGAACACCAAGGAAGTGCAAAAGTGAAAATTGGGTGTTTGTTTTAATTACAACACCCCTTTTGAAGATATTTAATAGCCCTGTATAATTATATCCTTTATCCTTTACCCTGATCCTCGGCCACCTCGCTCTCTGGGTGTTAAGGTGTTTCCTGGGTAACCTCGCTGGGGTCTGAAGCCGCCAAGTTTTTTTTCGCCGACTCAACCATACCTTGACTTGGAACAGGCCGCAACGGTATCTTAATGATAAAGTTTTTTTTATTTCCACTCTCCTCACTGAAATTATCCATACCTATGAATCGCTGGATACATGGCACTGCTTATAAACACCCGGAGACGTGAGCGTTCGTAACTATATTTCCGCACATGCCATAGACTTGAGAATCTGTTAAACTAAACTGAATTACAAAATGTAAGCTCAAGAATGGAACTTAGCAGCAGTTCTGACTGCTTAAAAAAGTGTTCATTTGTCTAATTCAGACATAGTTTGGACATTCGGACATAGCTATCGTTTGCCAAACATTTAATTGGAGTGCTTAATTGAGTGCTTAAGCCGCTTGCCAAGCGTCCTCCAGTCGACAGCGGTCCAGTTCATATCCCGATCGGGATGTACAGTCAGCAGTTGCTACAAGGTAGAGGCACATATATGGGTATATTTGGATCTGTAATTTATGGACTCTTTTAGGGTGTGTTTGTATGCCTGCATGCTTGATTATGGGTGTCGTTGTGGAAAAGTTTCATCATGTATCTTGGAGGTTTTAATTTTTAACCTCAGCAGTGTATGAGCGATCATGTTTTCCTTTGTCCTCATGGCTGTTTCTAAAGCAATTAGCTATTTTATATGTCTCGGTGCAGTTATACAAAAGTTATTTGGTTTCTCTCTGTGAGTTTCAAAGCAAAATACATTTGATAACACCTAATTTCCAAGGCGTTCACCTTATTAACATGTTTTCTCAATTGCAGAGCCAATTTTTTTTCACAAGTCACATAACGATTTTGTGTGTGTGTGTGTGTGTGTGTGTGCATGTGTTTCATAAAGCATAACATATTCTCTGCTAACTCCCCTACCTCCACCACCTCTCTCTCTCTCTCTCTCTCTCTCTCTCTCTCTCTCTCTCCCCCTCTCTCTCTCTCTCTCTCTCTCTCTCTCTCTCTCTCTCTCTCTCTCTCTGTCCCATCCTTGCTTCACCAACTCCTAATACAGTGCTGCTTCCTCCCACACCTCTCTCTCTCTTTCTCTTTCTGTCTCCGAACCACCTGGACAGTAGTTATGATCAAATGGTGTCATCTCCACACATATCCAGATGGTGGTTATCTCCGCACGTATCCGAACAGTGATTATCTCCGCATGTATCCGGACGGTGGTTATGTCTGAACATTAGATATTTCCATACGTGTCTGAACGGTGGTTATTTCCGGACAATAGTTATCTCCGGACGTGTCCAGATGGTGGTTATGTCTGGAAGATCCCTCTCCTCACACTGCCTTTCCCTTCCCCCACCCGTCCTCATCCCCCCTGCTTCCTCGCTCCCCCAACCCTCCTTGGTCTCCCCACTCCTCACTCCTCCACATCTCTCTCTCCTCCACCTCTCTCTCTCTCTCCTCCTCCTTTTTATCCCCCACCCCTCCCTTAGTATACCTGTCGTCCAGACGGTGGTCATCTCCAGACATGTCCAGATGGTGTTAATGTCCCTCCCTCACATTGCCTTACCTTCCCCCTCCTCCCCCCAAATAATGCTGCCTTTGTTTGCCCTCCCCTCACGCTGCATTCCTTTTCCGCACCCCACCTCACTCCCCTCCTTCCTCACTCCCCCACCCCACCCCTCCTCTCCCCCCTTCTTCCTCACTCCCCACCCCACCTCGCTCCCCTCCCTCCTCTCTCTCCTCACCCTACCCACCTTTCTCTCTCTCTTCCCTCAATATTCCAGTAATGAAGCGATGGGTTGTAATTGCTAGTACAATAATATAGTAGATATACTCCACCGATCAAAAGTTTTAGAACACACCATTTTTCCAGTTTTACTGAAATTTAAGCCACGTTTTAATGTTTCAATGTACTCTGAAATTAAAGCATAGAACAAATAAACAATTACAGATAAAAATGAAATCATGGAATCGTTTTGTTGAACAAAATTTTATCGAAATTTTTGACTCATCAAAGGAGCCACCTTTTGCAGATATAACAGCCGAACATACTCGTGGCATTTTTACTGCAATGGAAATGAAATATTGTTCGGAAAGTTTTTCCCAAAGTTCCCACGAATATGTTGCACTTGGAGGTTGCTTTGCTTTCACCATTCTCTCCAGTTCATCCCAAACCAGCTCGATGGGTTT
>CM068956.1:83960266-83972448 GCA_035128595.1 Eptatretus atami | reverse complement strand
AAGGCTGATTGGTCTGTAGTTGCAGGGATCTGTTTTTGCACCTTTTGTGCAGGGCAGTGATGTTTGCTGACTTCCAAGCAGATGGCAGATGGCCTTGAGCGAATGAGGGGTGAATAGAACAGAGAGAGGGTGAGCAAGAGCAGAAGAGCAGGCTTTGAGGACACGTGGACTGATGCCATCTGGACCGGTTGCAGAATCTGAGTCGAGGATTGACAGCAAGCTCTCCACCTTGTCAGGAGAAAAGGACACAGAGTCCAGGGACAGTTGGGTGCGACTGGGTAAGGTGTGTAGAGAAAGATGGTTTTGGACACAAGATTTCGCTGCAAACACCGAGTTTAGGCATTCAGATTTTTCACGTGCGGTATCAGCAGTGCTGCCATTTGAGGTAAGGGAGGGGATGGAGGGAACATACACCAGAAACAGATTTGATTAGATGCCACCAGGATTTTGAGGAGGGAGAGAGGTTTGGAGAGTCAGACTTGAGATGAGAAAGATGTTGTTTTCTGGCTCTCCTGAGGGTAGATACACACTTGTTCGAGCTTTATGGAAGGAACTGAGATTTCCCTCAGTTGGGTTTGCTTTCCATGAGGCAAAGGCAAGTTGTTACAGGACAACTGCCTCACCACAAGATTCAGTGAACCAAGGGTGGGAGGAAGGGTAGGACAACTGAAGACGAGAGGGCATAAATCTGTGCATGAGGGCTTAGCTTTGTACCATTTCAGGTTATCACGACTTGAAACTGCTTAAATTTCAGTAAAAACTGAAAAATGGGGTGTTCTAAAACTTTTGACCAGTAGAGTATCATTCTATCATACTTTGTTCTAATTTCCATGTTTTCCTTAATTTCCTTCTCTTTTTAAGCATGTTTTGGGTTCATGTGAAAGTCAATCTGTGATTGATTTCATGCCTCCCTGACGAAGTCGCCAGTGGCATTATGATTGGGGTTGTCTGTCCATCATGTTAATTACCTCGCCCGAAGGATTCGGTGAGGTATTGCATTTGGGTCCTTTTTCTTTGTCTCTGTCTGTCTGTCTGTGTTTGTCCGCACAGAACTTTCGTATTTTTCTCTGCAACCGCTTGTCAGATCGAGAGGAAATTTTCACCATTGATGTGACTACTCATGCGGAATGTTTCAATGATAATTATGACGTCATAGGTCACGTAGTGTGGCAGCCATATTGGAAAACGGAAAAATTTGGACCTCTATCTCTGAAATCGCACTCAGAAAAAAATTGAAACTTGGCACGTCGCAAGCATTCCTCATGCGGAATGAGTGATTTTTTTATGATGTCATATGTGCCCTCATTATGACATCATAATTGCAATATGTAGAATGCCACATCCTATCATTATGAAAATTTGGGATAAAATGGTCCACAAAAAAAATTTCATGATGTCATTGGTCATGTGATTTGGCAGCCATATTGTTTAAAAGAAAACCTTCAAAAACTTCTTCTCTTTCGTGGCTGAACAAATTGAAGTGAACATTTACACATGTGACTGCCTGTTCCTGAGGAACAAAAGGTTCACACATATGATGTCATTGGTCACATGGTTTAGCAGCCATATTGGATTTACCCTAAAACATAAAACTCCGAAAGCACTCCATGGAAAAAAATTTAAACTTGGCACATGTGAAGTACTCCCCATGAGAAACAAGTCCGATTTTTTTGATGAGTCATTGGTGGCTTCATTATGACATCATAATTGCATACGTCAAATGCTTTATCTCATCAAGTATGAACAATTTTGAGGGGCATCTCGGGCTAAATTGTGAGGGGAAAAAATTGATGATGTCATCGGTCACGTGGTTCGGCAGCCACATTGTTTTTAACATAAAAACTTCAAATATCTTCTTCTCTCCGAACAGCTGAAACAGATCAAGGCAAATCTTTACAGGTATGATCACCTATCATGTGGAATAAAAAGTTCTCCACCTATGATGTCATAGGTCACATGGTTTGGCAGCTATGATTTTTTGAAGATAAACCTTTAAAATTCTTCTCCAGAATGGCTTGACAGATCGAGGGGAAACTTCACCCACATGTTCCCCAAGCCTTAGGGATACCAGGGTGTTCACAAATCATGAATAGGTCACATGGTCTGGCAGCCATATTGGAATGAACAAAAATCTTTAAATTTTTTTTATTTCTCTTGAACCGTTTCATCAATCGACATGAAGCGCCACAGTTATAATGTAGTAGTCATGGGGAATATACATTTTAAATTTCAAACCTGATCGGACGCATGGTCTGGCAGCCATAATTATTTAATATTTTGAATCTGGGTTCAGAAATTTAAATCAAACTTGGTGCAAGTATTATAATGATGTAATAATGTGGCGGAGGCATTATGGTGACAGCGCAACGTCCGAAGAGTGCCCTTCTAGTTTCTTATGCCTGCGCCTTTGCATAATGTGTTTTCAAATAGGATTTCCATGCATTTTTTCTTTAATTATTTTATATTAAATCGATTCATAAACTTAATCTCAAATGCATTTCTTGCAATGTTCGTTAATTTTCAACGTACAGTCTTTTTACCTACATCAACAATTTATTTATTTATTGTTTTTAAACGTTGTGCATCTGACCAGTCAAATGTTTAAAATAGAGACATCAGTCACTTATTTTTTTTGTCACATAGCAAATATAATTATAATCTATTCATGTCACATAGTCCATTTCATTTTTGTATTCCTCATTTAGACTTTCTTCCATATCAACATGTAAAATAACGATGTGATTTTTCAGTAAGAACAATCCAGGTTTGTGAATTCACCAAAAAAGTGGAAACAATGTTTTATGTAATTATTTCCATCATTAACTGCACATAGGTATCATTAAAGAACCAGCTCAAACAACATCTTCTTTCTAGAAGTATTTTATGCATATGTTTAATCATTCTATGCATGTACAGTACATTTGTTCCTGTTATTAATAGTCAATTATAAGAGTTGCATTTATTTTATCCAACGTTTATATTACAGCATTTCTTCAATGTATTTTGTAATGCCTCTTGACAATTGTATTTGGACCAGGGAGGATCATGCCTTTTAACAGTTTAACTGCAACAGCAGTTACTTAATTCAATCTGGAATCTATTATTCATTACGACTGCTGTTGAGTACCGGTACCATCACATTGAAAGTGATGCTGGTGAATTATTAAACTGCGCTCAGAGTCTAATTATGTGTCTTGCATAATGGAGAATGGCAGGCGGGTTTGGGGCAGTCGACAGAATTACAAAATGGGGATAAGTGACAGTAGTCCGGGGTCCGTTAATTGGCAGGCGATGTGGCACGGCAGGGCGATCGACCGCCGGATGTGAGCTGACGAGAGAACGCTTGACAGGCAAGAATCTATCAGCAGTGTGGCTCTTAATGAGCGAATATCTTGCCAATGCAATCTAGGCAGGGTGGGCCCGTCCTGTGGAGAGATGAAATCTACCCAGGTCTGTCACCTCCGATACGTGTTCTTTGCATCAGCCGAGTCTACTCATTGTTCTTTACATGTTGTTTAGCTGCCAACGGAAGCTGTCATGTGGATGTCCTCATCCACATGAGGGGTGCTTAAAAGGTTCTATCAGCTATGAGGGGTGCTTAAAAGGTTCTACCAACAAGACACTCATAACTCAAGAGTGCGAAAAGGAAATATCATTTCATGAGGAGTTTATATGATACATTTATATTTTCTTTGCTATTTATATTGACTTATATATTGAAAAAAAATATAAATAATAACACTAATAATAATAATAATAATAATAACTAGAAGGGCACTCCGTGGAGCGCTTACCTCCACCCTGTAATGCCTGATCCACGAGAACATATCTGGCCCAATACATTTTTGAGATATCGTGCTATATATCGTTTTTTAGCCTTATCTCTCAATGGTAAAGATCACATTAAAATTTCTAGTAGTCTTATCCGGATTCAGATCTTCACCAAAATCGAATCAATTTGTCGTGGTCACACACCAACCTGCCCACCAAGCTTCATCTGAATCTGTCGCCAACTTTTTGAGATATCATGCTATATACTAGTTTAGCACTATCTCTCAATGATGAAAGATTACTTTAAAAATTCTCGTAGTCGATCCGATCCGGATCTTCACCAAAATCTAATAGTTCGTCCTTGTCACACACCGAACCTATCCACAAAATTTCATCCAGATCTGTCTTCAACTTTTTGAGATATTCTGTACACAAACAGACAAACAAACAGACAGACAAACAGACAGAAAGGGTGAAAAGATAACCTCCTTCACCTTTGGTGGCAGAGGTAATAAATGCTGGTGTTTTCTATTGTGATATCTCATTCGTACAATTTTTTTTAAGCCCCCTAGTAACATTATAATTATTTATTGAAGATTACACTGCTCTTTCCAGATGTAGGACTTGTGAAAATGATTAGATCATTCCAAGCAGACTGACATGTTGTTTCAGCAAAGTAACTTTTCTTGCACAAAAGAATAACCACAGCTCTGTCGCAATTACTTAAAATCGCTTATCTGCATCTCAAGTGACACAATAGAGACGACACCACTGAGACTTTCACAATCAATTTACAATTACCTTTGAGTTACAGTGTGGTAGCTTATTCGTATGGACACTAGATTAGTATGTTGGAGATTGTGGTTCAAATTCAGCTGAAGGCACTTGGGTATTAGGATTTGGTTCTAATTTTCAGGATGTCATGCTTGTCTCTGGAGAATTGCGATCTCATTATTTGAATGTTGGTAAAAACCCAGCTGATTCATTAATGACTATGTGAATGGGATAATATGCCTACCCCCTGAGATAATTTGCACATGATACTGATTCACTCATTGCAGTTGATTCCTATTCCCTTTCCTTGTTACAGGACGTCATTCTTAATTCTCCTGCACTTTCCACTGAAAAAAAGAATTTTTTTTGAAGAAATGACAATGGTCTCGTTGAAAGATTGAGAAAACTCTGCATAAATCATGATACAAGTAGCCTTGAATTAACAAGCTGAAAGAGTATGCTAATATTCAGCAGCTCTTGTAACTCTCCCAAACTTTGGCCTTATAAACCAAAGGAGTGCTTTTTGTATAGTTGGCCGATAGCAGAATACCAAATATGGGTGTGTATGTAGTTATTTTGGCATGCCATGTTTGATATCTATCTATATATTACAAAAACTCTCATCTTGTATATATGTATGTATGTATGTATGTATGTATGTATGTATGTATGTATGTATGTATGTTCCCGAAATACAGCCAAAACGGAACACGATAGCGCAAAAATTTTACGGCCACCTCACTCACCATTCTCCTGCGATGTGCAGTATCAAGTTTCATTAAAATCGGGCAACGAAAAGATTATTAAAAAATCAATTCCCGATTCGGTCAAGTACTCTCGGGAGAATTTGATCAATGCAAACAACCTCAGTGGTAAAGTTTGCTGGAGCTATCTTTTCTTTTTTTCATGAAATGATTTCTTTAAAAATCTCAAACATTTAGTAGAGACAAAGAAGGATTTATTTTTAACATTAAAATAAACATCGCGATTTTGATCTAATACTTCCATGTTCATGAATAAATAAAATTGTGTTTAGAAGATTACGCACAATAATTTCTTCAACTTTCTTTTCTCCGTTTTGTTTATTTCACAATGACATGCAATATCAAGTTTCGTTCAAATCGGGCAACGAAAAAAATTAAATAAAAATCATTCCCAATTCAGTCAAGTACTCTTTGGGAATATTTGATCAATGCAAACAACCTCAGCGGTATATTTTGCTGGAGCTATCTTTTTTTTTAATGACTTTTTTTTTATAAACCGCTGTCACAACGGAACCCATCGGTTCACGGGTCGTCTAGTACCACATACAAATCCAACATGTTCAGTTTGGCTGTGATAAACTGCAATATGTTGTTTTGATTCAACAAAATGGATCAAGGTAGTGCTTTATTGTTGTTTCAGAGTTATGGAGATGATTGCATGTGAGCTACAACTTTTGTGGTACAAGATAATTTTTGGTTCATTTTTTTCCAATAGTACAAATATAAAATTAAACATGAGGGACAATCTGTTTGTTACATATGCACATATGGTGGCATTTTTCAACAACACATTGATTGCTGGTGCTGTGGTCATATCTCAAATTGCTATGCTAATCTACTGGGAGCATTGGCTTTGCTACACTGTCAGAAATTATGAAACCAGCAAACACATGGTGTATGTACATGATTGAATAATAAGTGTGATTTGACACATCAGCTGATGTCCACTTCACCGATAAAAATAATTTATGCAAAGCAAGGAATAAATGTACCAAGAGTGATAATTGCTTTGCAATGGATGTCCCTAATGATGTGATATTTTCAAAGTCCAAAAAAGGGTATAACTTTGTGAACAATTGAAGAAACGCACTGAAACTCGAACTTGTTCTGTAACTTATCATAATGAAGCCATGCACCAAGTTTCAGTTGAATGTGTTAAAGGGTATGGGGAAAAAAGTCTGAAAAACCACAGGTGGAATGGACGGAGAGACAGACAGATGGATGGAGAGAGAGAGCAAACCTATAGTCCCCTCTGGTGAAATGGGTGGGGGACTAACAAACGATTTTCAATAATGTATGCAAAATGATTAGAATTAGCTCATTACAAAGGTGCAGGAAATGAAAATGATTAGGAAAGATAGTCTGTAGGGTTTCATTTTCAAAACGATAACTAGCAAAGAAAACTCAACCTAAAATCCGATTAGCTTTTCCCATTGCAAAGCAAGTACAAGTTTATTGCACATTTTCCTTACACACAAGTGTAGAATTTGGCCTGTGTAACATCCAACAAAATATAGAAATTGGGGCTACACAATGCCCCTGATTATGTAGTCCCTATTTCCATTATTCCAGCCCATGCCCAACATATTATTAGCCCCTATTGATTAGTTTGAAATGGGGGCTTATGGATTTGGTCTCGATTTTCATGTCCATGCGTGCGTGCATGCACGTGTACGTTCGCAACCATATCTAGGACATGTATGGACCGATTTTATTAATACTTGGCACAGAGACAACACATGATGGTATACATAAGTACATCATTTTGTTTCACGATGCGATCAAGATGTCCGACTTGTGGTCATTTTAGTTGTGAAAAAACACGATGTTGAACACGTTTCTCGAACACCTTGAACACCTCAAACATTTCTCGGACATGCATTTACTGAGTTGTTCAAACTTGGCAAACAGATAATGAATGAGGCTTACATAAGCACGTCATTTTCTTTCGAGATAAATATCCAAGATTGCTGACTGTTGGCCATTTTGTTACTTAAATGTGCCCAACCATTTATCAGACATGCATGGTCTATTTTATTCAAGCTTGGCACAAGCACAGTAGATGATGGCGTACACGTGTACCTCACTTTATTTTGCGATCTGATCAAAGATGGCCGACTGGCGACCATTATAGTTGTAAAAAAAAACACCAGTATCAAACACGTCCCAAACCATTTCTCGGACATGCATTTACCGATCTTGTTCAAACTTGGCACACAGATAATGAATGATGCTTACATGTGTGTGTCATTTTTGCTTCAGATTCAAGATGCCAACTGGTGGCCATTTAGTTGTAAAAAACCCGATGTTGAACATGTCCTCAACTATTTTTCGGACATGCATTTACAGATGTTGTTCAAACTTGGCACACAGATGACGAATGATGGCTTGCAAAGCACGTCATTTTTTTTTTCGAGACCACATCCAAGATGGCCGACTGGTGGCCATTTTGTTACTTAAATGTGTCCCAACCATTTCTCAGATATGCATGGTCCGATTTTGTTCAAACTTGGCACAAGCACAGTATATGATGGCATACACATGCATCTCACTTTAGTTTTTGATCTGATCGAAGATGCCGACTGGTGGCCATTTTAGTTGAACATAAATATGAGTTAGCCCTTTAACTCCGGACAGCAAAATGACTAAAACAACGGGGGTATGACATTTTATGTTTTTTTTACTTGTTTATTATAACATGAATTTCATCGTCCAGTTTTTATGCAAATTCATTGAAAGTTTCTCTGCTTTCCTGAATCTCATCACTCCCCCCTTCCACTCTGCAATCTACCTTACCTCAATTTTGGTGTCATATGCAAATTTTGAAACCTAAATCTTTACCCTCACTTTCAAATGCAACCTCTTTCACTGGACATCTCCCACACATTTGATTCTGTCTTGCACAATATCCTTGCTTCAAAGCTGTCAACTAATGGCACATACTAAATATTCATAGTTTATAGCATTCCCTCTCTGACTATCTATCAGATTTTCCTTGAGCTTGCAATTAATTGCTTTGACCAGAATGCAATCCCATGTTATGCCAGTCAAGACCAGTGTCTCTCGAGGGACCAATTGTTCTGGGACTGAACTGTTCTGATATACATCAATGATGTGTCTTTGTTGACTCTAAATATCCTGTTTTTTAAACAGGATCTAAGGTTTTTAGTGGAGCTGCCACAAACTCATCACACACATGGACATGCAAACAAATACATGAGACATAACACAGGAATGTCAGACTAGAACAAACACAGCCACTGAATTTTGGAGAAATGCCATCACTTACTGTGGTACTCTTGGTCCCAGTGAGGTCACAACAATGACACCGCCTTTCTCATCACACTCAATGGGAATTTCCTTACAAGGAATTTCCTCCTCCCATGGATGCCAACCTATGGGGATTGCCCGTACTCTTATCCTGATAAATGTTCAACATCAAGCAGGGAAGCAGCATGTACATCTTTTTAAGTCTTTGTTATGACTCAGGTGTGGTTTGAACTGCTGAACTACGAGATGCAGAGCGAACACTCTAACCATTACACCACTGAGTCTGGTCAATGTGAGGACCACATCACAGAATTATATCACTTTGCAGATTACTCCATTCTGAAGAATAGTCCTGCACACCACTGTCATCCATGCTGAGATGGTGGTGAACAGCTGTCTTTCAGACCTGGAAGGACGAATGAGATTGAAGAGAATGTGGAAGTTGGATCCACTGGTGAGAAGAAAAGAGGAAAGATTGAGTGGAGTGAGAAGTAATTCTGGATTTTTCGATTTTTTTCCAGGGGTTACGAACACACTGCATGTGCACTGAACAAATCTGGGTGCGACAGAGCATGGAAAGAGCAGATGGTGCACAACCAGAAAGGAGGCGGTACCACTGACCTGTCTGCAATGTAAAAGCAAATAAGCTCATAAGACTCAGCTTCATAGGTGGTAGATTCCAATTCCAATGACCTTGAAGTCCTTGGTTTGCACAGCATAAAGCTGAGCAAGGTGAGAGACAGGGGAGCAAGCCCAGAGGGGAGGGAGTATGCCATTAAGCTGCGGAGGAAGTTTTGTAGGTGTATAAGAGTTTATGTTGCCACGGAAGGACTTTGCACAATGGAGGAAACCCAGTTTACAACTGACTTTGGAGACCAACTGTATGAGAGGCAACACAGAGAACATACAGTAACAACAAGGGAGCAGGAGACAAGAGAGGGAGAGGGAAGGAAAAAAACAGTGTGGAACAAAGACATGAGGAGATCTGTGGAAGGGAGAGGAATGGGGTGGGGTACACAGGTAAACAAGATGAACACGACAGGGACTTATAGGTCCTTACGTGACAGGGATCTTAAGGAAGGAAAGCAGGAATTGAAAGAAGTGGTTTGGGGCAGATTAGCAAGGGTAGAAAATATTGTGGTTTTGGATGGGGGAAGATAAGAGATGGTGGTGAACAGCTGTTTTGAAGACCTGGAGGGAAGAGTAGGGATTGAAGAGAGTGTGGGAGTAATATTCTAAAGGTGGGAAAAAAGAGGAATGAAAGAGTGAAGATGAGCAGTCATTTGTGATTTTGGTATTTTACAAGAATGAGGTTGCTGGCGGACCTTGAGGAGCGCCCTCCGGAAATACCGGGGGGGGGGCATATTTCAGACAGAGCCAGGGTGCCAGGACGGAGAGGAGACAGTAGAAGACAGAAAGACCACCGACCTGCCTGTGTGAGAAAGTGAGAGACCCAAAGACTCAGCCTCATCGCGGGAGATACAAATTATCCTAAATGCCTTGGTTTCCACAGAGTGAAGCCGAGAAAGGTGGGAGGCAGGAGCACCAGCCCAGAGGGAGAGCAGTACTCCATCAGGCTGCGGACAAAAGCTTTGTAAGTGTCAGGAGCTCAGTGGGCCGAGGAAGGGGTTTGCATGATGGAGGATTCCCAGTCAGCGACTGGCTTTGGAGGCCAGCTTGGAAATGTAGCTTTCCCACGAAAGATCATGGCAGATAGTGAGACCCAGAAGCTTGAATGAAAGGACTCCTTCAAGAGGATTGTTGAGAAAGTTGATGGGGTTAGGGGGGGGGTGGTTCAAGATGGTCCTTTCAGAGAGACAAAGTGAGAGTGTGAGATTTGTCAGGATTGAAAGACATGTTCTACGTGTTGGACCAGTTTGTGATTTTATCCAGATCAGCAGTGAGCGAAGAAGCTGCTGCTTGCCAGTCTGAGGGATGACCGATGGTACGGCAGAAGGTGGAGTCATCAGCAAAGAGATATAGAGGATTATCCAGAGTCAGAAAGATCATTGATGAAAACCAGAAAAAGAACAGGGCCCAGAACGCTACCTTGAGGAACTCCACCTGGACAGGAAGGGGGGATGAAAGAACTCCATTTAGGGCCACACGTTGACTGCGACAGGAGAGGAAGTCTGCGAGCCATGAGTGGAGATGGCCTTGGATACCATGGGAAGAGAGTTTGGTGAGTCGGGCAGGGGCAGACCATATCGAAAGCACGCGATATGTCTAGGGTACGGCTCTGATTTCCTGTCTGGCATGAGGGCTTCCATCCATTGTTGGGAGAGCAGAAGCAGCATTTCCAGTGTAGAGTCACCTGGTCTGAATCCAAATTTATGATCAGAAATCAAGCCATTGGAGAAGAGGAAGGATTTGATGTCTGAAGCGATGATGGATTCCATAACCTTGCTGATGATTGGGAGAAGGCTGATTGGTCTGTAGTTGCAGGGATCTGTTTTTGCACCTTTTGTGCAGGGCAGTGATGTTTGCTGACTTCCAAGCAGATGGCAGATGGCCTTGAGCGAATGAGGGGTGAATAGAACAGAGAGAGGGTGAGCAAGAGCAGAAGAGCAGGCTTTGAGGACACGTGGACTGATGCCATCTGGACCGGTTGCAGAATCTGAGTCGAGGATTGACAGCAAGCTCTCCACCTTGTCAGGAGAAAAGGACACAGAGTCCAGGGACAGTTGGGTGCGACTGGGTAAGGTGTGTAGAGAAAGTGATGGGTTTTGGACACAAGATTTCGCTGCAAACACCGAGTTTAGGCATTCAGATTTTTCACGTGCGGTATCAGCAGTGCTGCCATTTGAGGTAAGGGGGGATGGAGGGGAACATACACCAGAAACAGATTTGATTAGATGCCACCAGGATTTTGAGGAGGGAGAGAGGTTTGAGAGTTCAGACTTGAGATGAGAAAGATGTTGTTTTCTGGCTCTCCTGAGGGTAGATACACACTTGTTTCCGAGCTTTATGGAAGGAACTGAGATTTCCCTCAGTTGGGTTTGCTTTCCATGAGGCAAAGGCAAGTTGTTACAGGACAACTGCCTCACCACAAGATTCAGTGAACCAAGGGTGGGAGGAAGGGTAGGACAACTGAAGACAGAGGGCATAAATCTGTGCATGAGGAGAGCAAGTTCTTTGAAAGAATTCCCAGGATGAGTTGATGTTGGAGAAAGTAGAGATAGGAGACCAGTCTATAAGTTTGAGGGCTGCTTGGAGACCCTGCCAGTCGGCTTGAGTGAAATGCCGACTCGACGGCAGTGAGGTGGTTCTCTGATAATAGCCAGAGAGATGTCCACTTTGACAAGGACGTGGTCAGAAGAACCGATTGGAGCGGAGGAAGAGCAGCAGATATTGTCAGGGAAATTTGTGAAATCAGATCCAGAAGAGATGGAGTACCATTGGTTGAGATCCGGGTAGGGAAGTTGACCGATTGAGTCAGTCCCAATGAGTCGCAGAAAGCTTTTGCTGAGGTGCCATGACAGGTGAGAGAGGTACCCACACCTAGCCAACTGGCATGATGACAATTGAAGTCGCCACATATGACGAAGAGAGAGTTTGGATGAGAAGAAAGAAGTTGGTCCATGTTTCAATAGTGAGGTGTAG
>CM068956.1:83919567-83931175 GCA_035128595.1 Eptatretus atami | reverse complement strand
GCACCATCCATCCCTTCGCTCTCGTTGTGGGCCGCTGGACTCACTGTGGTGAAAAAGATCGCTGAAATCTGAGGAGGCCATTCTGAGGCTGCATTGGGCCTCAAGACAGGATGCTAGCTCTCCCTTATTCCTCTCCAGGAAGGGAACATAGGGGTTGGGAGTAGGCTAGGAGGACAAATTGTATTTAGCCGGACAGAGACAATAAAGGGGGTAGGGAGACGAATTTAAAGAAAACAAATAAAAAAAATAAACATGGGGCTAAATTGGGTGTATTTTTTTGCAAATTAAGGGATGTGGGTATGGACAGAGACGGCAAAGGCGATAAGGTTGGGGAGGGAGACAAGTAGGGTAGGTTCCGAGCCCGCCTCAGACCGGTCGGCACACACCGCACTCCCTCCACCAACCTCCAGAAAGGAGCAAGAGGCCGGCCAAGCTTCACCTTGGCCGCCTGTTTTTGCGTACACGGCTTGCCGGCCTTGCCATGCCTCTGTCTGACCTGCCTCTGCCTTGACCCCATGCCTGCTAGCCTTTGGTGCCGTTGCCCCATGTGCATCCGATCACCATGTGATGCCAGATCATCGCAGCGAGCGCAGGGACTGCCCTGTAGGCAGCCGCACCACGGACTTGCATTTGGGCAAGCCCATGCACCATGTGTTGATATCCATCCATCTGCACACGGGACTGATTGATGCAGCCCCCATGCACCACTCATTTTTGTGCTTGAGTCCGTGCCCATCCGTGTTTGCAGGCACTGCCCTGCAGGCAGCCACACCGGGACTGCATTGGTGCAGCCGTGCACGTGTTTGTGTTCAGCTGTGCTATTTCAAGGGGAGCCTAAGACTGCATTGGGGCAGACCGGCCACATTCCCTGTCTCACCTGCAATTGTTTCATGATCCAGAGACTGCATTTGAGCAGCCTGGCTCCCTGCTTCAAGAATGGCCTGTGGGATGGCGCGAGCAGCCGCCGGGTTGGGGTGGTTGCCTTCAGCAGCTGAAGACATGGAAAGGTTTTGTGACAGGACAACGGGGCCTTTTGAACAGCCCCGAAGACATCTCCGACTTTTCAGCTGCGGGGTGCTTCACCTCAAAAATACCGTTGACATTGCTATGTTGCCTTTTTTCCCCACAGGTCCATCAGTCCTGGGCCATGGGTAATGTAACATGTATAAGGTTAAGTTAATTAAGGAATTAGGGTAAATTGTAAATGGGTTTTGCTCCCCTGCATGTATGTCTTATTGCGCGGCAATTTATTTAAGTCGTCCTGCACGAGTGAGTTTGTTTTAGTTAGTTACTCAGCCCGTAGGTATTTACTTTTGGGACACGAATACACCAAATTGTCGCACTCAGGATCCGAAGGTAAAATCGTACTAGGGAAAACTTACACATGAACGCACACGAAAATTCGACGACTCGCGGACGAGTCGTAAAAAGGGAGGGGGTAGTGGTTACGGTTGTGGAAATTCACAGAACACCATTCAGTGTTTCCCAGAGATCAGTTATGTCTGATAAGTGTTTGTTTAGATTAATTTCCCCACCGAGGTCTAAAGGGATATATTCGTGTAACCGGGCTGTGATCTTTGAGGTAGATGTTGTTCTTTTCTACTTTATTTTGACCAACCGCTTCACAAACAACCACCTCCACCACCAACTGCATCTCAACAACCACAGCCACCTTCTCCACTACAATCACCTTTCCACAACCGCTTTCACAACAGCCACCTCCTCCACAACCGCCTTCACAAAAACAACCACCTTCACCACAACGACATCTCCTCGCCATCTGCTAAACCACATCTCCTCACAACATAACCAACAACGAACAGCATCGCCTCACCTTCATCTCCATTGCGCCGCCATCTTTGCGCAGCCACGGCGAGTTCCCACGAACGGCATCGCCGCCGACAGACGCAGGGGTTCCCTGTTAGGACGTGGGCGCGTATTTCCACAACGTCCGCGTGGGGCTGGTGATTCCTGCAACGTCGCTTTGTTCGCGTTTCGCGACAATTCGGATCGGGATGCCAGGAGGGGCGGAGCCAGCGGGGGGTCAGAGTCGAGGGGAGAGATCAAAACCTGCCTCACTGGACTCCATATAAAAGGTGCGCAGAGACGCCAAGCGAGTAGTTGAAATCGGAGAGAGTTGAAGCCTGGAGTCTGGAGTCGGTGGGAGCTGTAAGAAGTCTGGGGTGCCGTGGAGCTCCGCTTGAAGAGAGTCGGTGGAGAGTCGGTCTGGCGGCCTGTGAGGAGTCGCGTGGCGGAGCATGCAGTCGGGATCGTCACAAACGGAGCCTGGAGCGCAGCCTGCCGTTTGCCATGCCGAACTGTGGGTCGCTGGAGCACAGCCGGAGAGAGTCGCCAACCAGCGCAAATGTCCTAGGTGATCGGGGCCCTCGGGGAACAGTCCGAACGACGCTGAGGAACGGGCGACTCTAAAGAGAGCATCAACTCTAAAAAGAGCAAAGCCGTTCGTTCCTCTGAGGCGTTTGTCAACGAGGCCCGATCGATTCGGGCCGCACGACGAGGCCTGGGCCGAGCTGCGGGTCACGCCAGGCTGCCAGTGTGACGGACGTCGAGGAGTGTCCAGCGAGTCACCACGAAGGTGACAGGTAACCAAGCCCGGTCTCTCCGGAGTTCCTGCGGTCTCCACAGCTCCGTGAACTATAAAGACCCCACGAGGTCCAGTCCTACCCTTGCCTTTCTGGGTTTTTCTTGGAATGAATGTTTGGCGCCGAGTCCGTTAGTAGAACTGTTAATAAGTACATTGTACATAATAAATAGACCAACGGTTTGTATTTCTTTTCTTGCTCGTTGTCTTGTCCCTACCCATTATTGCATACGTGCTTGAAGACCTGATTGATACATGACTGCATGACTGCATATGTGTCGTGTGGTAATTAAATGTCCTTGTGTGAATGCTCACTGTCGTTGCGTCCTCTTCCTAAAATTGAACTGCCATAATTAAGTTCGGAATATAGTTGGTTCTAATAACCGATAAGGAAATTCCGACGGCTTTGGCGATAATCCGCTCGACAATCGCAAAGGAGCGAACTGCTTAAGCGGCTCGTTCTGTACGAGTTCCGTCGAGGTACAATCTCTCCATAGTCTGCCCCACGCGATTAATTAGGTAAATCGACCATCGCGATTGGACACCGTAGCGCGGGTAGAGTATTGACAAGGCTGTGGTGTGCTTAAAACACACCCGTAGCTGGATTTGGCGTTGTTTCCGAAAGCTGCGACTAGGGTTTGCCCGTTCGGTGGGCGAGAGCGGCCGCCATTGCTAAAAGCGGTCGCCCGCCACGCGAGCGGGCGAAAACCACCAAATATATTTATATATATATAATATATATATATATACAGTCAACCCCCCCCGCTTCAACGCGGTTCACCTATCGCGGCCCCCGGTTCTATCGCGGTTTTCCCTTGGAACGGAACTAATTTTTTCTGCGGATTCCCCCGGTACATCGCGGTAATAAATGTATAAAATATATAAATTATTTAAGCATAATTATAACGCGTGGTGCTCGACCAGTCACACAACGCACGAGACAAAGTTTCGCTTGTGAAACTTAGAATATTTCTAACTTTTTCTCCAAGCCCCACGATGCCGCCCAAACGCCCTGCACCTTCGAAGTTTCTGGCAAGGAACCGAAGCGCCAGAGAAGGTCTGGGACGCTCCAGGAGAAGGTTAAGGTAAAGGTGCTCGAATATGCTTCGGGAAGGAAAAAGATTTGCCGCCGTTGGACGAGCACTGCTCATACCCAGCACCTCATACCGACCAGACCAGACTAGTCGATCTCCGGCACCTCAAACCCAATCACTGCCAAAACCGACCAGACCAGTCGATCTCCGGCACCTCAAACCCAATCATGCCAAAGCGACCAGACCAACAGTCGATCTCCGGCACCTCAAACCCACTACATGCAAACCGACCAGACCAGACAGTCGATCTCAGGCACCTCAACCCAATCACTGCCAAACCGACCAGACCAGACCAGTCGATCTCCGGCACCTCAAACCCATCAACTGCCAAAACGATCAGGACCAGTCGAATCGATTTTTTGGGGAGGCGTCCATTCATCGCGGATTTTCACTTAGCGCGGGGAGGTTGGAACGTAACCCCGCGAGAAACGGGGGATTACTGTATATATATATATATATATATATATATATATATATATATATATATATATATATATAGTTGTATATATGGTTTTAACGAACTGAGGATTGCCATGCTGGATAGGTTGGTCTGGAGGTGCTATATTCATGGAACCCGAGATGGCTAGGCTAAGCCCAATATACGCCTCGCATTAGTAGTGGTATATATCTCTATTATAATACCAAGCTTGCACACTAAAAACTTGGCTCGCCGTCACACGATCCTCCATGAAATTGCTGTGGCACTTAGCGGACATGCCGACAATGTTTTGGAAGTCTTGGTGTTCCATAGTACCACTTGCATTTTGCACAATGCGTATTTTTGTCATTCCCCTTGTACGGTCTGTCGTCTGCTACCAGCTATGTTTGTACTGCTATCCGTGCATGTGACGGGTATCGCTAGTACATATATATTGTTATGAATTTGGAAATTGATCACACACAACAGCAGGTTCCTTTAGCTCAGTTATCTCGTTAAGTACGTGTTCTTATAGATAGCTCGCCTTCCATGTTTAATGGGTAAATCTAGTTAATTGCGCTGTGATTTATTTTAATAGTTAGGTCAGAACAACAAAGAAGAACCCTCCGTCCCGTGATTCAACAGCTGACTCAGCAGCGTAAACGGGAATGACTGTTGGGACGGGTATCACGAGATTCAGCAAGGTAAACAGCCCCACCCGCGGTTACGGGGGGGGGGGGGGGTGGCGCACGAGGGCGCATGAGTCACGCCGAAGCGAAGCGAAGAGGTATAAGAAAGGGGACCTCTCCACACGAGGTGGAGAGGTTTGAGATAGGTTCTGGGTTTCAGCTCATCTGTCCTCCGAGCTGAAGTCCGTATTAAAGGCATCAGCCACCATTTCTTGGGTGTGTGTGTGGCGTATGTGTGTTCCGTGGGCCCGTCTAACAAGTAGAGAACTGTTAAGTGCTTTGTGTTCTGCAAATGATTGCATTGCATTTTGTATAGTCGGTTTAAATCTGCTCTTACATGTTCCTAGTTCCCCATTATTATTATAAATAAACCCCAATGTTGAATGTAACAGCTCGTTTTGTTTCTTCATTGGCTCGACATGACGCGTGTTTGAGGATTAGTGTTCGTAACTGTTCATTTGGTCCGGCCCGACTTTGATAATTCCGCTCGGTTACGCCGGATCCGAGTCGGCGACAGCGACTCGATTCGGACAAAGTCGGCTGAGGGTGAACTTCCCGGTATTCGGACCACGTGGTACTTAGGTAAATTGAAGTTGGCAATCGACCCTACCCCACGTGGCCTATCCATTGGCGAAGATCGGTCCGATAGGGGACCCATCAGTCCGGAGTTATCCGGGGCGACGACCTTTACATTCCGGGCGATCGGTCGAGTCGGCTCATGGCTCCATCAGAGCGGTCGTGCTCACGGTCGACCCCCCCCCCCCCCCGGCCCATAACAATAAATATGTACAATGTGATGAAACCGGTCTGGCAGCTGAGGGAGTGTGTAGCATTGGGAGTCTCATCTGTATTGTGTGTGAACGTCTTTATAGCTGTGCAGGAATCTGGGACGGCGTTTGAAACAGCAAAGCGCTTACCTTGTGTAGGCCTTCATGAGTTGTTTTATGCGGCTTCTTGGCTCAAGGAGTGTGGGAGGTGTCAATTATTTATATAATCCTAGCCACATGGGTTTAGTTGATGATGTGAGAGCTGATTGGCTATTCCCTCCATTCACAGATGAGAGATGTGGGTGGGTCCTTTTTTGTCCTCTCTCTCACCAACCTTTTCTCTCACTCTGTCCCCTCCTCGCTCCCCCTCCTCATTAAAATGCAGCACTCTCCTCCCACACCTCTGTCTTCTCCCCTCCTCCCCTCTCTCTCTCATGCAACCTCCCTCCTGCAGTGAATCGCAACGTTTTTTGAGGTGTTAATGGTTTCGTTTCGCAACTAAGAGCCCCTCATATCTCCCCTTCTTAATCCTCTCTGTCTCCCCTCCCCTCTCACCCTACACCTGCCTCATCTCCCTCTCTCTTTCTCTCTCTCCCTCTTCTCTCTCTCTCCTTTCTCGCCCGCTCCCCCTTCCTCAACTTTATTGACCCATCAGTGAAGCAATGGGTTGTATTTTCTAGTTTATCAATAAAATGGAAAGGTAAAAACGATGTTATTTGTAAAAAGGTGAAATGAATGACTGGGAGTGAATGAGTTGAGGTGCTTTGGAATGATAGAGTTGTTTCTCGTCAACATTTTTACCACTGGGGAACTTTGTTTTAAGTTTCTATATCCGAAAAGGTTCACGTCTCAGGATTGTGGTGTGTGAATGTTGGCAATTGATTCGATGGCAGAGTTTTGAATGTCGTCCATGAGTGACAGATCATTGTCACTCAGACAGATTGAGTGAAAGATGTATGGTGATTTGGCTTGATTGGTGTAAAAGTTTCTAATTTCTGACCATGTGTTATTAAAACGTGTGTAAAGTGTGTCCTCAGTTTTTCCAACATATTGTTGAGTACATTTTTTACAAGTCATCAGGCATATTATGACCCATGTGGATTTGCAGTCGATATAAGAAGTGATGGGGAACTTTTGTCCGGTGACAGAGCTGCGGAATTTGTTTCCTTCCAATAAATGTTTTCGGTCCACTATGATGATGCAAAAACATCTTGCCAAGAACAAGTGTTCTTTGAGATTCCGCATTGGCAAAATTAAACAATGACAAAAAAACATGTTATTTCTTTCAGATCACCATTTGTCATCAACCTTTAACTCGGAGGGATATAATGTAAATTAAAGGTAAATGCGCTTTGCTTTAGGATATCTATGGAGGACAATTTTGTTCCATGTTAAAATGGCTATAATTGGGTCATGACCCTAATTAGGTCAGGTCAAAAAAATGTCAACCCTGCATACTATTTATTCCATTATCGATGCAAAATTTCATTTTGAAAGTCTCAGCTGGCTCTGAGATACAACTCGGAAATTGTCAGGATAGCTCGAAATTGGAAGTGGGGTCGAAACCTCGGGATCTAAGTCCTTCACTTAACTCGGAGGGATATGATGTAAGTTAAATGTAAATGTGCCATGCTCTAAGTTTTATCTAGGAGGACAATTTTGTTCTGATCGGACAGGCCTTAGTAGAGTTTTGGTGAAAAATGTTAAAATGTCAAAATCTATCCCTTACAATTAGGTCAAGGTCAAATGAAATGATGTCAATCCCACATACTTTTTATTCCCATTATTGATGCAAATTTTAATTCCCAAAATCCCAGCTGGCTCTGAGGTACAGCTCGGAAATAGTCAGGATAGCGCGGAAATTGGAAGTGCAGGAAGGGGGGGGGGGACAAACCCAACCCTAACCCCGATCCCATCGGGGGAGGCTTAATAAATGATTGCTCATTACCTAAATAAGAAGATAATGTTTCAGTTCAGATAAATGTGAGAAATTGAGAGTAAAGATGAAGGTTTATGTTTAGTTGTTTGGCTTGTGTTCTCATCTGAGCACGTAGCTCAGGATAAGGTAACAAGAATCAATCAATGCCAGTGCACCAAATTATGGGAGACAAGAATGACTTTACATACTACATGGCGATACACTCTCAATCTCGTTTGATGTCATCATGAAAGACGGAATATCTGGACAACCAAGGCTTGAGAAAACACCAGAAGCATTGGAATACTTTTACAAGATGACTCTATCATCATGCCGACAAGAGCTCGATGCATTCAATGGGGCTGGATGATGCCAGTCATTCCTTTCAATGTATCATTCAGTTAGGTACAAAAACAAACATGAAGCAAAATTCAGACAATATCAAGAGCAGTGATCATGGTGGATGAGACGAATTTGAAAGCAGGGAAAGTGTGCACGACACAGACCATAGCAGGAGAAACATTGTCATGCTTAATGAGGCGTTTCTGCTTCTGATTAAAATTAAAAAATAACCAACTCCACCTCCCTCCTTTTAAATGAATGCCTGCTTTGCCAAATGGTATTCATAACTTGTCATATCCAGTATGCAGACATGCAGTGGTAAAGCTCCTTTCATGACATGAACAACATGTGAAACAACTAATTAGCTCTTTTTCTACACTTCAATAGATAAATGCAATTAAATTAAACCACAATAACTATACCTATTGTGACGTGGAAAGGGGTGGGGTGGGGGTTCATAGCTCTATTGTATTGAGAATAGCTTGGTCTGTGTGATTGTGAAGGTTAGATTCCCCTTGTTTCAGCTAGTTGTCGAGAGGTAAGTCGAATTGTAAATGTGCACTGAGGAGGCAGTGAGTGTTACTTTAAGACAGTATAGAGTAAGGTTGTACCTTGTAAAACTGCCTGTTTTGGGCGAGGCCAGGTGTGGACTTATGGATACAAAAGGCACAAAAGAGCGCTATGTGCTTTAAAAGCAACACCATCATGGACTGTTTGGTCAGCGTATAAAAAGCAATAGTGGTAAGGTCGGTGGTGGAGCGCTGAGAGAGACAGAAGACTTTTTATCGGCGATGCCCCACGGGCCGGAATGCCATAAGGTGGCATGCCCACAACAGTGGTGTCAGTGACGGACCTGCTGCCCACCAAGGTGGTTCAAGAGTTTACGAAGGCTCTGACCATGCAGAACGCATCAGTGGGTGTTGAGCCGCACCACAGAGTGGAAGACGCCACTCCATCTACTCGGCCAACATTACCTTGCCTCCACTCATCACTCCCCATCAACCTGTGCTGCACCAGCCTTGTGCACCGGCAACCTGCATGCTGCCAGCTTCATGCCTGCCTTAAGCCCTCACCTGCCCCATCATTTTGCATGCAAGTCCTGGTATTTGTCGGCCCATTTGGGGTTTATATTTATTTATCTCTTGTACATAAGATTGTGCGTTCCTTTCATCCCTAGCTGTGTCTGTTGACCACCAGATCTGTGCCGTTATTCACGATTCTTTTGAGTACCCTTATCCCGTATTTCATTATCACAAGAAACACCCGCTCCCTATTGCGGTGGCGAGTTGGTGGATGAAAGGGGGTCATTGTATATGCACATGTGCACCATGTGGATGGTCGTGTGTTAACATTCTACTTATTCTTATTTTCCTTTAATGGCCACAATAATTCACACATTGTGGGGTTGGTCAGGGGAAAGCTTGGCCCATGTTTATCAGAAACCAGCAGTTCAGGCCTAACATTCCACGAAAGTTAGGACAGGATTTTTTATTTGGCCATCGTGCCAGCGATAGCTTGCCCACTCTACGTGAAGGACACGGTGGCATTTTTACTGCTGAATGCAGAATGCCAGCAGTCAACAAATGAATGCCAGCAGACGAGAGGCCTAGTTTAACATCCATCCAAGTGACAAAACACATATTGATGAATCGCCCTGCCTGTGAAACATTAGGATGACAGATTATAGCTGGGCTGAGATTTCAACCCAGGCTAGACAGCTTAGAGGCGAGTGTGTATATCTCTAGCTAGGCCATCCTGCCAGCCCCAGTGTTATTATTATTATGCCACTATCATCAGACAAATTGGTTGATTAATTGTGGTTATAATAATTTTGACGAAAATCTAACTTAGATGACATGGTTCTGTGGGCATGCCATCTTCTGACTGTCCCACTCCCTGGGGGCGACCCTAATAAAAAGTGTTCCATCCTCTCCAGCCAATCTTGCCACCATGGCAAACAGTCCATGATGGTGTGGTTTTGAAAATGCATAACGCTTTCTGTGCCTTTTGCGTCCTCAGCTGGCCTCACCTAAAAAACAGCAGGTTTTACATGGTACAACCTTACTCTATCGTCGATACGGTCTTCAAGTTAACACTGACTTTTACAATACTGTTTGACTTACCGCTCGACAAATAGCTGTTACAAGAGGAATCTAACGTACGCGATCACATGGACCAGGCTACTCCTAAAAAAAATTGAGCTATGGATACCCCCAGCCCTTCCACGTAACACTATATTACCAAAATGTAGTCTGATATGGAACACTATACCATTAAAAAATACCTTTTAAGATTAATAATATGATTGGTAATTTTACAATGAAAAGTAGATCATATATATTCTTACAAATATCATGGAGATTACAGTAAACAATTAATGATGTAAAGTTACAAAAAAAATTTTCAAAGAAGAAACCAGGACAAATGTCGTTTATGTATCATTAGTTGTTCAAGCAAGCTAGATCAGTGTCTGTACCAGATAGTTTGCAAATTTTCCGAAAAAAAAATTTTTAGAGTGGAAACTTGGAGTCAGTAATATGTCGGCTTTGGTAAACAAAAAAGCCCTGATGGCTTTGGTAAACAAACAAGTTGTTTATTTATTCTGACATTCCAACACTGACAATAGATGATTACACTAGGGCTAGCATGAACGACCATTTTCACACGAGTACAAATTAAATGTTCAAACCAATGAACTACCATTGCTAGACTATTACCAAACTCCTCCATCATTATCATGCTCATCACAAAGATGTTGCTTATTCTTACAAGTCATGCCTCCAAACCATCAGTCCAAGGATGTATCAAAGGAACTGAGACATTAAAGCAAAGTAAACTCCAGGCAAAATGATTCTCCAAATAAATATCAATCTGCAAGTTATTTTTGCTTGTGTGTGCAAATATTCGGAGAGACAGACAGACAGACAGACAGACAGACAAAGACAAATTTGAAAGACAAGTAGATTTAAGCTACCATCACAGATGCGAGAATGAGGTTTAACCACACTTGTCAGATAAAATCAAGTAGCATGTGCTGTTTTTGTCTGCAGTATAAAATGTTTTTTGATTTACAATGGTGTGCAGACATCTCTGGAATGTTTAAGCATAAAAAAAACTGAGAGTAATTTCAAATCATATTCATATTTTGAATTGTCCATCCCGTATTCAATAACCTAAAATCAAATCCAAATGAAAACTTTGGAGTTTTTATTTATTTCATAATGAATTTCAACATTTAAATATTGGTTTTAGAAATAAAAATTGCATTCATGACAATTACTTGACTTGCAAAATTCTGCTTTAAACTCGGAAATTAATTTACTCATGGGTTTTCCTGCAACTAGTTTAAAAGGAAATATGTGACTGAAAAAATATTGCAAAGGTAATGAATGTCCTCGTTTTACAAATACTCTCCTCTGTAACAAAAAAAAAATCATTGTAATTACAATGGGTGCTTGATTGTGCAGGTCCATTTGTCTACTGGTAATGCAGAAATTCCAATTCACCCACCTTGTCAAGAAACGCACAGCAGTTTGCGCAGCACATCCGTGTTTTGTACGTGAAATTAATTGAACAATCTCATTCATTTTAAGATCGCAAAAGAGCAAAAACAGGAAAAGGAACACTTCCTTGTGGGACCTTCTTTTTTCTTCTCCAATCCCTCAGCCTATAACATATGATTCATTACGCTGCAGCGGAAGCACAGCAATTACGTGAAAAATTGATTAAAGAGAGGGTAACATCTCTCACCTTGCCTGTGTGAGCGTATCTCTCTTCT
>CM068956.1:83890660-83909823 GCA_035128595.1 Eptatretus atami | reverse complement strand
TGTGGAAGGGGGTTGTTCAGTTTGGTAGGAGAAGGGGGTAGGGTGGGAGAGCTAGGAGGGGCAGGCAGGAGGGAAGTTAGAAAGTATTTTGGTGGGGATGGATTTGGAGGAGGTGGGGCAGGGCAGAGCTTGAGAGGGGGCCAGGAACCCTTTCCACATTCCTGCACCCTGCCAACAATGCTTCCTCCCATGTCCATAAATGTATGGACCTCAAACATCTGAGACCTGCACTTCAACCTCACAGATCTCTCAATCAGGCCACTGTGGCTAAACCAGACATCACCTATTGAACAGAATCCTTCCTCACACAGGCTTTGTGTCCCTCCCAAGCTATTGACTCCTCTGGTCTGATAGGCCTGAACCCTGTTCTGGTGGCAGAGTTGCACTTTAAATAAATAACTATATTTCTTAATGTCCGTGTACTGCTCTTAAACCTCCTGACTCCCAGGAGTACCTTTGGCTACGACTTACCCTCCTCTCCACCCCTCTTTTTTGTCTGTCATACCATCCTCGTAAAAGTGACGACTCGATTTACATCTCTCAGCCAACATGAACCAACTTTTAACCACTCATCCCACTCTCTTCCTCATATGTGGTGATATAAATTGTCACCTTGCCAATTGGCTGGATGATGGTACCTGTCTCAACCAAACATGGTGCTGTAACAAAGGATCTATGTGACTCCATGGGCCTCCTTTAACTCAATCTGTGAACTTTCCAACCTGGATTTATGCCAATGTTAAATCTTCCCTTCTGGACTTGGTGATGACGAACATCCTAGTTAATGTCTCCTGCTCTTCCTTTGCATCAATTGGTTTATTACCTCCACCACCGAAGGTGAAGGAGGTTATGTTTTCACCCCTTGCTGTCAGTTTGTTTGTTTGTGTGCAGGATATCTCAAAAAGTTGTGGACGGATACGGATTAAATTTGGTGGGCAGGTTGGGTGTGTGAAACGGACGAACTGATTCGATTTTGGTGAAGATCCAGATCCGACTACTCTAATTTTTTGAAAGTGATTCTTCACCATTAAGAGATGGGGCCAAAAATGATATATAGCACGATATCTCAAAAAGTTTTGCACGGATTGGGACGAAACTTGCTCAACAGGTTGGGTGAATGACCACGACAAATTGACTCGATTTTGGTGAAGATCCCAAATCTGGATCTGGATACGATAATTATTTAATTTTTAAAGTAATTCTTCACCATTGAGAGATGGGGCCAAAAACGATATATAGCATGATATTTCAAAAATGTATTGGGCCTGATATGTTCTCGTAGATCAGGCCTTATGTGGCGGAGGTATGCGCTCTACCGAGTGCCCTTCTAGTTTGATCATGTGCTTGGGAGAGTCAACATCTCACTGTCTATTCTTGCAGAGCTGCCTCACCGCTGGGGAATTTGGCAGTTCACTCAGGCAGACTGACAGGTACTGCAAGCTGCCATCTCATTTCAAGACTGTCTCCTATATCTTCTGCCCCTCATATTAACTTAGACTGGGAATTCTTCCACAGAAATCTGCTCACTCTGATGCACAGATTCATCCCATCACATCTTCAGCCGTCATACCCGACAACCCACCCAAGGTACATTCGATACTGTGGTGAGGCAGTTGCCTTGAAACAACTTGCCTTCTCTTCCTGTAAGGCAAATTTGACTGAAGGTAACCTCAGATCACTCCACAAAGCCTGCAACAAGTGTGTGCCCACATTCAGTCGAGCCAGAAAACGTCTGGCCAATCTCAAGATTTAATGATCAAACTTGTCTCCTTGCTCACAAAACCTTGTGGTGCCTTGCTAAGTTTGTCTCTGGATTTAATGGATATGCTTCCCCTCCATGCCCTACATCCCTTCCCTCACTTCAAATGGCACCAGAACCAACTTTGCTTGTGAGAAGGCCGAATTCCTCAATTCTGTGTTGGCTTCCAAATTTTGTGTCCCAATACCAAGGTCTCTGTACCCACAATACCTAGTCTCACCCAATAGCTCCTGGACTGTTTGTTTTTCACCTGAGAAGATTCTGGCAACCCTCGGCTTTGTTTATGCAACTGGCCCAGGTGGTATCAATGCACATGTCCACACAATTTGCTGTGCTGCTCTTCCACATTCTCTTTCTGCTCTGTTCATCTTATCATTTGCCTTAAGCCATCTCTACTTTGCTTATAAGTCAGCCAGCACCACTGTATTACATAAACAAAGTGCCAAACATGATCCCTTCAACTACAGACATGTCAGCTTAGGCCTAAGTCACATTTGCCACGGCTGCCGTGGGGTCTCCAAAATCTACGGCCACTAGCAATTATACGGCGGCCGCAGTATTTCCACGGTCACACAATGTAGCAGTCACATATGTTTTTATTTTTCGGGGAGCCGCACGGCGTATTTATAAATTGTGGAGACCGAAACAGTGGGGTGCCGTACGGTCTTTGATTTGATGTCGCACGGTGACCTTAAGGGGCCCTGCGGCGGCCATAGAATTTTCAAGGCAGACGCAAGGTAGCCTCAAGGTGCCTGCAAGGCGACCGCAGGGGGCCTAAGGCGAACGTGCGGCCAGACGGACGGTAACGAGTGGGTTCATTTTTTTTTTTTTACCAGTTTTTTTTTTTCGGCTTGTCGAATTGCTACGGCGAACGTAGAAATGAAAAAAAGTTATAACTCCGCGTTATAATTCCACGGCGACCCCTACGGCCTGTAAAAGATAGCCAAACGGCGTAGGCCACCCTGAGGCCACCTCAGAAACTCTGCGGCCGCCGCACGTTTCTGTCAATTCAGAGGCGTACGGCCGCCGTATCCTCGCCGTAGAGCAAATGTGACTTAGGCCTTACTCCCAATCATCAGCAAGGTTATACAATCTGTCATTGCATTGGTCATCTAATTCTTCCTTTTCTCCAACGGCCTGATTTCAGATCATCAATTCGGATTCAGACCAGGTAACACTGCCTTGGACATGCTGCTCCTGCTCTCCAAACAATGGATGGAGGCACTTATTGCCAGTCATGAGATCAAGGACGTCTCTCTAGACATATCTCGAGCATTCAATACAGTCTGTCACCACACATTGCTCTTCAAACTCGGTCTAAGCCTAAGTTATCCAAGGCCAACTAACAATTGGCTTACTGGCTTCCTCTACTCTTGGAGCCAATGTGTGGCTCTCAATGGGATCCCCAAATCTCTTCACTTATCAAGGTTAAAGTGCCCCCCAAGGCATTGTTCTGGGCCCCATGCTATTCCTAATATTCATCAATGATCTCTGTGACCCTCTAAAAATCCTCTTTATCTATTTGCTGATGACTCGATCCTCTAATGTAATATCGCTCATCCTTAAGATAGGCATGCAGCATCTTCTTCCATCCCTGCAAACATGATCTTTTCTGCACCCCTTAGCCCTCCCCAAGCCCACATTTCTCCAAATCTCTCTCTATTTTGTCCCTCAACCCTGCTGTTGGTGTGCTTCCCCCCTATTTTGCTTCTGTTGCTTTTATTATGTTACGTCTTGAGCCCTTCGAGCTGTTCTTGAAGCCTCAACATTGTATAAAAAAATAAATAAATCATGGAATCCTGAATTCTAGAAGTACATGGGAAGTTGCAAAACGATCAATTGACCTTTCATATTTCACAAATACATCGTTGTTCTTGAAATCAATGACAATTTCAGTCCTATTTTTTCTCTCTCTTTTGTTTCCAACCAAGGCGTACACATCATCTCAGTTTCCGCAGGGCAAGTAGGGAGCTGCTATCTGGCAAAGATGTTCCATCTATTTTAGAAAGCATACCTTTTTTAGTCGAGAATTGTTTTAAAAAAAAAGTTGTTTCTAAAAATTGTGACAAAGTAAAACCCATGGCACCTTTTCCCAAAAACCAAACATGCATCCATCATGCAAAGGCATGTTAATACCTATCAAAGCATTAATCGTACAGGCAAAGGACCAAAAATGCATCGTCTTACAAGCTAAATGTTGTCTTTTACTTTGCAAAATCGAAGATTTTTCAAGTATATTGGTCAGTCGATTTTGTTATTCTCTGTCTGTTTGTCAATCGCTTACAGGTCACAATTCGAAACCTATCGTCATGAAACTTTACCAACTTGAAGAGGTGGTCTCAACTGAGAGGCGTGCTGATTTTGAGGTCAAAGGTCAAAAATCATCTTGAGGTCAAATTTCTAAAATCGTCGTTTTTCATCCGATTGACTTGAACGTTGAACAGGATTTGCATATTGCGTCACTATATTGAGGAACCAACTATTTGAGCTCAAAAGGTCAAAGGTCAACTCAAGTTGAAACTTCTAAAATCATCAATTTTCAACTGAAAAATCGTCAATTTACATCCCATTGTCACTTGTACATTAAACAGCAATTGCATCGTCCATCATCGAATTGGGGAACAACTATTTTTGAGGTTAAATGGTCAACTCAAGGTCAAACTTCTAAAATCATCAAATTTCAATCTGAAAATAATCAATTTTCATCCGATTGACCTCTGTTCTGCTTCCGCATGCCTTCTTTCACATTTTTTTCTCCCAAGTGTTGTCTTTCAGCTTCCTCAACTTTATCTTGTTCCCCCTCCTCGCTTCAATTCATTATAAACTATTTTTGACTCAAAAAAACAAAAACCATGACCGCAGGGGGGTCATCATCAAAACCTTACATCTTTGAGTCTTCTTCGGTATGTCTATTCCTGGTGTTGGCTTAATGGATTGAGTGGTGGGCTTGGGATTCTAGAGTCCTGAGTTCAAATCCCGCTTGGCTCTTGAATTAATACCAAGTGGGGTCGACTCAGCCTGTCATCCTTCTGAGGTCGGCAAAATGAGTACCAGCTTGCTGGTATCCTACGTTGGAGTGGCGACCTGTCCAGGATTGTTCCTAAGAACCCAGGAGACAACTTAGGCAGCACCAGTGCTCTGCACAGAGTATGGTCCAAATGGATGGATTGTATGTTGATCAGTTTTGCACATCTGGATTTGGGTAATTTCCCCCATTCTTCCTTGCAGATTTTCTCAAGCTCTGTCAAGTTGGATAGGAAGCATCGGTGAACAGCAATCGTAAAGTCTTTCCCCAAATTCTCAATGGGATTCAAGTCTGAGCTTTAGCTGTGCCACTCAAGGACTGACATTCTTGTTCTGAACCCATTCCGTTGTTGCTTTGGTAGTATGCTTGGGGTCATTGTTCTGTTGGAACATAAATCTTTGCTGCAGTCTAAAGTCTCTTGCACTCGCAATCTAGTCTCTTGCACTCAAAAGCAGGTTCTCCTCAAGGATTTGCCTGTATTTGGCTCCATTCATTGTTGCTGCTGTCCTTAAAAGTCTCCCAGTCCCTGCCAGTGAAAAGCATCCCTGTAGCATGATGCTGCCACCACCATGCTTCACGGTAGGGTTGGTATTAGATGGGTGATGAGCTGTGCTTGGTTTCCGCCAGACATAGCGCTTTGCATTCAGACCAAAGAGTTCAATTTTGGTCTCATCAGATCACAGAATATTTTGCCTCATGCTTGCAGTGTCGTTCACGTGCCTTTTTAAAAACTCCAGGCATGCTGTCATGTACCTTTTTCTCAGGAGTGGCTTCCATTTGGCCACTCTCGCATAAGCCTAGATTTGTGAAGTGTTGCAGAGACTGTCGTCCTTCCAGCAGGTTCTCCCATCTCAGCCAAGGAACTCTGGAGTTCCGTCAGGGTGGTCACTGGGTTCTTGGTCACCTCCCTGACCAAGGTACTTCTTGCCCGGTTGCTCAGTTTTGTCGGACGGCCAGCTCTATAAAGTAGTTCCATATTCTTTCCATTTCCTAATGATGGAGCTCACTGTGCCCTTGGAAACTTTCAACACTCTAGAAATTGCTTTATACCCTTCCCCAGATCTATTCCTCCTCACAATTATATCTCAGAGTTCTACAAACAGTTCCTTGAACTTCATGGTAGAGTTTCTGCTCTGACATGCACCGTCAACGGTGAGACCTCATATAGAAAGGTATGTTTCTTTCTAAATCATGTCCAATCAATTTAATTGGTAACAGGTGGACTCCGATCAAGTTGTGGAGCCAACTCAAGGATGACCAAAGGAAATTGGATGCACCTGACCTCAGTTTGGAGTGTCATAACAAAGGGGTTGAATACTTATTGACACAAAACATTTCGGCTTTTCACTTTTAACAAATTTGTAAAAAAAAAAATTCCAAATACGTGTTTTCACTTTGTCGTTATGGGGTATTTTGTGTAGATCGGTGACAAAAAATTAAAATTTAATCCATTTTTAAATTCAGGCTGTAACAATAAAATGTGACAAAAGTCAAGGAGTGCGATTACTTTCTGAAGGCACTGTATGCAATCTGGCCTTAAGGCCAAAATTCAGTCATACAAAAGATAGATAGATCCTTGCCTGAAAGCCAAAATGCATGTTTGATATTTTTGGATGTACCTTGACACCAGATTACAGTCGGACTTGCAATCCAAGAGCAGGGGTTTCTGTCTTGGCAACAAATTCTGCACTATAAACAAATTGACAGTATTTAGCTTGTTTCATATGAAAGGTCTTCTTTGGATACAAATGGCAACCTTGGACATGAAGGTCATTGGCGAGACTACATTATTCTTTCCTCCAACAATACTATTCATTCGGTGGTCTCTATATCAACTGAGTGGGCATTCTATAAGAAAAGAGGAGTTTAAATAATAAGAATGAGAAGCTGGGAATAATCCTAGCTTATGAGGACTATGAGAGGTTTACAGGAAGTGAAATTTTGGTTTTGTTGGGGGAGAAATTGGATGACAAAATGTGTCGGTCAGAAAATGTACACTTGTGACAGAAAAAAACAAAATGGAAGGAGGTGTAGAAATCTGGTAAAATCTAGCATTGTATTGTTTGAAAAGGAAGATATCAAACAAGGATCTTAGGTGAAAAAAGGTTTAGGAAAGTATGGATTGTAAGATACTCATAGGAAGTTGCTGGAAAGTTTCTGGAGTGAGGAAAGAACAGGATATGAAGCTCAGAGCATTAATGGTAAAGGGTTGTGGAATGGGAAGTGTAAAGTTTATAGGAGAAATTATTTTGCCAGGAGGATATTGGGTTTGGTTACAAATAAAAGGAAGGACAGAGGAGTAATTTCTGAATTTAATCCAGGTTTGTTACTTAAGCAAGTTGGACCTGTTGTGTCAGGCTGTATAATCAGACTGTTAGTGACAATTGCCTACTCTTTGCGAAAGAGTTGATGGCCGTCTTTTATGTCCATCAGCAACTCATGCTGGCATATAGGACCTGCTTCACATCCAATGCAACAGATGGCACACCCTGATGTAATATCTTGCCGAAGAAACACCAGGATAATAATGGTCTATAATCAGTTTGGAAATAAAACCCAAATTTGACAGCTCAATAAAAATGAAACTATACCTCTACGATATCCTATGAACTCAAACAAAAGGAAGGACAAAGAAATGGTTAGAGGCAACAAGAAAATATAGTATTGTTATGGGTTCACCGGCTGGATCACCAGTAGCCTCTCTCTGACCCGCTTCCTGAACTTTGACCCTGAAACCGAGCCGCAGGTAACTCCGCGGCATGATGAGTTGCTAAAAAAAACTACCGGCACCATCTGAAATGAAAAATCCTGATGGGATCCTCGCATCCAAATCCCACGTTACTTCTCCGCTGAATTAGTTACTCCTGATAAGGCCTGTGCTCTCAACGTTTTCACTATTTATGGTTTAGGACGGCCAGACGATATAGAGTCTGTGGAAACGTTGGCTACCGTCTGCCAAAGTGAAAGTGTAATGAAACTCCCGTCTACTAATTACATACTACGTCGAACCAATGGAGAAAGAGACAATTGATCAGGTTGGAAATAACAATTCATTGTTGAATTAAACACATATTTACAGGGATATACAATGTCACATGAGAAAGATCTTAGCCCTGAGGCATGCAAGCCCCTAAGACAGTCAAACTTATCACGAAACAAGACTTAGGCACCTCAGATATCTGGGAAATTGTATAAGTAAGGGGGATAGACAGAGGGAAGAGAAGTCGGTGGGGAATGGTTTTCTACCCTGGCTCACCCGCACATGAGTCGGATGGCTCACATGGATCGAACAAGGTGTAAGGTGTGGTGAGTGAGAAGTGCAGGTGGGAGGTGCAGTGTGGTGTAGTAGTGTGTAGTGCGAACTCTGGAATGTCGCAGTGTGGAGGATGCTTGTAGTGCGGAAATAGCGATTACTCAGTCAAAGCACTGTTGAAATGAAGTGGTTTGGAAGTGAAGTATGGGAATGGGTGCTTGAGAATGCAGTATTAGAATGGGTGTTTAAGAGTGCAGTATGAGAATGTGGTTTGAGTACAGAGCTGTGAATGTTCGAGAAGGGGGTTCGAGTACGGAGTGGTGAATGAGGGTTCATGAGTGAGATTTGAGTATGGAGTTGGGGAATGAGGTTTTATTACGGAGTTTGGGAACTAGGTTTGAGTATGAGGAATAGCACAAAGTTGAAGAGTGAGCATGTGAGAATCAGGAAGAACACAAAGGGGGATAGTTCTAACTACATCCAAAACGTATCTTCCCCTTCCACCAATATATGAGGGGGAGAAGTATTTTAGCTGAACACAATTGCAATGGAGATAACTACACGAGGGATCCCTTGTGTGTTGAACGTAATTCCCTGGGGTCTTCCAAAACCGCAACAGTATATACTCAAATAAATACAAGCAGAACAACAAACAAAGATACAAATGTCAGAATAAGAGAATGAATTAAAGAAAGAAGATTGTGCTAAAATACATTAATGTTTACTGTTCATTAAAAGCGTTATAAAATTTTACTCCCATTTGAAGGTAAAGTAATTCCCTGCAAATATTTAGTTTATACTGGTACAAATCCAGTACTTTGGTCGAACTCACTCGTGTGAATACGTTGTGATGCAACTAGTCTTGGTCCCATGTAAAATTAAGTGTAAGGGCAGTATTATTTAAGAATGGTACCAAATAGAATAAAGTAATTTCAGTGGTTAAATGTGCGGCTTTTGATGCAAATAAGAGGGCTGATCAATAAATCTGTGGCCTGAAATAAATAGTCATTGGTTGGCCTTTGCGAGACGACATTATTTGTCACAAGGATTCCTCCAACAATTTGAAATAATTTTTAATAGACCATTCACAACGAATTTATCCCTTTTTCATTCGCTTTATTTGATCCCTGTGCTTCAACATCACTGGTCCTCCTTCATATGTACATAAATTAATTCGGGGCCGCCGATTATATACAGTATATATATATATATATACATATATATTACATATTAAAATTAAACCTTTAATTAGCTGGTCTAGAGACATGTCATGTTTTAATTTTTATAAAAAAATTAAAAGTTTAAAGTATTTAATAGGGTATTGATAATTATCAATTGATAATTATCAAAAAAAAGCTGACTGACTTCCTCCATAAAATGAATTTTCAAAATCAGGATGATATAATTATAATTATATCATCCTGATTTTGAAAATTTATTGTTAAAAAGTTTGTATTTTTAGTCAGGATCTTGCAAAAAAAAAAAAACATTTTTATGTGAGCGCAATGGATAAGGAACGCCTTCCTGAGTATTCCTCACACAGCACCAGTTCAAATGAGTATTCTGCACACAGCATCAGTTCAAATTGCCGGAATGAAGCAGCACAGGCAATCTGTATAAAAAGCTTGTAAAGCGACAAAATGAAGTGCAGCTAAACTGTGTTAAGCTGCATTTTCTTGCAAGGGAGGTATTAAAGTAAAGAATTTATCCAAGAGCTGCTTAAAAGCATCTGAGAGTAGCTTCTCTGAAGTCATACTGGTAATTAGCTTTTCTGGATGTGAAACATTGCTATTGCAAATTTATTGGTTCACAAATATAGTAAGCCTCTTTCATTTATCCACAAACTACTTGTCATTGCAACTCTTATTACCATCAACTGCGTGTGAGGTAGAGAAACATGTAAAAAGGAGTTGATTTGAAAATAATAGTTTGAATCAATAATCTAAAGGTAATTTTGGACCAACTGGATACAGGTGATTATTTGAAAGAGCTTCAACACACAATACGCTATTGTTCCCATTGACAAAGTAAGTAATAATATCGCATTTGTCTGCAAAACATTCGACAGGCAAACATTTTAGAAATAATTAGACTTGAGACTTGCAGAGTGCACCTTTTTAAGATCTAGAAAATAAGTAATGATAATAAGATAGACTTGATACAGCACCACGTAAATCAATCAGAGGTGAGAAGGCTGTTGGGTCCAGATAACACCATAAATTGCCATTTATTTACTGGATCCATAATTTGCACAGGAATCCTTGTAAAATGAAGTTCATCATCGCAACCTCTAGAAATTGTAGTTTGAAAACTTGCCAGGCAGTATTACAGGAGCAATGGAATTTGTTTATAAATGCTAACAAAACAACCATAAAAAAACGAGGTTTTATTCTGGTATTAAAAAAATTATGGATCATTGGTAACTCAAAACCTGTAATTGACAGCATCTGCAACATCAATAACAGGGTTAAACCTAAATATTTATCAACTTATAATCCTTCCAGGTTACACACGGAGTCACGGACCATTCCACATGACAAACTCATGGCCACATTGGACAGTGCAATATATGAAGCATTAACTGGAGGTAGTATCACAAGGCATGACAAGGAACTTGTATGCAGGAGGAGGCCATTAAGCCCACCAAGCATTCAAAATCTTTTCAACACTCATATACCACTCTAACCCCACTGCTTCTTGGTGCCTATCTATTTGTAGTTTGAATACTTACATCCCGCTCGTGAGAAGGATGAATGCCTAAATTCTGTGTTTGCTTCCAAATCTTGTGTCCCCAACCCTCACTCTCGGTACCCAACTCCTAGTCCATGTCTTTTGCTCCTGAGAAGGTGGAGAAAATTATTTCAACCCTCGACTCTGACTCTCTTACTGGACGGGATGACATCAGCTCACAAATCCGAAAAACCTGCTCTGCTGCTCTTGCACATCCTCTCTTTGCCTTTTTCACCAAACCATTTGTGCTACATCATTTTCCATCTGCTGGAAAATCCACCAACATCACTGCTTAACATAAAAAGGTGCAAAAATGGGTACTCTTTACTACATCTATCGACTTGCTTCCAATCATCAGCAAAGTCATGGAATCCATCATCACAGTCGACATTAAAACCTTCCTTCTCTCCAACAACCTCATCTAGGATCACCAACTTGGTTTCAGACCAGGTCACTCCACCTTGGACATGCTGCTTTTACTCACCCAACGATGGATGGAGGCCCACAGCGTCAGACATGATATCATGGCCATCTCTCTGGAAATATCTCGTGCTTTTAATAAAGTCTGGAATCTTGCTTTACTCTCCAACCCTCTGCTTATGGCATCCAAGGTCGACTCCACACATGGCTTCCTGACTTCTACTCTCATAGCCAATGTGTGTCTCTCAACGGAATCCTTTCACCTCCTCTCCCTGTCAAGGCTGGAAAGCTCCAAGGCAGTGTTCTGGACCCAGTCCAATTCCTGATCTTCATCAATGATCTCTCTGACTGGAAAATCACTTTTATCTATTTTCTGACGACTCCACCCTCTGCCGTGAGATCCCTTATCCTTCAGACAGGCAGGCTGCAGCCTCTTCTCTCTCTTCAGACCCTAATGAAATCCACACTTGGCTGACTGACTTCCTCCATTCTCATAGCCAAGATGGTAATGTGACTCTCAATGAGATCCTTTCACCTGCAATGAGGCATAATTCTGGGTCCCGTCCTATTCCTCATATTGATCAACAATTTCTCTGACTCTGGAAAATTCTACTTTTCTCTTTGCTGATGACTCCAACCTCTGCAATACCATCCCCCATCCTTCAAAAAGGCAGGCAGCAGCCTCTTCACAGTCTGCATGCCTTGATATAATCAATAGCAGTTCAAACACTTGGAATATGTCTTTCAATCCTGAGAAATCCCACACACTCACTCTCTCTCTCTCTCTCTCTCCAAAAGGACTGTCCGGCAAACCCTGCCATCTACTTTCTTAACAATCTTCTTGAAGTTTAGTGACTCACACATTTGGGCATAGGCATCCTCCATCATGCAAACTTCTTCTTGGCATATCTAAACTCGTATCTACCTACGAGGCCTTCATCCGAAGCTTGATAGAGTACTGCTTTCCCCTTTGTATGGCACCCCTGCCTAGCACCTTTCCTCGCTTGAGACCATGGAAGCCAAAGCTTTCAAGATCATTGAAATTTCCTGCGCTGAAGCTCAGTCCATGTGCTTATCACTTTCACATGGACACTCGGTCTATGGACAAGTCGTTGGTCTCTCTGTCTTCTAACACCTCCTTTCTGGTCTTGCACTGTCTTTTTTTTCCATGCTCTATCTCCCAGGTTTTTGCAAGGAGCACAAGCTCTGCCAGCAACTCCCTTCTGGCAAAACTCCAAAAATCCATAATTACTGCTCACCTCCACTCAATCATTTCTCTTTTCTTCTGCATGTGGAATCAACTTCCATATTCTCTTCAATCACATTCTTCCATCCAGGTTTTTAAGACAGCTGTTTCCCACCATCTCAGATCATCCCCCATTCGAAACAATCTTTTCTACCCCAATTAAGTCTCCCAAAGCCCACCTCATTCTCACTTGTCCACCTCCTGTGTCATCCCCTAGTCCTCATTCTTCCTCACTTCCCTTATCTTTTTCTCTCAATCCTGTTGTTTTGGGGGTTTTTTGTATACCAAGTATACAAAAGGCTCCTGTAAGAGCTAACACATAGAAACAGATAACAAGGCAGGAGAGAAGAGGGATGGGAGAGGGAAGCACAAAATAGTGGGGAACAAAGACAATAGGATATCTGTGAAAGGGAGAGGGATGGGGCGGGTGGCTCGGGGTAACAACATGATACTACAGGGACTTTCAGGAAGGAAAACATCCCTTTGAAGGATGTGGGTTTGGGGTGGAGAAACAGGGTAGGAAAGATCAAGATTTTGGATGGGGGAAGACATGAGATGGTGGGAACAGCTGTGTTGAAGACCTGGAGGGAGGAGTCGGATTGAAGAGAGTGTGGGAGTTTGTTCCAGAGGTGGGGAAAAAGAGGAGTGAAAGAGTGAAGAAGGTGAGCATGGATTCTTCATTTTGGCAGTTTCACCAGAAGGGGGGTTTTGGCGGACCTTGAGCGCCCTGAGGAAATGTAGGTGGGGATAGATCACAGAGAGAGCAGGGGGGGGGGGGGCAAGACCAGAGAGGAGAAAGTAGAAGACAGAAAGACCACCGACCTGCCTCCGGTGAGAGAGGAGAGACCCATCGACTCAGCTTCATTGCGGGAGATACCAATGATCCTAAAAGCCTAGGTTTCCACAGCATGAAGTTGAGCTAGGTGTGAGGCAAGTGCATCACCCCAGAGGGGAAGCAATACTCCATCAGACTGTGGATGAAAGCTTTGTAAGTGGTTTGCAGCTCAGGTGTGCAAGGAAGGACTTTGCATGCTAGAGGATGCCCAGTCGGTAACTGGCTTTGGAGGTCAGCTTGGAGATGTGGCTTTACCAGGAGAGATCATGGCAGATAATGAAACCAAAAGCTTGAATGAAAGGACTTCTTCAAGGGGATTGTTGAGAAAGTAGATGGGGGTGGGGGGGGGGGGTTCCAGATGGTCCTTTCAGAGAGACATGGTGAAGGTTTGAGATGTGTCAGGATTGAAAGACATATTCTAAGTGTTTGACCAGCTTGTGATTTTATCCAGTTCTGAAGAGAATGAAAGGCTGCTGCCTGCCTATCAGAGGGATGAGAGAGAGAGTTTGTTGTGTGTTTCCCCTCTCCTTCTCGCATTCATTTTGTTCTGTTGCATCCTGACCCATTCTGGTTACAGCTCCTTCACCATCCTGAATGTATAAAAGAAAAGCTATGATCTCTGGTCCAATCACTCTGAATTCTGCAAAAAAAAAAAAACTCTTCTGCAATAGGCGACTTTCTAAATGACGTACGAATGCTAAACAAGGCCTTTTGCGCATGAGCTGTGTGTGTGTTTTCAGTGACTCAGTTCAGCTCGCTGGGCACTTTTAAAGTGTCGGTGCTAGCGCAAATTTCTGTAATTTAAATTGTCTGTTAAACATATTGTAATGGATGTGGGGTTTGGGGCTCGCCATGAGGGGAAGCATTCGGGTTCCTCCCGAACGCCCGGTCCTGAGGCCACCGGGCACAGATAACTCTGCACACCGGCGGGTTGCAAAGCAACCACGAATGTGTTGTTGTGCCCTCAGTGCCCTCAGTGCACAGCCGGATTACTTCCGAGCGATACAGTGAGTGTGCACTGGCTAACAAGAGCAAGTTAGTGGGGCCGAACTTCCCGGATAAACTAACGTGTGGACCATGCTAGACCAATGGAGGAAAAGACAGAATGAGCTGGGTACATTTATAACATAAGTAATTTATTGCATAGTTAAACAAACAAAAAAGGCCTTATTCACAAGCAGGTAAAAAGGTATACAAATATACAAAAAGGCAAGACAGGACACAGGGCAGACTTACACGGATAATAAAATTCTACAATCTTATCTTTAATCTAACATTACAGATGCAATCACACACAAACCTGAGGAAATTAGAATGCACAAAAAGATGTGAGGCAGTTAGAGGTGTTTACGACCTCTTTCAATACCTGGCGTAGCTGATGGGCCCATGATACCCAGTCGCTTTAGAGGGGGAGGAGGGAAGAAAACTGGGGGCATCTATGATGCGTGAGTGGAAGTTGCAAATGAGGTGTAAATGAGATGCAAATACAGGGCAGAAGAGGAAGAGTGAAAGAGTGTGTATCTGCACTTGCTCTTTTAGTGTTTATGCATCCACAGCAGACGAGACAAGATGGGAGAGGTAGAACGTGGGAGGAGATAGCTTATGTGACGTGTGAGAATGTCTGTAAATGTAAATGCTACCAGAGACTGAGCAGAATGAAGACTGGCTGGGGAACGAAGCTGGTGAAGAAGAACGAGGACGAAGCAGAGCACAGTTGACTTTGTGATGACCCGGCAGCTGCCCGGCAATGACTTGCTGACTGTTTGGCAATAACTCGGCGACTGCCTGACAATGACTTGGCGACTGCTCTCTCGGCTCTTTTGCAGCTATTTTATGGAGCCTGGGTGAAGGAGAAGCCAAAAATCAGATCAAAATGTCCTGTAGGCGTATCCAGGTGCTCCTTTTGACGCACAGATGCCTCCCCAAGACGCAGCCCCGTCTTGCCAGAAACCGAAGTCAAAAATAACCTCATTTACCCCCAAACTTGGCCACGCAATGGAGCTCCGAGATTAACCTGGGCTGCGGGTTTTTGGAAGTGCTCTCTTGCAATGAATGTAGACTGGGCTGCAAATGAGGGTCACTATTTAGTGGAGTGCCTGGGCAACCCAGTCGACGTTGAACAGACCCCAGCGCAAACTTGCGCTTCGTGTTACACGCCAATATGTTCCAACTCGTAGGCTCTGTAATGTCCTCTGTTCCCTGGTATCCACATGTAAGGCAGTGAGCTTTTGGGGTGCCGACTGTGGTGGCAGTGCCTCGTTGCAGTTGTGGTGAGGTGGGTGAAGCGCTATGGAGTTCGTGGAAAGGATATTGAAGCGTTGGGAGTGGTTGTGGTGAGGAGGCTGAAGTTGTTGTAGTGGTTGTGGTGAGGAGGTCAAGCATAGCTCAGTGTGGGGATTTTTAGGAGGGTATTGCGGTGATTTGTACGAAGGTTGTAGCTTCGTGTTAGTATGGTGAGGGTCTGAGGTGAAACGTCCATTGGGGAATGGCACACAGTTTGAACGGGGAAATGGCACGTGTATCCTAATGAGGCTGTTGCTATGCGGTCCAGTCTGCGGCATGCATGCGTGAAAGAGAGGTCTTGTGTGAAATAAAGTTCAATAAAACAGATGAAAATAGCAAATGGAACTAAAGACCTCACTAAAAGCCCTATGCAATGCATCTTGTCCCATATACCCACTAGACATAATGGAAGGGCTAACTGATGAATCCTAATGAAATAACTGTCTCGGGACTGCTATATATCGGGTGCCATTGCTTTTGGGGAGTGCTAGCTTCGCAGAACCATAACAATATTTTTCAGAATTTAGACTAAAGAGTGGCAATTTCAAAATGGTAACCAGAATTGTTCTGTTACTGAATGTAAATCAGACAAACCGAAATATAGTAAATATGAAAAATATCCGTGGATGAGAGGTGTCGAGTTCTTACCTTTCACTGTTAATACAGTTATTGAGTACTGGTAAGGGGGACACTGCATCAGCGGCATAGCCGCGTCCCAACCAATGATGCAACCAGCAGCCACAGGCTGCACTCGATAGAGAGAGTTATTGAGTGGTGGCAGTGGATGTAGCACGCACACACACACACACTGTAAGCTTCTCCTTTTAGCAATAGATGCAAAAATCTAGTATAATTTCTCTTGTGTCCCAAGAACCAAACAAAAATATATATTTATAACGACCCTCACAGCCAATACAACTTCCACTCCACCTCCCCTTCTCCCCTCCTCCCAAACATGATCATGGTAAATATCATCATTTTAAACTTGCCATGTGCATTGACAAGTCCGAGATATTACCTTCGTATTGGTGTTAAGAAGCAACCAAACCAGATATCTTGTCTCCCTCTGAGAAGTTTGCCTGAATGTTGGTAATGAAAGTGTCATCTTTCCAAATCATCAAGCCTGCCATGTTCACATGAGGTCATCCCGCAGGGTTCAAAGTCCACTCACTGGCAGCGATGATTGAAGGTTTGGGTAGAACCTGTCCATCCACGAACCTTCGGACCTTGCACCGCTCCACAACCTCAGGAGTTTGGAGTACGGGGAGATGCAAATTATCAGCATTTTGGGCACGTTGGTCAGAATGTTCTCAAACTCTTTCATTGTGCAGAGGCACACCCCTTTCTCGCCGGTACATTTCCAATTATTTTCGGGTTCTTTTAGACACTTTGTGAGCCATTTTAGGTAACAATCCTCATCTTGCACACCTGATACGTTCGGCTACCCGATGAACCCCATTGCTAGAGGTTTATGTGCATGCACACTGAGCATTCTGGGGTGGATTATGTCATTTCAAAAGTCGTGTATTATTCCTTCAACACCTTTCATGATCTTAAACATCTCCATCAGACCCCCTTGTAATCGCCTCCTTTTGAATGTATAAAGTCATGTGTCCTTCTGCCACTCCTCGTACACTGCCAAAAAGAATTTTCTTAACCCTTTAAACCCTCACGGCCATTTTACTAGCCGCTATTCGAACCTCCATAATAACCGAGCGGCTGGATTTTTCTCCAGGGAGCACAGGATGGGGGAAGCTGAAAGTCCAAGGAGCTCAGAGATCAAAGGGTGAATAAGAAGATATTTTCTTTAAATACAAAAAAGTGTTCTTGAAATAAGAAAACCATGGGAAAATCCTTCTCGCCAAAAGAAAAAAAAATTCTCAAGGTTTTCTTATTTAAGGAAATTATTTTCCTGCTATGAAAATTATTTTGGCCATTACAGCAAGCTAACCCTCCTTCAGCCAATTTAGTTGCTCTACACTGAGCCATCTCTATGACAGCATGGTCTCCGATGTGGTGACCCAAAATAAATTCCAAATGAGGTCTCACTAATTTCCTGTACAGTGTTAACACTACCTCTTTTGACTTATAATTTATCTACCCCATCTACGAATACAACCTAAACCCTGTTCGCTTTACCTATATCTAACTGGCGCTGTGTTGTCTTCTTTCCTCCGTATCTATTACCACCCCCAGATCCTTCTACTGTGTGACACGCTCCAAGACTGTCTCTTGCATTATGTAGTTCCTATTTTCATTGTTTTTACACATCCACAGCACCTTACATTTCATGTTAAATTGCATCTGCTAATGTTTTGCACAATCGATTGAAGTATCTAGACTTTCCTGAATCTGAGCAGCCAATCAACTCTCCCCACTCTCTGCTGTCTACCTTACCTCCAAGCTTTTTGTCATCGACAAATTTGGAAGGCTCTTTTTTGATCGTCTGTGATGTATTACAGACGATCAAAAAAAAAGCACACTGGTCAATAAAGGAAACTCCATCTTATTTCAGTTTCTTTTTTTTAAAATGCACAAACTATTTTACAATGGCTTCTTTACATTTGGCAATGGGATACTCCAAACAGACATTCTCCCGGATAACCGGGGTTTCGGATCCAGCACCTTTCTCTGCAAATCTGTTACTGCACATGTTTAAGTCTCATTGGGACTTATATGAACATGAGCAAAAATAAACTAACTTTTTCAGGAATGTGTCGGAACTGGAAACAACTTTACGTCCATTGATGATTTATTGGCAATTTATGTGTTTATCTAATATATAAAGCTCGTTCTAACCACTGACTCAATGACATTAAAGTTCGGTACCTTCCGGGTGCGGGTGAGGTAGAAAGCTGAAATTTCGCGTGCCGATGGACATTGAAGCTAATACACCGGGAAAAATCACAGAACCGTTGGAAAGCATCTGTAAATGAAAATATAAATAAATCAAAATAAATAAATGAAGAAAAAAAGAAAGAAAAATAAATGCAGGTGAGCGACCCAAGACAATGGGGGAAGTACCGTTCATTATTGCTTACAATGTGTAAGCATGCCCCGCTAATATTTAATAAGTTTCATGAAGACATCTACGCAAAAGAGATTTCCACTTCTTTCACTTTTTTACAATTACAAATCGATATCAATGATAATAAATTTCAACTAATTGTTTTTTATAAACGAGATGCTTTTCCATTCGGCTTTGTAGAAATGCCTTTCTTGGGCAGAAACATTCCTATAATTGTCTTCGTTGATACAGTTGCAGGTGAAACGAGAATGCACTTGATGTAGGTGCTGACTCATGTTTCTCTTCCAAGAAATCATGGTTTCTTTGTGATTTGACATCCCATAACAACAGTTTCAGAAAAGAACTAACTCTGCATGCATGATCCCAGGATGTAGAGAACAAATTTCTAACATTCTGTTCATTCTCTTATTACAGCTTGCAGGTTTAGTTTCTAATGCAGTATTGCAATTTACTGTTTTGCATGTTAATGTTTCATATCTTACTCCGAGTGGCCTCTGACTTGAAGAACGAAAACTGCTTGTCCAATTTCCCTTAAATTTTTGCACACATGCTCGTGGTGTGTGTATATATACATATATATATAT
>CM068956.1:83869530-83890650 GCA_035128595.1 Eptatretus atami | reverse complement strand
TATATATATATATATATATATGTCAGGTTGCAACAGAAAATCTCTCCTCTGATGTAAAGATAATGCCCAAGTCAGGGTGTATATTAATAATTGTGTGTAGTTATTGCTCTGGAGTCTTCACTTCTGACTTTGACTCTCTATCCCTAGTTAGTGTCAGCTGTTTCTGCTCTTTACTCGTGGCGACTGTTAATCTGAATAGAGATCGCCTGACCTGTGAAAGTCCCCTCTCCCTCTCAACTACATTCTCTTCTTGAGATATTTAAATGTCTGCTTAGGCTACTCTTTGGATGTGCTTCCAATCTCGGCTTGACATGGAATATTATGATCAATGTATCTGTGTGTTTGTCTATTTTTCAGCAGAATAACTCGCCAATATGAGCATCTGGAATCACCAAGTTTGGAATAGACTATAGAGCTTCCATTTCTACACAGACACAATCATCGATTACACATGCACGGCCTATAGCCACAGCATGAATATAGCTAAATATAGCCCTGTACTAGATTTATTTCATTTTATATTTTTCCCTGTGAGCTCAAAGTTGAACTCAAAGACATTCCTAACATGAAGCTCAGTCCCAAATTTGGCGATTCCAGCTTCTCTCAACCAGTTATTCTGAAGTCAAACAGACAAACACACTGAGGGTTGATCACACTACTCACACAACTAGCCCACGGCAATGGCGTGAATAATAATAATCAGAACAGTGAGAGCAACCACACAGCACAGAACTCATTACATCATTGATAATGAAAGTATAATTATGTTATATATAACTAGTTACTAGCTTTAAATTGGTTGTTATTTTCATAATGCAGCATTCATTTGCAGCGTGAGCAATAGATTGGAGTATAAAAGTGCCCCTCTGCCTCCCCTGGAGAGATGGTGTTTTCCCACATAAAAAAATATTGCCATGCCATTCCCAGGTCTGAGACATTTCCATCGAGGGGTCAAAATAAGTACGTCAACCCCCTACCCCACCCATGAGCTATCTCATGGCATTACGTGTTGTGTTGTAATGGAGTTGTGTTTTTAAAATCCTGAAATGGATTCAACCATGAGTAAAAGTACTCCCATTTTATTGGTTACTCCCCAGAACAATATTGTCTCCACAACAATATTTGTCACTCTCAAGGTCCAAGACATTCCGAAAAATTGTTACATGTGTTTCTACGTCGGAAAGTTACACACACACACACGCACGCACGCACGCACGCACGCATGCACACACACCCTCTATAAGGAGTAAAAAAAACAAAACTTGTTGTTCGTGACTGTTAAGCTATTGTTATCATAATAAAGCCATGTACCAAGTTTCAGTTGAATATGTTGAAGGTATGGGAAAAAAAAGTCTGAAAACTACAGGTGGGCGGACGGACCGACTGATTGATGATGAAGAGCAAACCTATAGTCCCTCCGGTGAAACAGGGAGGGACTAATAAGGCCAAACTACAGATCTGGGAGAACCTTGACAGGAGATACTCTGATTTTAAAGCCAAGTTGTAAATTAACTAACATGTCCCTACGGGTCAGTTCAGTCTGAGTTACATTAGTCATCATGAAAAAATGTTTTTTTTGTTTTGAAACAGTAATGCTCTCTCAAAAACAATATCCTTTCGAATATACCTGCTGATGCAAGCATCAGAAAGCATTCCGACAAATATAAGCCAAACAGTATTAATGTGTCACCTGCATGCACATAACTCGCAAAATGTACATTTGATTTGCTGTGAAGGGAGAGCTTCTGTTGTAAAGTTGGACAGAGTTCAGTGAAATGATTTGCGTGAACAGTTTTTCCCAAGATGTCTCAAAACCATTGTCTTACAGCAAGAATAATATAGTGCTTTCCATGGTGTACCCACACATGCACCTTCTGAGAAGGCTGGAAACCTAATGCTTTGCTAGCTGTGCATCCGCCACGTGCAACATTTCACTGCCTCATACGTCACTCGTCGCGAGCCTCCCTGGTGGCCGCTCAATGGGCAGACTTGACGTTTTCCCCCCTTTAACCGTGCCAGGGCAGCAATTTGTTGACGAGATGATGACACAAGAGTTTTGGCTTCAGGCCAACAAGCCCAAGCTTTGTGGATGACAGTCAATCAAGCCTGCTGTCGTCCATACCAGCTCTCAGTGCAAGAGGTACATCCAGCAGAGTCACCCAGCCAGTGACTCTCACAGGCCCACCCCGTCAATCGTCTGATCTCCAAACGAAACAGAATTATTTATGGGTGGTGGCGACTTTTTTCTCACTTAATTGCCTGATCGACTCTTTCCTTCACAGACTGTGTGATGTTGGGAACACCTGCTGAGAAGCATTATGCCAGAGGGCCCAGAGATCTAGCACCGTCTGCCCACTCAGTATGAAGTTAAGACAAATTATGAAAGCTTTAGGGAAAAGAAGAAATAACACATGAACACACGGACACCAAGCAGGTCTAAACAGCTCCTTACAGCGAAAAGGAGTCAGTCTGACGTCTGCCATTTCTCAGTACACGAGCAAATACATTTTCTCTACTTTAAACTCCTGAATGATAGATTCCCACTCACAAAAATATTTTTATACATGGCTACTAAATGGACTGCCTGCATGTCTGCGTATTATGTTTGGACCAATCCCTTCTCTGATGATTGTTTCTCTTTTCCTCTGTCTCATAGTGTTCGACTTATGCTGTTGGAATTTCATCCATACTATCGCAAGGACCTGAAACAAATAAAACAGAGCATCAAGAGTCATGTGGGCATTGATACTTAAAATAGAAAAAAAAAATTAATCGAGCATCCAATTTACGGAGAGTTTCCTCCACCCTGTCACAATCACATGAAACTAATGAAATTAACAACATTAGCCATGTTGGGATTACGTGTCAAAAAATAAATATAATACAGTATTCACTTGATGAGCAACTGGCAGAGTGTCGGAAAAATCATGTTTCCAGAAATAAGTCGTAGTGATTGCCCTGGCACAAGTCCACAACGAACAGCTTACCTTCCCATTGGCAAATCAGACTGAACAAAGTGCAACGTAGATATTTAGGAATAGCCATACATCAATTTAAAGCCAATGAAAAATGTGCAGATCTTTATTGTGTGATTAAAATGATATTCCTTTAATATTTCATCATATTTAGATACAATATAACATTCTAAAATGGGCATTAATTGAAGTAACGAAATTAAATAGTTAAGTATTAAAAAATAGTCACGTCATCATTTTAAGTCTTGGATCGTGGTGCCAGATGTGCAGTATGGTGTACCACTTTTGCAAAAGTAGTTGCTGGAATGAAGCACTATGTGCCTATCGATTCACTAGCTGAAGTTAGGGGTGATCGACCGAAAGTTTTTGAAAATTTTCCCACCTTTTTTTACCCAGGCCGCCATTTTTGAAATTTCAGGAAAAATCATTATTTTGTGAATAATATTGATTTTTGAATATTTTAAAAATATATTTCTCTGTGTTTAGATGGCCGAATGCACTTCAGTAGGCACCATTATGATTAGTAGTACCATAAGTATTATTCACAAAACTTTGTCCCGACATTTATGAGAAGGGGTTGCCATTTTGGAAATTCAAGTGAAAATCGTATATTTGTGTATATTCGAATGAAATTTTTTTATTATTATTCTTTGTGTACTGGCAGATAAACCTTGGACTGACCAATGGTCAGGGCTCCTGTGGCTATGTGGGACAAGTTCGCTAGTTACAGGAAATTTTGCGAAAGTGCTAATTCTTTGCGTGTCGTAAATGATCTAGCTGAGAGGAATTAAGCTTGTGTCTGACTTTATTCATATGTGCAATGATGAGAAACAACGTCAAGCATTGCTACAGTGCGTGGAAGAGCACAGGAAGCTTACCCGACTATACAAAACAAACGCTATGTTCTCTATAAGATATCTGTGTGGTTGCTTGTTTGCTAGATTGTTATGTTGTCATATATGAAAACCATGTCGCTTAAAACATATTTGGTTGTTCTCATAATTAAGTGATCATGCTCTCATTTGTCATTAATAATGTCTTTATGAAAACGCTACTACTGATATTCTGTAAATGCCTAACGATGTGCCGTGCAATAATTGTCAAAATATGGGATTTTCAGTGAAATTCCAAAATGGCAACCCCTTCTCAAAATGTTGGGACAAGTTGTGAATAATATTTACGGGTACTTACTATCATAATGGTGCCTACTGAAGTGCATTCGGCCATCTAAACACAGAGAAATATATATTTAAAATATTCAAAAATCAATATTATTTCCAAAAATATGGATTTTTCCTGAATTTTCAAAATGGCGGCCCGCGGTCAAAAAAGGCGGGAAATTTTTCAAACTTTGGTCGATCACTAACTTCCACTAGTGGAATCGATAGGCACATAGTGCTTCATTCCAGCAACTATTTTTGCAAAAGTGGTACACCCTAATGTGCAGTGTCGTGTTGTATGCTATATGTACATCCAAACCAGGTGTTCTCTCAATTTATGCAAGTTCTACTGTAAGATTATCAAATTGTGCACGACCTTGTATGAACTAGATTATGTAATTTGATTGTTCAAACATCTTGCAACTATACAATTTGGTGTACACCGCTCCTTCCCAATTCCATATCCAGGCAATGCATGACGTCATCGTCGGGCACCGAAGGAAGGGAGCACTCAGTTTTTACTCCATTTTGATATCACAGCCATTCTCTTTGAGCTAGGAAGCTGAAATTTGGGGACAAAAGTGAAGATTTGCTTTGGCAAAAACTTTTTTTTGTATTTTTTGATTACTCAATTAATTGATTAATTACTTAATTATTATCGATTTATTAAATCCTTTTTTTTTTTCATCTGGGCAATATCTCAGGCACGTTTTGAGCTAGGAAGCTGATATTTGGACATGACAGTGAACAAGTGATTTGGCGAAAAGGGTATTTTTGATTTATTGATGAATAAATTAATCGCTTAATTATATCTTTTTCGATGAATTACTTAATTTTTAAAAAGTTACAGATTCGGATGAAGCAGTGGGGGGTTAGGTATGCTCTTAGCCAATTGATTAAGAAATTAGTTATTTTACGATTATTTATTTATTTATATTTTTCAATTAATCATTTAATCAATCAATTATTGTACACTGCTCCCTCCTAATTCCATCTCCATGTGCTGCACGGCAAGTATCACTTGCACACATTCCCCTTAAAAGAGCACCGCTCCCACCCAATTCTGTTTCCATGTGCTGCACGGTGGCATCGCCGGGCGCAGACTGAACAAAAGTACTCTCCAGATGAATGTGAAGCCCTCGCATGTAAATTTGCATGTGAGCACTCGAATGTGCTTCTCTTCGGGAGGAAATTCACACTACAGACTGATCACCAGGCTCTCATGACACTACTTGTTATGACAGGATCTGGTAACAAGCCACTGCACATCTACAGATGGTCTGATCAACTTCATCAATACAACTTTGATGTCCAGTATGTGACAGGTTCAAAGAATCAGGTTTCTGATATGCTCAGTAGACTTGTCGAAGATAGTAACCTGGATGTACAGACAACTACTGAAGACTCAAATATTAAGGAAATTCACTTGGACAACTTCATGACCGTAGCCGAGTTGCAGAAAGCTTCAACAGAGGACCATACTCTAAAGAAAGTCTGCCATTTCATCCAAGACGGTTGACCTCGCCGAACACCAACGCCAAAAATTGAACCGTACTTCGTACTCAAAGATGAACTTTCTGTGTTCTACGACTGCTGTGTATCCAGAGGATTACATGCTGCAATTCACAGTACTCTTCAGAGGAATGTTTTAGCTATGGCTGATGAGGGTCATCCAGGCATCAAGTGGACAAAACAATGATGTAGAGATTTGGTGTGGTGGCCAGGTATTGACCAATGTATTGAAGAGCACATCAAGAACTGTGAAGCATATGCAGTAAGTGAGAAATCTTTGAAACAAATGCAACCACTGCTCCAACCCATACCTCGGCCAGACAAACCATGGAGCCAGATTCAAGTCAACATATAGGGTGAAGTAAACTCTGCTCCCTACAACCAAATATTCCTCGTTGTAATACATGACCTACATTTTAAGTGGCCAAAAACTGCTGCAACTGCAGTCGTGAGTTTGACGACCATCATCAGCATTCTCAGCGAGCTCTTTGCTAGATGGGGACTGCCCCAAGTTATTGTCACCGATAATGGCTCGCAATTTGTCTCATAAGAGTTTGAACGTTCATGGAGCATGCCGAGATGGAGCATCATCACACAGCCCACCTCACCCACAATGCAACGGTGGAGAGAAATGTTAAACCGTGTGATCAAGGAAAGTATCATCGCTCAATTGACAGATGGAGAGACATTCAAAGATGCAGTTTGAACCATTCTACAGACTTACCGCTCAACACCACATGCTCTAACACAGCACACTCTGGCTTAAATGATGACAGAACTCAAACTTCGATATCCACTGGAAGCTCTGAAACCAATCCAGACATCAACAGCTAAAACAGGATTAGCAAGTGCGATTCAAGAAAAGCAACGACGGGTAAAAGAGCATTCAAACCGATGTCGCAGATGTGGACACTCTACCCTGGACCAAGGTAAATGGGTCCGAACTAAGCGACCAATTCGTAAGCACAAATTGGCATCATCTCTATCACAGCCACAACACATTGTTCACAAAGCTGGTCCAAATCTGATGCAAGTGGCAAAAACTGGATGGTGCAAACAAAACAGCTGGATAAGGTGAGCAACAAACAACACTCAATCCCAAACACCACATGCATGTGCGTACAACACCCAACAAGAACCCCAACAATCACACAACCAACACCTCATCATGTCCAACCCAGACAAAAAAACAGCCATGTTCGTGCCCTGGAAACACAAAAACAACATTTGCACACACATGCAACACCAGATCACATGTAAGTAAGAAGAAAAAAGAGCAGAGCAGCCCATCGATGATGTGCTTTCACATTTATTTTGTTTGAGGTTTGCAAAAAGCACTCCTCCATTTGACATCGAGCACCAGCACGTGACTGGAAATGGGCGGTCGTATCAAAATTAAAACTGGACACGTGCCGAGGCTCGGGATCTATTGGCCTGAGGAAGCCGGCTGTGAAGCTGGTGAAATGTCATCTGAGGCCGGGTCTGCTCCCAAAATGTGTAATCCCAATCCCCATCTCAATTCTTATATGTATATATATAATAATATATATATATATATATATTATATAATATATATAATATATATATATTATATAATTACACACACACATACACACACACATACATAGGAATTTGAAATTTGGCCATCGTTCCAGCGATAGCTCGTCTACTCTTCGCGAAGGACACTATCGGGTCTTTCAGGTTTTCCAACTAATGCCGGCAGATGGGAATACTGTTTAATATCCATCCGAGGGATGGGACACACATTGATGAATCACCCTGAGGGTGAAACACCTGGATGACAGTTTGTAGCTGGGTCGGATTAAAATCCAGGCTGGACAGCTTAAAGGCGAGTACGCATACCTCGAGGCCATCTTGCCAGCCCATATATACTGTTGCGGCCGAGTGCGAAGACCACGATGGGTGAACTACGTTGGGTTCCCACCAGACTCTCCGAAATCGCAGGCCGTCGCACATGAATAACTTTGTGATGTGGCGGGTCGCTAAACGACCGCGAATGTCAATAACTCGACCACGTGACTTAGGTCCTCCGTCTAATTAATACCGTTTACCTAAAGGTCATGTGATCTAATTACCAGGGAACACCTCCTCAGTATGCACTTGCTCAAACCGGATCACCTTACCAGATCAGATGCAGCTGAGCGGAACTGCCAAGCACGTACCGGCTAGGAAACAGATCTTTGGGGAATAATGTCCTAGCTAAACTCGGGTGCGGGCCATGCTGGACCAATGGAAGAAAACATGAAAAGGAGCTGGAACATTTCTATACAACACATTTATTTTCAATCTGCGAGGAAAAGTATGTGGCACATTGAATGGGGATTTATTGATGCACAGCAGGGGATGTAGGAATTTGTGGGGGTGCGGCAAAAGGCAGCTTACAAAAGAAGACAGAGAGGATTATGATGACTATCTTCTACAATCTTACTTAATCTATGACAGGTGCCGTCACACACACACACACACACACACACACACACACACACACACACACACAACACACGAAAAGGTGAGGATGAGTGCTCTCTAAATACCTGGCGCAGTCGGCTGACTAATGTGGCCCAGGATGTTTAGGGAGGGTAGATGGAAAGATACTGGTGTTTATGGTGTAGGAGTGGGGAGGTGTGCTGTAGGCGATGTGAGGGGTGCCGTGTCGTGCCAGAGGAAAATGGGATTGCAAGTCAGTATGCTTCTTCTTTGTGCATCCACAGTGGGCGGGATAGAGGGGTGTATAGAGAAAGAGGAGAATGGATACGTGAGAAGGAAGATCCCAACCTAACCATGTAAAGGTCTGTAGGTATAGTGTGTACCTCCATGGGACGCTCCGCATGAGCGTTCCACCTCGTCATATGGCACGCTTGTGGCAACATGCGCTCTGTACTGGTCCACCGTCCATGGCTGGCAGTGAGTCGTCTGTTTGTGGGGTGGCGGGACATCGACAGCACAGCAGGGAGTGTCGAAGGATGGCAGTCGCAACGGATCAGGTTCTCGAAGAAGAAGCTCTCTTTTTGCAGCTCCTCGCTGCCCCTTTATAAGCCCGGGCGAAGGTTGGGGTGAGGACCAGAAAGCGAGGTGCTGTGGCCCAAATCCTTCTCCTCCATTGGGCCACAGTGGCCCTAGTCATGCTCCGCCAGGCTCTGGAACCGGAAACCGGCTCAGATCATGCCTATCAGCTTTGGCATGGCTCAAAGCTCCTGACTTAACATGGGGGTATGCTCCCCGAGCCGGCAACCCGGCCATGAATGTGCACCGAGTGTAGTCTGTATGTCGGATGGCAGCAGACTTTCTCCGCTACCCACGGGCTCCTTCATGAGCCAAAATGTACACTCGGGACCCGAATCAAACTCCCGGATCGCCCTTCCCGCGACCCTCCTCATTGCTTTTGGTCTTGCCATAGTCTGACGACTGGATAAGGGCTGTAACAATTCCAGACGCTCACCAGGACGTTTGCGGTAAGAGGCGGTGGGCCAAACAAACAGCATCTGTTGCGTGTTGAGCATCGCGCGGCGCCAAGGACAATGGTCGACGCCGCGCATGCTCCTCAAAATAGAGTGGTAAATTGTAGCGATATATAGGTATGAGGGGTGCAGGAATATTTTTCCCGGTGCAGGAGGCATTTGTGGTCAAAGTGGTGAGGTTCAGGGAGCGAGGTGAGGTTTGAGGTGAGGTGCCGGATGAGAATTGGCACGCAAATTTGAATGAAATAATGGTGCGCAAATTCCGCGTGTGCAACGGGGATGATCCGAGCCACGGAGGCATCGCAGTGTGCTTATTAGACAATTGTCTGTTGAATGGCATGTGTGCTGCATGCTTGTTATGTACTATGGCTAAAGGAAAGGGTTAGGGGAGAGGTCAGAGTATGAATCAAGGAGAATATTTATTAGACCTAACTACAAGTCCACGCAATGCACTTGTCCCGTTAACCCACTCGACATGAGGGAAGGACTAACTAAATGAATAGTAATGAAATAACTGCCTGGGATCACTGTATTTTGGGTGCCATTGCCTTCGAAGCATGTGGTTTTGCAGAACCGCAACAATACATACAGTATTGTTACGAATTCGCGCCCGCCGGCGTGCGATCGGCCACGTAACTCGAATCGCGACCGCGTTGCCCACCGGACGGACAATTCAGTCGTGACCCTCCGGGAACTACCGCCAGGAGCCAGTCACGGGTGGGGGTTAACCTCACACAACTCAGTCCGCATTCTACCCGCGCGAAATAGGGTCGATCGCCGAATGGTCGATATACCTAAGTACTCGCGCGGATAGCGTACCGAGGAGTTGTACCACGCCACAGGTCGACTCCGGACACGAACCGCTTAAGCGGCTCGTTCCGTACTACAGGGATAACCGAGCGGAGTTATCGTCGACCTTGACGGTTCCGATTAATTACCGGGTGTTTTAAAACCCACAACAAATCCCTTCGTGATGCAGGATGGAGAGTCAATTAAAAGAAGGGACGAAGCAAAGCGGGAACAGTTCAACAAGCAAGCACTTTATTACACACACACACACACACACACACAGACAAGCACGTATTCCCAGCCATACAGTTTTCATACAGTCAAAGAAAGAACAAAAGCAAGAACGAAAGCAAGAACTACAACCGAATATGACTTGCACGGGCACACTTACACAGTTCTACTTTTCCAGACTGGCGCCACACACACACACACATACCCAAAAGCAAAGAAAAGAAAAGTAGTGACTTCCCTGCGCGCGTCGAGTCCTCCTCCTGCGACCTCAGCTCCCAGCTCCTCCGGCGTGGTCGGTGAGCTCGTGCTTCGCGCCGGCACGTGTTGGCCGCTCGACGCCACGGACGGGGTTTCCGGCGCTATCTCAGCGCGGATAAAGGGGGGGGAAAGCGTTGATGCTCGGGGTCGGGAGAGAGGGAATGGCAGACGCTCCGTCCGCCAGCGGGGTTTCGGGACCGCACCGACAGAAGACCTTGGCACCGACAGAAGACCAGACCAGACCACCAGGCGAGGCGAGCCAAGACGACGACGAGACCAGCTCAGACTCAGGACGAGAGAGCGAACCACCCCGTGTGCGCGCCTTTATAGACGAGGGAGGGGCGTGTATGCAAATTCCCGGATCAAAATGCATTTGGAGCGGGGCCACGCCACCCCTTGGTCAGCCATTGGTCGGGCCAAAAAGGGGGCGTGAGCCTCTTTTCATCCGCATTTCTGCCCAAACGGAATTCACATACACGCGCTTGGAGGCGGGGCCAAGCCACCCACCGCTCGCCCATTGGACGGAGGAAAAGGGGCGTGAAGCTCCCCTGATCCGTTTTCTCCCTCGGAAAGGCCGCCATTCCGCGCTCGCGGCTCGACGCGTTCGGCACCAATCGCCGAACGGGCCCTAGACAGCCCGGTGTTCAGTGTTCACAGGTGGTGCGGTTGCTGGTTGTGAAGGAGAAAGGCGAAGGTGGTGGGAGGTTTTCCGTGGTGGTTGGGCCGTTGTTGGCGTCGTTAGAGAATGGCGGGTGAGGCGATGCTTGCGGGGTTGGGTTGTGGAGGTGAAGGTAGTGGCGGTTTGGTGGAGTTGTTCGGGGGCGTTGTTGATGGTGGCGATTTGGTTGTTGGGGTGGTGTTTGGTCCAAAACAACGACAGCAAAAAAAAAACGGCTAACTGAAGAATCGCAGCACGAATGGATCACATATATTCCCTCTATACAACGGGTTTGGGCTAACTACACATGGACTTACCGATATATCTCACCTGATGACCCTTTGTGGTGTAATGCGAATTCCACAACCGTAACAGTATATATGGTTGTGGCAGAGAGTATATCACCACCCAGCACAATCCTGTGGTGTTTGTTGTGGGCATGTGAAAAAGGAGGGAAGTTAGAGCAGGGGTTGGAAGACGATAAGGTGGGTAAGTGCAGGGACGTCGCCGAAGAGTACAAGGAGAGGATGATGGACAAGTATGAGGAACTTATCAAAGAAGCCGAAGGTTTGGAGGATGAGTGGAAGAAGTACAGAGAGGTGTTTAGGGGAATTACAGAAGTTTTGTATGGAGGCGAGTGTCGAAACTAGATATCTCCAGGTTGGTGCGGCTCATTCGCCTTCGTTGGCAGTCTATCTAGAAGAAGGAAAATTCTGATTTAAAACCCCCAGCTATGGGTCAAGTAGCAAAGTCTTTGTCAGTTGACAGTGCAGACAGGGACGGACTGATAGTGCTGTGTGCCGTCGGGCAAAAAGGGGTCTTTGGGCCCCGAGATGAAATTTTGAATGACATAGTGCGAAATAAAAGTTTTCTAAAACAAACATTTTTGCATAAATATGCAGAATAATAATGAGACCGTGAATTTGAAACAAATCCTTACAATAATTCAGGGGCTGGTGTTTGTGTGTGTGTATTTGTTTGTTTGTCGAGCTACAATTCCTACAGTTCTGGGCTTATTACTTCCAGACTTGCTCCATCAGATCAGCATGACCCCAATTAATGTATCGGGGTGTTTTTATCTTTGCCAGTGGTCTTGGGGAGAACACAAATTATCTATGTAAATGTGTATCATGTAGCACTGCCTCCAGGTGGGGAGGGTATTACAAGTCTCTACCATTTCCAGTGCAGCATTCCTGTCCCTACACTGCCAAAATAAAGGTATACATCAGAAGAACGTGTTGTATGCTTCAAACAAGATCACCATGGGGTGGGTACTCTGTCAGTACACTGTAATTAATAAACCAGCAACTTGTGCACTTCGCGTGTGCAGAGTACAGAACATACATTGCAGTCCAAAGCATCACGCAATGTTAAGTATGTACAAGGTACATGATATATGGCAAACAGCCTGAAACGATGTTAATAAAATGCAAACCATGGACAAAACTATTATTTCTCCATGTCATTTACCTGAAGATTTTTGCTGATAAAAATAAATGGTCATTTTAAGGTGTATCTACTAGAAATGGATGAGGTGTGTGTGTGTGTGTGTGTGTGTGTGTGAGGCATGTTTCTTGTGGAGTTCTCCTGGACAGTTCTGATGTGGAATGTGATAAAACAAAATGATTTCCATGACCTCCTGATTGATTAGGCTAATTAACTACAAAAAAATCCGGAAGAATCCCCATGTTTTAAATGCACCCATGCTAAGGTGTATAGAGCAGCTTAATGGGTCCTTCCACCAAGGCATGACATGATAATTACAAAAAATAAACAAAAACAATGATAGCATTGTAACAAAGCATATATTAATTAATACTAAAAATATTTACGACATAATAATAATGGTATAATTTGGCAAAATAAAACAAACGTATCCAGTATTATCAACGCCTACCCCACCCGACCCCAACCTGGCCCAAGCACATCTGGGCCTGGTGAAAGGCAAGTTAATGCTCAAGCTGAACAGCAGGTGGGTATGCAACAAGGCCTTGAAGACCAATGAAAATTTGGTCCAATGGACCAACTGGCCAACTAGTGATGTAAAATAAAGAAGATGGTGGGACGTTCGGACTGACTGAGTCAATTCGTACCCTCATCTTTTGAATGGTGAAGTATTTCTCTCAAAGATTAGCAAAAAATACGAGGGAAGATGGTCATTAATGTTTTTGAACAAAGAGGGTACAAACCCCGTTTTTTTTGGTCACACAACATTTTATGGTTAATAATGTTTTGTAAAGTTTGAAACATTAGCTTTAACAGCAGTAAATGTTTGTTTAAAGCAGGTTAAATGTTTCGTTTAACAGCAATAAATAACTTTACTGCATTTTTTTTTTTTGCAGAATCAATCAAAATCGACTTTCAACCCTCAACAATGAATATACGATGTTTAAATCTATATATTACTAAAACTCTCATCTTGTATGTATGTATGTTCCAAAAATACAGCCAAAACGGTACATGATAGCACAAAAGTTTTAGGGCCACCTTACTCACCATTCGCCTGCAGTGTGCAGTATCAAGTTTCGTTCAAATCGGGCACAAAAAAATTATTCAATAAATTCCCTATTCAGTCAAGTACTCTTTGGGAGTATTTGATCAATGCAAACAACCTCAGCGGTATAGTCCCCTGGAGCTTTTTTTTTTCTTGAAATGATTTTTTTTCATCAACCGCTGTCATAACGGGAAACCCAACGGGTTCACGGGTCGTCTCGTATGTTCTAAAATTGCCTTTCCTCTATTTATGAAACCAGAAACCTGATTGATATATATTTTTTTGAGCACAGGCCCTCAGTCAGTGCCCGAATGCCCGACTACTCAGTCCGCCCGAGTGCAGAAGAAAACAGAAGTGCCAACAGACTGGATGGCAATGTAGAAAGGGAAGGAGAAGCTCTACAGCTTGTTCAGCAGCTCATCTAAAGAGGGTCAACACCAAATCAAAACTTGCATCCTTTAGCTCCTGCGCTTGTGCCACACATTTCACCAATGCCTTGGACAAGAGAATGAGGAGACTCCACAAAAACATCACCACTTGAATATACTCAATGTGCAGGTTGTTCGGCAAATCAAATCAAGCAACATATCAGACAGACCACAGTCCTCTGACGATGGGGAAATGGCTATGGGGACAGGCAGAGGATGCCACTGGCAGTCTTCCATCAAAACTTGCACATATGTGGCATCAGTGTTGTGATCATCACTCTGCACAGATCAGGGCAGATGTGGAGTTCATGTCCTCTAAAGTGACAGAGCAGACCTTTTTTGGTACAGCACTGCTCTCACTAATTTAAGGAAGGGAGAAAAGGAATCCTAAACAGAGCCTGCCCTCTCTGTACCTGCCAGATCAGTGCTCTGCCTGGTCATCTGATCACTGCAGTCAAAACATAAATAAAACTCAAAGGACAACTCACCATCAGATGACACTTGACTCATGAAATGTTAGAACACTTTTAGACGACTAGCAGAGTACCCGCCCTTTGGGCGATCTTGTTCCAAGCATGCAACATGTTTTCTGACACATACCTTTATTTGGGTGGTGTATATGCAACTGACAGCTATGGAAATGGAAGAAAAAAAAAGTCATTAATTCCTTTCCAGGTCCTCTTGATGACTCCATCCTTGCTCTTTACTTCTTCGCGTTCCTTCTTGGTCTTCCGTTTTTATTATGTACATGAAGCAAAACATACCCACTGCTTATAATTCAAAACAGCTCACTGTACTATTATACGGGGGACAGGAATAATGTACTGAAAATGATGAGACTTGTATTACCCCCACCTGGAGGAGGCACTACATGATACATATTTACATGGAGAATTTGCATCTCACTCCTGTGCACCCCACCCATCCCCCAAGACCACAGGCAAAGAGAAAAACACCCCGATACATTAATTAGGGTCATGCTGATCCTATGTAGCAAGTCTGAATGAAAGCAGTCCAGAACTATAGGAGTAGTAGACAAACAAACAAACAAACACACAAACACTGGTCCATGAATTATAGTGAGGATGATACAAGACCAGAGCATAGAACAGCCCTCATTATTCATAGAAAAGCCCAACAAACCCAGGATTATTTGAGCGCATTGACCGTAATCTGTAAACTTTGTCTCAATAAATTCATCGTGATGAGAGAGATCCATGAAGGGAACCACACAAATGACAAGGCCCTCCTGCACTTCAATTTTAACCTAATAGGTAATCTTAATCCCACAGTAACATTTGGGCATCCTGGGGTCCTTGGACCCCACCTAAGGAAATAATTTTTTGAAAAAAGTGCTAATCACATTATTGCAATAACATTATGCACATGTCAAATTGAAACCCTTTGTAATATGTTAAGACGAAAACTAGATTTATCTTCTGTTAATAACGATTTTTTTCTTTTTTTTCGAAGAAATATGTCTTTGGAAAAAAAAAAGCTTTTAAATATGTATATATTTTTGGAATAAACCCAGCCCACCTTGGGTCCTCAAAACTCCAAGTTACCTATTAAGGGTTAATAAATAGTGATTTTAAACATCATTTCAAAAATCCGGAAATTTAGCACGACTGAAGCAGTCTTATACCCAACCACCCTTGCACACCGTGATAAGATGACGTTGAGTCACAACTTAGGAGATGGAGGCTTTATTTTTTCGGTCCATAGCCATTAATTATGGTGGCCTCTTCTTCACCCCTGTACACATACCACACCCTCTGATGCTACATATCAATATATTGCATGGTTCTTGGAAGTAATTATGAAGCGATTTGTGTTCTACAGTCTTCAAGTATATAATTAAATTGCAATTAAGGTTTAAAGAGGTTTAAAGGCATATACAATAAATGAATTCTGGGTTTTACCACCATTTTCCCAGTTATTACACCATCCTATCGAACACATTACATTAGTTATTCATGCCTCTTGTTTGTGTCATTTTTAGCATCCTGAGAAACAGTAATTTTCCTGTTTGGAAATGATTTTCAATTTTGCTTGACTGCCAGGCAGATAGAGTAAAAATATTATCTCACTCCTCTCTGCATATGCGGTCTGTGCGGTAAGGACGAATTCTGAGCCAAGGTATGTACAACGACAGACTTGTCTTGTTATTCATGTTACGATTCGTGTTCAAAAATTAACATTGTATTGAAATAAATTGTTCCTCGATAATAAACTGACGATCATAAACTGATAAGACAGACAGACGGACGGATGAACATGAACCAAATGTTTAAACCCGCCTTTTGCTTTGGCGTGCGTGAGTTACAAGAGCAACCGATGAGCCATATGTGCATTATGTCCAAGAACTGCAAAATGATATTCGCTCGACTTGTGCAGAGTTCACTGTGAATGTTGGCATTTGCGAAAACTGCATACATTCCATCATCGCTCAGGACCTGCAGGTGCACAACAATGCTTGGTGCCATAACACTGCCACTGTGATAACTTAGGTAGATGCATGGCAATGTCATGCAATGGAACACCCTCCGTTCACATGTGCCCAATATGAATCCACATGACAATGACCTACTTCGGTAGCTGCAAGAGGAGCACAGGATGAGCTTTCAGACATTGACCATTAAACAGTTGGACTTCAACAATAGTTCAGATTGAATCTCAGGCTTACAGAAACATGGCAACTTCCTGTTGCACACAAAGGAGATATTTTGAGGAGGTGGTAAAAATGTACAATTAAATAAAAGATTGACTCTAAATCTATTTATGTTTTACCATTACTTTTAAAATTACCTTCAGAGATCATTGATTCATTTCAGTGGTGGGCAAGCTGGTACCAGTAACCATGGTCATAGTAAGACCAGCACCGTGTGTGTACACAAGTCTTGCTACAGTTAAAAGGCTCGTAGTTGGAAATCACGAGCAAACCATGAGAACGTGCCGAGACACCTTGTGAATATGCAGGATAGTCCAAATGTCTGGAATCAGTTTGTGGATGGCTCCAATCCACCTCAATTACTTCCAATCCACCTTCACTTTGACAGCAAAGTGATCTGACAAAATATTAAGCTTTGTGCACATTTTGAGCCTGAATCATCCACTTTTGATTTTTAGCCTGACAACATGAAGGTAAATTGAAGAAGCATTCAGTAAGCACTCACAAACATAAAACGAATCCATTGTGTGTATCGAAAGTAAAAAATTGTTGGCGTAACGAATCATTATACCTTAGTTTGTCCTGAAATACTCCGATCATGATTCGGACCTGCAGATGGGTGTGTGTTTTTTTCGTACCCGCAGGATTTGCCAATTTTTTTTTTTATATTTTTTATCATTGTGATGCACATGACTTTTGGATGTTTCCTTGCTGCAATGAGCAAAATACTTTTCAACAAACTGCAATTTCAAAAACGATGACTGGTTGCTGATGTCTACAATACACCATTTGCGGATTTTTAGTACTCTTTTAAGCTGTCCTTGACATCTAATTTTAACTTTTTTTTTTCAATCTTTTCTTTATTTTTTTTTTTAACATGACGTGACAAGTTCACACTGATCTTTTGGGTCAGAAATTTATACTTGAAGTTGAAACAGCCTTACAAGCCTACTGTAAACTTTTGCAGATTACTATAATTGTACACTTGCCTTTTGGCTCACAGCAGTTGATAATGATTTTACCCAGATCCCAAGTGCACTTTCACTATTTATCGAATGTGTTGATGAAGAACACGTGCAAAATGCACACCAATTCTACACACCCTGACAAAACCAGATGAATGATATCCGAGGTTAAGAGGACTACGTATCTGATTTTGTCTTCCGGAATACTTCGTCGAAGCATAGTTTGTCGGGGACATCTCGGAAAATCTCGACACAATCAGCAGATCTGCTCAGGCCATTTGCATGTACATGGGTGTGCATTGTGCTGTTTCAGGTATTTGTTCTCGGGTGCCATGACTGCACACCACAATTTGCCATTTTACAGTGTGAACAGAGCCACGCATTTGATTAACTTCTTCCCTCCCTCCTCCTCGTCCCTCCCCCCCCAAACCCACCCCCAGCCTCCTGGAGAGAGCAGGCAATTAATACACGTACCTGCCTGGAGAAATTGGATTTCAATACCATTCATTTGCCGTTACAGAGGCCATTAGGGCTGGAATGCATATGCACCGGCTTATTTAATAGCGGACCCTGGAGCCTCAGGCAAAGCTGGAGCAAATTTCCGAGTGTGGATGAAGCAAGAATGAGGCTTAGACTTTTTTCTCCTTTTTTTCTTTTTATAAAGCATCGAAATGCATCGTACTTTCGGGCCTTGCGCATACTTTCGTGCCCCTTGGATTCTTTTACAAATCCCTAAATGTAATGTACAACGGATTGCCCACAGGAAATGTAAGAACATTTTACACATGTATTGCTATTGCTCCGAGGTGGGAGAACAGCTGTTTGTTGGTAATAGCTCTCTGTTAATTCACTGTCCCGGGTTAAAATCCATTTTGCTCAAAGTTGTAAATCAGAATACTTGACTGCTTTGCCACTGACCTGCAACTGGAGCTCGTGGGTTCGTTTGATAAAAGACGTTGAAATAGTTGTCTTCTGTATCTCGCAGAATCTCGCCAGATATGTCTTCTGATCTCGCAGAGACGAGCAAGTCTGTCCACTGCATGAGGGTGTCGTTCAGTTTAACCAACATGGTGTAAACTTGAAAGCAAGTTTACGTCATGGATTTTGGAAAAAAAAAATAGCTTCAACCTTTAAAAACGTTTTAACGACGTGACCACGTGATCCATGATCTTGCCATTAGAGAAGATAAATGACTTGCTATTAGGAATGATTATAATTTATTTAACTTGATGCTTCTGATTGAAAGCAGGTTGCTGCCCTGCACTGTGCTTGACGCTTTGAACCATTTTCTTTTCACTTCAACTCATGTCAGATGTGGTTGTTCGGTTGATATCTACCGATGATTCTTCCTCTCACGTTGTTCTAACTTTGGCATTGCATGGTGGACATTCTACTTGTATGTTGCCATTTTACATTGACTATAATGTTGCCATGGCAGGGTTTTAACAGCATTTGGCTGAATCACCATTCATCCGTTTTTGTGGTCTATCTCAAGTTTAATACGATTGTTATTATACCATGCTTTTATAACCTGCATTTGAGTTAGCTTTAGGAGGCTGACAATTTTGGTGTAGAGGTGGTGCACTTGTTCTTTGAGGCATTTAGTTTGCCTTCGATTCCATGACCCAATTCTATTTGATTGGTGCTTCACGGGCAGGGCGTTGCATCACAAAGTAGATGCTAAGTGTGAGGACGCTGTCTGCGAGCATTGATTGCTGCTCCACGATAAAAGATCCACAGCGTCTTTCGATGAAGAGTTGGTGAGTTATCGCCCACACCGTTGCCAGAATCCAATTCCCTGCCCTAAACGTACTCCTACATAACGATAGGCTAGGCTAGCCGGTTTTGTGATGGACTTTAGCCAATCTACATGCTCTTTGAGCCACCAACCGCCAACTAAAAATGAGACGTGGTGTAAATTAGGATTACGAGTTACCTTTAGAATATATGGTGAAGACATTTCTTAATTCCAATCGACTATGAGTCGACTTCTTAAGGAGGTTTGAGTAATTCTCCTCCATCACATTACCAATATACAGCATGTTGCAGTCCTTCCCAGACCACATCACCTGCAGATCTGTAGTTTGCCCGTTAGGTGTGTTATTCTCCATTGTGGGATTGGCACTGCCTATTTATTTCCTTAAAGCAATCCTGTCAAGTATTGGTTATCAAAGCCTCCCAAAGAACACTACATATTTCCAGACATTTCGCTGTTCTACTACCTTTCTAGAATCTGGAACATTTATTACCTTGATTAGTGGAACTTTTCACTGTCATTCCACCATGCATTTCCACAAACAAAACATAAACACTGCTCCATGAATTATACTGAGGATGATACAAGACCAGAGCATAGAACAGCCCTCATTATTCATAGAAAGCCCAACAAACGCCAGGATTATTTGAGCGCATTGACCGTAATCTGTAACTTTGTCTCAATAAATTTCATCGTGATGGAGAGAATCCATGAAGGGGAAACGCACGAATGACAAGGCCCTCCTGCACTTCATTTTAACCTTAATAGGTAAATCTTAATCGCACAGTAACATTTGGGCATCCTTATGCCCTGTAACATGCTCCTTAGAAAGTTGCTGTGAGTATTCCACCCTATCAAAACAATTTCGATGATTTCATGAGATTTTGGTGAAATTTAATTAGAAATATTTAAAAACACATTAGAATGATTGTGCAGAAAGTTTACCTAATTATTTATTTAATCCTATCTATTATCTGCACTCTGTAGGACACAGAGGAACTTGTACATGTCTCACATCCAGTACAAAGACATTAGGATATCCCTTATTAACTAAATGATGTTCAGTTGACAATAAGCAGAAATGAAAAGCCTGGTGTAGATCTGTGTCGGTGGACATGTAGAACTTGATTGAAAATCACAGGATTGAATGAATGAATCAGCAGGACATCGATAAAGGTATGTTAACCACTGCGGAAGCAAGGAGAACTGAAGTTTGGGCGTTAACCCTTCATCGCCTGAAACGTCAGCTTCTTTTGCCTTTCGTTTGTTGCGACGAAGGTATACACCTGAAAAGTTGGCTTATTCATTGTTACCTCTGCCACCAGAAGGTGAAGAGGGTGATGTTTTCACCACTCTCTGTCTGTTTGTGTAGGTTAGTCAAAAGTTTTAGCGGATCCGGATGATATTGGTGGGCAGGTTGGTGTGTGACAAAGATGACTGATTAAATTTTGGTGAGATCCGGATACGGATCCGACTATTACATATTTTAATGATTCTTCACCAAGGAGATCGGACAAAAACGATAATATAGCACAATATCTCAAAAGTTGTGTATGGATTCGGATGAAGCCTGGTGGACATGACTTGGGTGTGGGACAAGGAATAATTGTTCAATTTTGGTGAAGATCTGAATTCGCGATCCGAAATTTTTTTCAGTCATTCTTCACCAATGAGAGATAGTACTACACTAAATATATGGCACGATATCTCAAAGTTGTGCATGGATTCGGATGAAATTTGGTGG
>CM068956.1:83857278-83869505 GCA_035128595.1 Eptatretus atami | reverse complement strand
CCATGAATGTGCACCGAGTGTAGTCTGTATGTCGGATGGCAGCAGACTTTCTCCGCTACCCACGGGCTCCTTCCTGAGCCAAAATGTACATTCGGGACCCGAACCAAACTCCCGGATCGCCCTTCCCGTGACCCCTCCTCGTTGCTTTCGGTCTTGCCATGGTCTGACGACTGGATAAAGGCTGTAACAATTCCAGACGCTCACCCAGGACGTTTGCGGTAAGATGCGGTGGAGCCAAACAAACAGCATCTGTTGCGTGATTGAGCATCGCGTGGCGCCAAGGACAATGGTCGACGCCGCGCGATGCTCCTCAAAATAGAGTGGTAAATTGTAGCGATGTATAGGTATGAGGGGGTGCAGGAATATTTTTCCCGTGTGCAGGAGGCATTTGTGGTCAAAGTGATGAGGTTCGGGGAGCGAGGTGAGGTTTGAGGTGAGGTGCCGGTTGAAAATTGGCACGCCAATTTGAATGAAATAATGGTGCGCAAATTCCCGTGTGCGGGTTGTCTTGTGTGCAACGGGGATGATCCGAGCCACGGGAGGCATCGCAGTGTGCTTATTAGACAATTGTCTGTTGAATGGCATGTGTGCTTGCATGCTTGTTATGTACTATGGCTAAAAGGAAAGGGTTAGGGGAGAGGTCAGAGTACGAATCAAGGAGATATTTATTAGACCTAACTACAAGTCCCAGGCAATGCACTTCGTCCCGTTAACCCACTCGACATGAGGGAAGGACTAACTACATGAATAGTAATGAAATAACTGCCTGGTGATCACTGTATTTTGGGTGCCATTGCCTTCGAAGCATGTGGTGTTGCAGAACCGCAACAATACATATATATGGTTGTGGCAGAGAGTATATCACCACCCAGCACAATCCTGTGGTGTTTGTTGTGGGCATGTGAAAAAGGAGGGAAGTTTAGAGCAGGGGTTGGAAGACGATAAGGTGGGTAAGTGCAGGGACGTCGCCGAAGAGTACAAGGAGAGGATGATGGACAAGTATGAGGAACTTATCAAAGAAGCCGAAGGTTTGGAGGATGAGTGGAATAAGTACAGAGAGGTGTTTAGGGGAATTACAGAAGTTTTGTATGGAGGCGAGTGTCGAAACTAGATATCTCCAGGTTGGTGGGGCTCATTCGCCTTCGTTGGCAGGTCTACCTAGAAGAAGGAAAATTCTGATTTAAAACCCCCAGCTATGGGTCAAGTAGCAAAGTCTGTCAGTTGACAGTGCAGACAGGGACGGACTGATAGTGCTGTGTGCCCTTGGGCAAAAAGGGTTCTTTGGGCCCCCCCGAGATGAAATTTTGAATGACATAGTGCGAAATAAAAGTTTTCTAAAACAAACATTTTTGCATAAATATGCAGAATAATAATGAGACCGTGAATTTGAAACAAATCCTTACAATAATTCAGGGGCTGGTGTTTGTGTGTGTGTTTGTTTGTTTGTCGAGCTACAATTCCTACAGTTCTGGGCTTATTACTTCCAGACTTGCTCCATCAGATCAGCATGACCCCAATTAATGTATCGGGGTGTTTTTATCTTTGCCAGTGGTCTTGGGGAGAACACAAATTATCTATGTAAATGTGTATCATGTAGCACTGCCTCCAGGTGGGGGGGAGGGTATTACAAGTCTCTACCATTTCCAGTGCAGCATTCCTGTCCCTACACTGCCAAAATAAAGGTATACATCAGAAGAACGTGTTGTATGCTTGAAACAAGATCACCATGGGGTGGGTACTCTGTCAGTACACTGTAATTAATGAACCAGCAACTTGTGCACTTCGCGTTGCAGAGTACAGAACATACATTGCAGTCCAAAGCATCACGCAATGTTAAGCATGTACTAGGTGCCTCTTACCTTCTCCTCAGGGCTTAAATGATGATCAGGGCTTATCAAATCAGGGCACATGATATATGGCAAACAGCCTGAAACGATGTTTAATAAAATGCAAACCATGGACAAAACTATTATTTCTCCATGTCATTTACCTGAAGATTTTTGCTGATAAAAATAAATGGTCATTTTAAGGTGTATCTACTAGAAATGGATGAGGTGTGTGTGTGTGTGTGTGTGTGTGTGTGAGGCATGTTTCTTGTGGAGTTCTCCTGGACAGTTCTGATGTGGAATGTGATAAAACAAAATGATTTCCATGACCTCCTGAGTTGATTAGGCTAATTAACTACAAAAAAATCCGGAAGAATCCCCATGTTTTAAATGCACCCCATGCTAAGGTGTATAGAGCAGCTTAATGGGTCCTTCCACCAAGGCATGACATGATAATTACAAAATAAACAACAAAAACAATGATAGCATTGTAACAAAGCATATATTAATTAATACTAAAAATATTTACGACCATAATAATAATGGTATAATTTGGCAAAAATAAAAACAAACGTATCCAGTATTATCAACGCCTACCCCACCCGACCCCAACCTGGCCCAAGCACATCTGGGCCTGGTGAAAGGCAAGTTAATGCTCAAGCTGAACAGCAGGTGGGTATGCAACAAGGCCTTGAAGACCAATGAAAATTTGGTCCAATGGACCAACTGGCCAACTAGTGATGTAAAATAAAGAAGATGGTGGGACGTTCGGACTGACTGAGTCAATTCGTACCCTCATCTTTTGAATGGTGAAGTATTTCTCTCAAAGATTAGCAAAAAATTACTGAGGAAGACATGGTTCATTAATGTTTTTGAACAAAGAGGGTACAAACCCCGTTTTTTTTGGTCACACACATTTATGGTTAAATTGTTTTGTAAAGTTTGAAACATTAGCTTTAACAGCAGTAAATGTTTGTTTAAAGCAGGTTAAATGTTTCGTTTAACAGCAATAAATAACTTTACTGCATTTTTTTTTTTTCAGAATCAATCAAAATCGACTTTCAACCCTCAACAATGAATATACGATGTTTAAATCTATATATTACTAAAACTCTCATCATGTATGTATGTATGTATGTTCCCAAAATACAGCCAAAACGGTACAGATAGCACAAAAGTTTTAGGGCCACCTTACTCACCATTCGCCTGCAGTGTGCAGTATCAAGTTTCGTTCAAATCGGGCAACAAAAAAAAATTAAACAATAATTCCCTATTCAGTCAAGTACTCTTTGGGAGTATTTGATCAATGCAAACAACCTCAGGATATAGTTCCCTGGAGCTTCTTTTTTTTTCTTGAAATGATTTTTTTTCATCAACCGCTGTCATAACGGGAAACCCAACGGGTTCAGGGTCGTCTCGTATGTTCTAAAATTGCCTTTTCTCCTCTATTTATGAAACCAGAAAACTGATTGATATATATTTTTTGAGCACAGGCCCTCAATCAGTGCCCGAATGCCCGACTACTCAGTCTGGAGTGCAGAAGAAAACAGATAGTACCACAGACATGGAATGGCAATGTAGAAAGGGAAGGAGAAGCTCTACAGCTTGTTCAGCAGCTCATCTAAGAGAGGGTCAACACCCAAATCAAAACTTGCATCCCTTTAGCTCCTGCGCTTGTGCCACACATTTCACCAATGCCTTGGACAAGAGAATGAGAGAGACTCCACAAAAACATCATCCACTTGAATATACTCAATGTGCAGGTTGTTCGGCAAATCAAATCAAGCAACATATCAGACCACAGTCCTCTGGCGATGGGGAAATGGCTATGGGGACAGGCAGAGGATGCTACTGGCAGTCTTCCATCAAAACCCTGCACATATGTGGCATCAGTGTTGTGATCATCACTCTGCACAGATCAGGGCAGATGTGGAGTTCATGTCCTCTTAAAGTGACAGAGCAGACCTTTTTTGGTACAACACTGCTCTCACTAATTTAAGGAAGGGGAAGAAAAGGAATCCTAAACAGAGCCAGCCCTCTCTGTACCTGCCAGGTCAGTGCTCCTGCCTGGTCATCTGATCACTGCAGTCAAAACATAAATAAAACTCAAAGGACAACTCACCATCAGATGACACTTGACTCATGAAATGTTAGAACACTTTTAGACGACTAGCAGAGTACCCGCCCTTTGGGCGATCTTGTTCCAAGCATGCAACATGTTTTTCTGACACATACCTTTATTTGGGTGGTGCATATGCAACTGACAGCTATGTATATGGAAGAAAAAAAAAAGTCATTAATTCCTTTCCAGGTTCCTCTTGATGACTCCATCCTTGCTCTTTACTTCTTCGCGTTCCTTCTTGGTCTTCAGTTTCATTATGTACATGAAGCAAAAACATACCCACTGCTTATAATTCAAAACAGCTCACTGTACTATTATACGGGGGGACAGGAATAATGTACTGAAAATGATGGAGACTTGTATTACCCCCACCTGGAGGAGGCACTACATGATACATATTTACATGGAGAATTTGCATCTCACTCCTGTGCACCCCACCCATCCCCCAAGACCACAGGCAAAGAGAAAAACACCCCGATACATTAATTAGGGTCATGCTGATCCTATGTAGCAAGTCTGAATGAAAGCAGTCCAGAACTATAGGAGTAGTATGACAAACAAACAAACAAACACACAAACACTGGTCCATGAATTATAGTGAGGATGATACAAGACCAGAGCATAGAACAGCCCTCATTATTCATAGAAAAGCCCAACAAACCCAGGATTATTTGAGCGCATTGACCGTAATCTGTCAACTTTGTCTCAATAAATTCATCGTGATGGAGATAATCCATGAAGGGGAAACCCACAAATGACAAGGCCCTCCTGCACTTCAATTTTAACCCTTAATAGGTAATCTTAATCCCACAGTAACATTTGGGCATCCTGGGGTCCTTTGGACCCCACCTAAGGAAAATAATTTTTGAAAAAAGTGCTAATCACATTATTGCAATAACATTATGCACATGTCAAATTGAAACCCTTTGTAATATGTTAAGACGAAAACTAGATTAATCTTCTGTTAATAACGATTTTTTTTTCTTTTTTTTCGAAGAAATATGTCTTTGGAAAAAAAAAATGCTTTTAAATATGTATATATTTTTGGAATAAACCCAGCCCACCTTGGGGTCCTCAAAACTCCAAGTTACCTATTAAGGGTTAATAAAATAGTGATTTTAAACATCATTTCAAAAATCCGGAAATTTAGCACGACTGAAGCAGTCTTATACACCAACCACCCTTGCACACCGTGATAAGATGACGTTGAGTCACAACTTAGGAGATGGAGGCTTTATTTTTTCGGTCCATAGCCATTAATTATGGTGGCCTCTTCTTCACCCCTGTACACATACCACACCCTCTGATGCTACATATCAATATATTGCATGGTTCTTGGAAGTATTATGAAGGCGATTTGTGTTCTACAGTCTTCAAGTATATAATTAAATTGCAATTAAGGTTTAAAGAGGTTTAAAGGCATATACAATAAATGAATTCTGGGTTTTACCACCATTTTCCCCAGTTATTACACCATCCTATCGAACACATTACATTAGTTATTCATGCCTCTTGTTTGTGTCATTTTTAGCATCCTGAGAAACAGTAATTTTCCTGTTTGGAATGATTTTCAATTTTGCTTGACTGCCAGGCAGATAGAGTAAAAATATTATCTCACTCCTCTCTGCATATGCGGTCTGTGCGGTAAGGACGAATTCTGAGCCAAGGTATGGTACAACGACAGACTTGTCTTGTTATTCATGTTACGATTCGTGTTCAAAATATAACATTGTATTGAAATAAATTGTTCCTCGATAATAAACTGACGATCATAAACTGATAAGACAGACAGACGGACGGATGAACATGAACCAAATGTTTAAACCCGCCTTTTGCTTTGCGTGCGTGAGTTAACAAGAGCAACCGATGAGCCATATGTGCATTATGTCCAAGAACTGCAAAATGATATTCGCTCGACTTGTGCAGAGTTCACTGTGAATGTTGGCATTTGCGAAAACTGCATACATTCCATCATCGCTCAGGACCTGCAGGTGCACAACAATGCTTGGTGCCATAACACTGCCACTGTGATAACTTAGGTAGATGCATGGCAATGTCATGCAATGGAACACCCTCCGTTCACATGTGCCCAATATGAATCCACATGACAATGACCTACTTCAGTAGCTGCAAGAGGAGCTCACAGGATGAGCTTTCAGACATTGACCATTAAACAGTTGGACTTCAACAATAGTTCAGATTGAATTCTCAGGCTTACAGAAACATGGCAACTTCCTGTTGCACACAAAGGAGAATATTTTGAGGAGGTGGTAAAAATGTACAATTAAATAAAAGATTGACTCTAAATCTATTTATGTTTTACCATTACTTTTAAAATTACCTTCAGAGATCAGATTGATTCATTTCAGTGGTGGGCAAGCTGGTACCAGTAACCATGGTCATAGTAAGACCAGCACCGTGTGTGTACACAAGTCTTGCTACAGTTAAAAGGCTCGTAGTTGGAAATCACGAGCAAACCATGAGACGTGCCGAGACACCATTGTGAATATGCAGGATAGTCCAAATGTCTGGAATCAGTTGTGGATGGCTCCAATCCACCTCAATTACTTCCAATCCACCTTCACTTTGACAGCAAAGTGATCTGACAAAATATTAAGCTTTGTGCACATTTTGAGCCTGAAATCATCCACTTTTGATTTTTAGCCTGACAACATGAAGGTAAATTGAAGAAGCATTCAGTAAGCACTCACAAACATAAAACGAATCCATTGTGTGTATCGAAAGTAAAAAATTGTTGGCGTAACGAATCATTATACCTTAGTTTGTCCTGAAATACTCCGATCATGATTCGGACCTGCAGATGGGTTGTGTGTTTTTTTCGTACCCGCAGGATTTGCCAATTTTTTTTTATATTTTTATCATTGTGATGCACATGACTTTTGGATGTTTCCTTGCTGCAATGAGCAAAATACTTTTCAACAAACTGCAATTTCAAAAAACGATGACTGGTTGCTGATGTCTACAATACACAATTTGCGGATTTTTAGTACTCTTTTAAGCTGTCCTTGACATCTAATTTTAACTTTTTTTTTTTTCAATCTTTTCTTTATTTTTTTTTTTAACATGACGTGACAAGTTCACACTGATCTTTTGGGTCAGAAATTTATACTTGAAGTTGAAACAGCCTTACAAGACCTACTGTAAACTTTTGCAGACTTACATTATAATTGTACACTTGCCTTTTGGCTCACAGCAGTTGATAATGATTTTACCCAGATCCTAAGTGCACTTTCACTATTTATCGAATGTGTTGATGAAGAACACGTGCAAAATGCACACCAATTCTACACACCCTGACAAAAACCAGATGAATGATATCCGAGGTTAAGAGGACTACGTATCTGATTTTGTCTTCCGGAATACTTCGTCGAAGCATAGTTTGTCGGGGACATCTCGGAAAATCTCGACACATCAGCAGATCTGCTCAGGCCATTTGCATGTACATGGGGTGTGCATTTGTGCTGTTTCAGGGTAATTTGTTCCCGGGTGCCATGACTGCACACCACAATTTGCCATTTTACAGTGTGAACAGAGCCAGCATTTGATTAACTTCTTCCCTCCCTCCTCCTCGTCCCTCCCCCCCCAAACCCACCCCCCAGCCTCCTGAGAGAGCAGGGCAATTAATACCCGTACCTGCCTGGAGAAATTGGATTTCAAATACCATTCATTTGCCGTTACGAGGCCATTAGGGCTGGAATGCATATGCACCGGCTTATTTAATAGCGACCCTGGAGCCTCAGGCAAAGCTGGAGCAAATTTCCGAGTGTGGATGAAGCAAGAATGAGGCTTAGACTTTTTTCTCCTTTTTTTCTTTTTATAAAAGCATCCGAAAATGCAATCGTACTTTCGGGCCTTGCGCATACTTCGTGCCCCTTGGATTCTTTTACAAATCCACTAAATGTAATGTACAACGGATTGCCCACAGGAAATGTAAGAACATTTTACACATGTATTGCTATTGCTCGAGGTGGGAGAACAGCTTTGTTGGTAATAGCTCTCTGTTAATCACTGTCCCGGGTTAAAATCCATTTTGCTCAAGTTGTAAATCAGAATAACTTGACTGCTTTGCCACTGACCTGCAACTGGAGCTCGTGGGTTCGTTTGATAAAGACGTTGGAATAGTTGGTCTTCTGATCTCGCAGATATCTCGCCAGATATGGTCTTCTGATCTCGCAGAGACGAGCAAGTCTGTCCACTGCATGAGGGTGTCGTTCAGTTTACCAACATGGTGTAAACTTGAAAGCAAGTTTACGTCATGGATTTTGGAAAAAAAAATAGTTCAACCTTTAAAAACGTTTTTAACGACGTGACCACGTGATCCATGATCTTGCCATTAGAGAAGATAAATGACTTGCTATTAGGAATGATTATAATTTATTTAACTTGATGCTTCTGATTGAAAGCAGGGTTGCTGCCCTGCAACTGTGCTTGACGAATTTGAACCATTTTCTTTTCACTTCAACATCATGTCAGATGTGGTTGTTCGGTTGATATCTACCGATGATCTTCCTCTCACGTTGTCTAACTTTGGCATTGATGGTGGACATTCTACTTGTAGGTTGGCATTTTACATTGACTATAATGTTGCCATGGCAGGGTTTTAACAGCATTTGGCTGATCACCATTCATCCGTTTTTGTGGTCTATCTCAAGTTTAATACCGATTGTTATTATACCATGCTTTTATAACCTGCATTTGAGTTAGCTTTAGGAGGCTGACAATTTGGTGTAGAGGTGGTGCACTTGTCTTTGAGGCATTTAGTTTGCCTTCGATTCATGACCCAATTCTATTTGATTGGTGCTTCACGGGCAGGGCGTTGCATCACAAAGTAGATGCTAAGTGTGAGGACCTGTCTGCGAGCATTGATTGCTGCTCCACGATAAAGATCCCACAGCGTCTTTCGATGAAGAGTTGGTGAGTTATCGCCAGCACCGTTGCCAGATTCCAATTCCCTGCCCTAACATACTCCTACATAACGATAGGCTAGGCTAGCCGGTTTGTGATGGACTTTAGCCAATCTTACATGCTCTATGAGCCACCAACCACCGACTAAAAATGAGACGTGGTGTAAAATTAGGATTACGAGTTACCTTTAGAATATATGGTGAAGCCATTTCTTAATTCCAATCGACTATGAGTCGACTTCTTAAGGAGGTTTGAGTAATTCTCCTCCATCCATTACCAATATACAGTATGTTGCAGTCCTTCCCAGACCACATCACCTGCAGATCTGTAGTTTGCCCGGTTAGGTGTGTTATTCCTCCATTGTGGGGATGGCACTGCCTATTTATTTCCTTAAAGCAATCCTGTCAATATTGTTATCAAAGCCTCCCAAAGAACACTACATATTTCCCACATTTGTTGTTCTACTACCTTCTAGAATCTGGAACATTATTACTTGATTAGTGGAACTTTTCACTGTCATTTCCACCATGCATGCTCTTAGAAAGTTGCTGTGAGTATTCACCCTATCAAAACAATTTCGATGATTTTCATGAGATTTTGGTGAAATTTAATTAGAACATATTTAAAACACATGAGAAATGATTGTGCAGAAAGTTTCCCTATTATTTATTTATCCTATCTATTATCTGCACTCTGTAGGACACAGAGGAACTTGTACATGTCTCACATCCAGTACAAAGACATTAGGATATCCCTTATTAACTAAAATGATGTTCGTTGACAATAGACAGAATGAAAAGCCTGGTGTAGATCTGTGTCGGTGGACATGTAGAACTTGATTGAAATCAACAGGATTGAATGAATGAAATCAGCAGGACATCGATTAAGGTATGTTAACCACTGCGGGAAGCAAGGAGAAACTGAAGTTTTGGGCGTTAACCCTTCATTGCCTGAAACGTCAGCTTCTTTTTGCCTTTCGTTTGTTGCGACGAAGGGTTACACCTGAAAAGTTGGCTTATTCTTGTTACCTCTGCCACCGAAGGTGAAGGAGGTGATGTTTTCACCACTCTCTGTCTGTTTGTGTAGGTTATGTCAAAAAGTTTTAGCGGATCCGGATGAAATTTGGTGGGCAGGTTGGGTGTGTGACAAAGATGAACTGATTAAATTTTGGTGAAGATCCGGATCCGGATCCGACTATTACAATTTTTAAGTGATTCTTCACCAGAGAGATCGGGACAAAAACGATATATAGCACAATATCTCAAAAAGTTGTGTATGGATTCGGATGAAGCCTGGTGGACATGTTGGGTGTGGGACAAGGAATAATTGATTCAATTTTGGTGAAGATCTGAATTCGGATCCGAAATTTTTTTCAGTCATTCTTCACCAATGAGAGATAGTACTACACTAATATATGGCACGATATCTCAAAAGGTTGTGCATGGATTCGGATGAAATTTGGTGGGCTGGTTGGGTGTGTGACCAGGATGAAATGATTCGATTTTGGTGAAGATCCGAATCTGGATCTGGATACGAGAATTATTTAATTTTTTAAGTGCTTTTTCACCATTGAGAGATGGGGCCAAACGCCATATATAGCATGATATTTCAAAAATGTATTGGGCCAGATATGGTCTCATGGATCAGGCATTGCGTGGTGGAGGTATGCGCTCTTCCGAGTGCCATTCTAGCTTCCACATTGGTTAGCATACCTCAATCAACTTCCTGTTGATTTCCTTCCTATATTATATGGAGTTTTAATCCTGAGCTCACAGCATCCTGAGCTATGAGCTTAGTTGGGAATGCCAAATAGACCAACCCAATTGTGTTGACAAACTTGTACACCTGAGGCTTGGTGAACATGTGTGTGAAGTTTCCCCTCGATTTGTCCAGCCGTTCTGGAGGAGATTTTTCTAGGTTTTGGGGTCAATCCAATATGACTGCCAAACCATGTGACCTATGATGTCATATGTATGAATCTTTTGTTTCTCATGGATAGGCGGTCATACTTGTAAAGTTTCACTTTGATCTGTTCAGCCACTTCAGAGAAGAAGATTTTTGAAGGTTTTTTTTAAAAAAAAAACACAATATGGCTGCCGAATCACGTGACCGATGAGGTCATCAATTTTGTTCTGTGGATAATTTTATCTTTGGATGACCCTCAAAAATTTTCATTCTGATCAGATGTAGCGTTCTACATATGCATTTATGATGTCATAATGAAGGCACCTATCATCCCTTAAAAAAATCACACTTATTCCCCATGAGGAGTCCTTGCAGTGTGCCAAGCTTCAGTTTTTTTTCCTTGGGGCGGTTTCAGAGATAGAGGTCCTAAGTTTTTCCATTTTTCCAACATGGCTGCCACACCATGTGACCTATGACGTCGTAATTATGAATAAAACATTCTGTATGAGTAGTTGCTCCTCTAGTGAAAATTTTGTCTCAATCAGCCAAGCAGTTGTGGAGAAAAATACTAAAGTTCTGTGTGGACAAACAGACAGACAGACAAACAAACAAATGCAATACCCTCTCCTCCGGCGACAGTAACAAGGAAAACAGATATAAAATACCATAGTCCCCGTTGTTTTAGTAATTTTGCTGTACGGAGTTAAAGGGCCAGCCCATATTTATTTACAACTGAAATGGCCGCCAGTCTACCAACAGGCCAACTTTGATCAGATCAAAAAATAAAGTGAGCTGCACGTGTACGCCATCATGTACTGTGCTTGCGTCAAGTTTGAACAAAATGAGACCATGCATGTCTGAGAAATGGTTTGGGACACTTTTAAGTAACAAAATGGCCGCACGTTGGCCATCTTGGATCTGATCTCGAAAAAAAAAAGACATGCTTATGTAAGTCATCATTCATTATCTCTGTGCCAAGTTTTTATAACATCGGAAAATGCATGTCAGAGAAATGGTTGAGGATTTGTGAAATACTGGGGTTTTTTGCCAGCCAGGCAGGCAGACAGAATAAAAATATTCTCACTCCTCTCTGCGCATGTACGATTGGTCCGAATTCAAAGCTAACATCTGGTGAAATGGCAAACTTGTCTTCCTATTTATGTTCCAATTCGTGTTTAACAGAAAACATTCAATTGAAATACGTTATTCCTCGATCACAAACGAAGACAGACAGACGGACAGACTTGAAGCAATTGCTGAACCCTACTTTTCACATCCTGTGCATGCGGTAATCATTGTTAAGCATGATTGCTCAAGAGTAATTAAATTTTAACATATATTGGTGTGTGGACCATAATTACTATTCATCTTAAAGGCTGTGTGATAAAATTTTAGTTTTCTCAATACAGGACTTGTGTGTGTGTATACATATATATATATATATATAT
>CM068956.1:83839091-83853949 GCA_035128595.1 Eptatretus atami | reverse complement strand
GTAACCACAAAAAAAATTTGGCACTTTTGTCCAGCGTGTAACGATGTTTTCCCTTATTCCCCTCACTATAATGTTTCTGTTCCCCACTATTTTTTCCTTCCCTCTCCCATCGCTCTTGTCTCCTGCTCCCCTTGTTGTATGTTCTGTGTGTTAGTTCTCATACGAACCTCGACAATGCATTAAAAAAAGACTCCAAAGACCCACATGACCCAAAAGACCCAGATGACCCAAAAGACCCCAATGACCCAAAGGTCCCAAAAGTTCCCAAGGATCCAAAAGTCTCAAAAAGCTCCCAAGGACCCAAAAGTCCCAAAAGTTCCCAAGGACCCAAAAGTCCCAAAAGTCCCCGAGGACCCAAAAGACCGAAAAGTCCCCGAGGACACTAAACACCAAAATAACCCCAAAAACCCAGAGGACCCACAAGACCCTGTAGATCCTTTAATACTCTACTAAAAATGGATGAGGTGTGTGTGTGGTGTGTGGTGTGTGTGTGTGGTGTGTGTGTGTGGGGGCATGTGTGTTGTTGGTGTGTGTGTGTAGCTCCTGCTTATAGCGTTCTGATGTGGGTATGTGATAAACCAAAATGGATCATCATGACCTCCTGAGTTTGGTTAGGCTAATTAACAAAAAAAAAACAAATCCGTCTTAGAAATTCCATTTATTTTTAAAACACACCCACGTTTAAGGTATATTTAAAGCAGCTTCATACGTCCTTTCTTCCCACCGCATTTGGCATTCTAATTACAAAATAAAATTTTAACAAAAAAAGAATGACAGCATTGTAACATAAGCATATATTTAATTAAATAATTAATAATAACCAAGTCTTGAAGACGACAATGGTTCACGAGCGGTTATTGGACGATGAAGATTGGTTTCAAGAAAGTCTAGGATGAGGACAATGTGATTTTTCATGTTTTGACCAAAGTTATTTTCAAAAAATTGATACAACATGGATTGTGGTCTACGGGGTGGAACTCAGGTTATTAAGCTGCAAAATGTCGAAAACCCGGTTTCGTTTCAACAACTTTCAAAATGACCTTTGCATTAACCTTTAAAGGGTCACAAAACAATGTCGTGTGGACATTAAAAAGGAACAGGATACGTGCTATAGCTTTAATGGAGTTAGTTTGTCAGGAGGTCGAAAAACCCGGTTCGATTCCCACAACTTTTGACAATTTTGACCTTTGTGGCCTTTAAATAAAAAAAAAAAAAAAAAAAAAAAAAAAAAAAAAAAAAAAAAAAAAAAAAAAAAAAAAAAAAAAAAAAAAAATAAAAAATGGTCAAAGGTTCAAGGGATTATGACCTTTGGTGCAAAACTTCCTCTGAAACATTCCAGGAAAAAAATATAACGTCATATAGGCTATTTATTGGCATTTCGCAAACTTCCTCGTATTTATCATACTTGATGGAAAAAATCAGCGTTAAAAACAAACTGAAGGGGGCGCCATGGGCAAGGTGTTCGAGATAGAAGCAAAATGGTTTCAGACCTTTAAGTGGGGAATGACCTCAAGATTACATAAAAAATTGTTTCATCCAGCTCTAAAAGTATTTGGGCGGTCGTTACGGATTTTTATGTCAAAATCGCAATTTTCTTAAAGTTTTTTGACTGAACAATATGAAAAATTGGACAACGACAGTTTGATTAATTCATTTTTGCTATTCAAATACCGAAGAACCCCATTCCATTTCAGTTTGTTAATTCACCAGGGAAGAAATAATAGATTGTTTAATTCCGACTACCCCCTAAAAAGTGGCTTATTTTTGGGGCGTCGCTCCGCCCACAATGCGAAGTAGGCCACGCCCTCATTCCAGGAAAAGCACAAACTCTCGACATGATATCGCGAACACCATTAACCAAGTTTTCATCAAAGATCGGATCCAAAGTCCACAGAGTTATGCCTCTGTAACGACAGACACACAGACAAGCCTGGTAGGCAGACTATGGGTAGTCGGACTTACCCAATAGAAACCTGACGCGATGGGCCGTTCGATGGGAATGACCTGAGGATTAAGGCACAAGAAAATTTCATGATTTACTAGCCTTCAAGGGTTAATGCTACAGATGCTTTTTTTCGTTTAAAAATACCCCCCACATTTATGAGGGTTTTTCGGGCGTTGCTAGGGCAACAGAGGGGTCCAGAGCAAACGGTTCTTCTCACAAACATAACTATGGACATACCATGAACCTACCATTTACCAGTTTTCATTGTATTATCTGAACTCATAGGTCTCTGCAGATTATTAACGAACCTTCGTTTTTTTATTGTTTTCGACCAGGTTCATTCCCAAAGTCTTTAATCTTCTCCGACCGAGTTTTCATAGCGGAATCCGGCTGGGAAATTTTGAACCAATTTATGGCTGAATGTTACTGCCCACAGTTGTCGTGGCCCTATTTTTGATTTTTCGAAAAAATTACTTTTTATGATTTTCAAAAAATTTCAAAGTTCCGTTGTTAGGCACGGTGGTGTCCATTAGCAACGCCGTTCTCATTTTCACACAACTAGGTATTCGGTTTTATGAACCTTACCAACCAAGTTTTCATCGAAATCTCCATTGTAGTAACGGAGCACTGGACGAACCAGCCCCACCCCTGAGGGGACAGACAGGAAACAGAACAGACAGAACAAAACATATCAACAGGAAAAAGTGATAATTTAAGGGATTTAGAACCAAATTTCAAAAAAAAAAATTTTTTGAATTTTTTTTTCGACTAGATCGACTACCCAACACACAGACATAACGGAATATTAGTGGTCACCTCTGGCTGGTGCTCCGTGAAAACCAAATTATTTACAGCAATAATAAGGGAATAACCAGTATCATATGGAAAATAATAAGAACAAACAATATAATTCCCCACACTGGCCCCAAGCCACCTCTGGACTCAGTGAAAGGCAAACTAATGCCTCAGCAGTACAACAGGCTGGGATCAACAAGTTATTAAAAACCAATGAAAAATTTGCCGTCCAATCAGACCAACGGGCCCACTAGTGAATGAAAACAGTTTTGGATGCCTACAACCAGTGATATTTTCGCTGGATCAGTGGTGTCGGCGTTTTTGTAAATAATGGGCACACAACGTTGTATGAAAAAAGGTTATAGTAGGCCTATTAAAAAATAAAAAAGACAACAGGATTTGTGATGGCCAGCAAGCAGATAAAAGCATGATGTTATATTTGTTAACATCAAAGGCTTTTCTGCTCTGCCCAACATCATTCTTTATCTTCAGTTCTCTTGGAGTTTAATCTTGGTCCCAGCTTCCCTAAAAGTTTTACCTTCTTCAAAGAATAAGACACCATTTAATTGTGAAAGACGCCAAACTAAACAACTAGATGGTGTTCATAGAATACCCTGCACCAGTCTTGAGACAGGACTGCGTGAGGCCAACTCTTTCTAGTTTTTTTAAGGTTTTTTTTCTTTGATCCCAATATGGTTTTTGCCAAAACCAGTGACCGATGATTTTCATTTTTATCAAGCTACTAGATGACCCGTTGAAAAAACCCGTTGGGTTGCCGTTGTGACAAGCCGGTTGATTAAAAAAAAAATTCAAAAAAACAAACAAACAAAAAAAAAAACGGATAGCTCCAGCGAAACTATGCCACTGAGGGTTGTTGCATTGATCAAATACTCGCCGAAGAGTTACTTTTACTGAAACCGGGAATTGATTTTTTTAATAATTTTTTTCGTTGCCCAATGTTGAATGAAAAAACTGATACTGCACCAACTGACAGGAGAATGGTGGAGTTAGGTGGCCCTTAAAATTTTTTCCACTATCGGTTACCGTTTGGGCTTGTATTTCGGGAACATACATTACAACATTGAGAGTTTTAGTAATATATAGAATATTTACCCATGGGTAGTGATCAGTAGTTAAAAAGTTTTGCATTTGATGGTTTAGCGTTTCAACAATCAAGATAGAAAAAAAATATTTCATACTGACGGATCAAGTGTTGCACTTGTCGAAATATAACGTCATCATGAAGGCACCGAATGACATCATCGTTAACATATTGTCGTATTCAGGCTGATAACCCCAACCCTGGACCGAAAGCCAAAAACAACATTTCAACACGGCAGGCGAAGATCCAAAAATTATTTGTGGTTACGACCATGTGCGGGGATGGAAGCAGGGAGGTTTGCATTACCAGAACGGAGGCCACACGGGGATTTTATCCTCGAAACTCACAAATGAAAATAAACAAACACAAAGAAACTCGATAATAATTGATTTTAAAAACACAACTCAAAAGGGCGACTGTTAAGTTGGGTACAGGGAAAGCGATGGTTTTAGGACACAAAATTTTTGATTGGCAAACACGAAGTTTCGGCACTTCAGCTTTTCACCGTGCGGTTGTTCAGCAGTGCGGAATTTTGAGGGTAAGGGTTGGGGAATGGAGGGGGGAAACATACGTTCGTTAAACAGATTTGATTAGATGCACCAGGATTGTGGAAGGGAGGGAAGAGGTTTTGAGAGTTCCCAGACTTGAGATTAGGAAAAGATGTTGTTTTCTGGCTCTTCCTGAGGGTAGATACACACTTGTTCTGAGGCTTTATTGGAAGGAACCTTGAGATTATCCTCAGTTTTTCAGTTTGCTCCATGAGCAAAGGCAAGTTGTTTTCAGACAAATGCCTCGCCACAAGCTTCAGTGAAACATGGGCGGGGGGAAGGGTTTAGACCCTGAAGACGATAGGGGATAAATCTGTTGCATGAGACAGGAGCAAGTTTCTTTGGGAAAGAATCCAGGGAAAAAATTGATGTTGTGAGAAAGTAGTGATGGAAGATATCAGTCTAGACGTTTTGATGCTGCTTGAAGACCCTGCCAGTCGGCTTGAGTTGGAAAAAATGCCAGATCGAACAATTTGCTGAGCGTGGTTCTCTAAATAACCAGCAGAGAGATTATCCACTTTTGACAAGTGACGTGGGTTCAGATTGAACTGATGGGAGCGGAGGTGAAGAAACAAGCAGATTTATTTTTCAGGGGAAATTATTGTTAAAATCAGATCCAGAAAGATGGAGTTACCATTGGTTGAGCATACCGGGGTTGGAAGTTTGACCGATTGAGTCAGTCCCAATGAGTCGCAGAAGGTTCTTTTGCTGATTTCCATGGCAGGTGAGAGAGGTACCCACACCTAAGCCAACTGGCATGATGGAAACAAGTGAATCACCAACATTATGAGAAAGAGAGGAGAGTTTTGGATAGAACGGATAGAAGTTGGTTCCATGTTTTCGGATAGTGAGGTGGTAAAATGGAGTCATCACTGATTGGTGGATGGTACAACACACCATTATAAACATGATGGGGAGTGGAGGGGAAAGCCAGAGCCAAGAGCGTATTCCTGGGGTTTATGGGGGAATAAAGGGCAGTCTGAATGGAGAAACGGTCTGAGGAAATAGGAGTTTTTGGATTGAAGATAGCAACACCTCCCACCAGGGACGAGGCTCAAGGTCTGTCATTACCGGAGCAGGGGAGTGACCAGGGAGAGATACTAGGGAGTCAGAGATTTGTCTTTGAGCGAGAGGAATAGTTTCTTGTTTCAGGCAGATGATTGTCTTGGTTTGTCCGGTGGCAAACCTGTTATGGAAAAGGATCTGTCAGGTTAGAGCGAAGGCCCCAGATGTTAGAGGTCCCACATTGTTAAGGAAAGGGAGAGGAGGAGGCTTGGGTCAGGAGGGGAGAGGAGGGTTAGGACCAAATGGAGTGGGGGGGGAGGTTTAAAGAGATTGTTGAAAGTGTTTGTTGGGCGATTTGCAGAAGAGCTAGGGGGAGGGGGGCAGATGAGGATGCAAAAGGCTCTTGTGGGTGCTGGTTAGAGGTACAGTGGGAAGTAATAAGAGAGGGCAAAGGAGGCAGTTGCAGTTGAGGATTTTTGAGGGAGGTGGTGTGGGATGATGAAACGGAGGGAGAGGGCAGGGAAAAAGGGAGGCAGGCTTGTTTGATGTGAGGGGGCAACTTTTGAAAGGGAGAGTTGAGGGAGGTTGATTAGAGGGGAAGAAGCGTGAGTAGGGAGAGTGAGGGGAGAGAAAGGTAAGCGCGGAGTTTTTGAGGAAAGCGTGAGAGCCGGAAGCCTTGGAGGGGGAAATGAGATGTGATTGGTTGCTTTGAGAGGGAGGTGGAAAGAGGGGTGAATGGCACTGAAAGTTGTCAAAAAAAACCAGGGAGGATGATGGATGGAAAGTGAAGATGCTATTGCCACAATGGGAATTTAAATTTTTTTTAGTTCAGAGATGCGACAAAAAAGACATTACTGAGCGGATTGTAATAAAGGCGGAATTAAGGAGAATGGCAGAGAAGAATCATTGTAACAGTTGAACTTCAGACAAGGTATGAATGGGAAAGGTCGAATTCTGAGAGCAAGTCTTGTTGACATAGGCAAAAAAAGAGCAGTTGAATTTATTGATTACAGTTAATGATGAAACCACACGTGTGAAAGCCGAATTGAAATCATTATAAGGGAGCGTTGTTATTATTATTACTTACGAAATCTAAAGATTTTCGTAAGGTTATTATTGATTGGACTTTCCGTCATCTGTTTGTGTTGTTTGTTTGTTTGTGTGTGTGTGGTTTTGTTGTGTGTTTGTAGGCACGATAACTCGAAGAACGGAAAGAAGCTTCTACCAATGTCAAATTACACCACGTTTGATTCAGGAGGTTTGGATTGGCTAGCGCTAATTAGATTTTGGTCAAAACGCGTCAAAGGTCAAGGTCACAGTGAGGTCAAACCATTCGATTTTGATTGCGTTTGGTACAGAACATCGTAGAAACTTTCTGAGTTTTGCGTCCGCTACCTTCTCTAGAGAACAGCTTTTATTTAGACAAGTCAGAGTTCAAGTTGACCGGATTTCGTAATGTTTAACCAGTCTATGACTGCTTGTTATTATTATATTATTTTGATGGAAGATTTCATAAGATTTAGGTGAAGGAAAAATATTTAGAAAATCATTTGGAGGTGAAAGGGTGAATTTGGATCAGCAAATGCAGAGTGGTAGAAAACAATTCCAGCAAGAAACACGTTGGTTATTTGGTGGAAAATGTGTTGTGTAGTTGAGAAGTGAATTTTTTTATTTTTTAAAAATAAGGATGCATAGGATAGGGAAAAATGGAAAGGTTTTTTGAAAGTAAGATCGTGGAGGTGTATTGGTTGAATTTTGGATCGGTCAACGCAAGAGTGAGTCTGAAGCTGATGGGTCGCATTGAAAAAAAGTAACAGAAGATGAAGGGGAGAGAAAAAACACGTGTTTTTGGGAGGTGTTATAGTTTAAGGAAATGATTACAAGGAAAAAAAACAAATTTATTTTTTTTTGAAGATTTAGGTAAGATTAGGGGAATGGAAGATATGAAGGTAAGAAAAATTTTGAGAAGTAAAAAAAAAAAAAAAAAAAAAAATTTGGTGAAGCAGTCAGCCCAAATTAAAAGGAAGATGGTGTAGATTTGGCAGGAGGAGGAAAGAATAAGGATCTTGTGGGTTATGGAGGAGAAAGGGTTTTTGGGTTTTTTTTTTTATATTATTTTATTTTTGATTTTTAGACAAGAACAGAGGGTGTAGTTTGTGGAGTAGATGGCGGGTGGTGGCGAAAAGTTGTGGAAACATAGGAAACTTGAATGGTAATAGGAGAAAAATAAAAACTAAAAACAATCGTTACACCGAGACGGAAAGATGGGTTAGGCCTCAAGGAACCGAAAAGACAGATCGATGAAACTCACAAAAATGGCACCATTTTTGAAAGAAAAACCGAACTATGTGAAACACAGTAACATGTTAGGTCAAGAAAATAAAAACAGTTCAAACTGACAGATAATTGACCGGAAACTTAGATTTGAGAAAGTCGGCAAGAAGACCCCTGACGAGAACCAGCCATTGCCTCAAAACCGGGAACCGGAAGTCGAACTCTTTTGAGAGCGGTTTGTCAAACCTTTTCTGCATCCTCATCTATTGACAGTGTTTTGTGATTTATAATGGTATTTTTTACATTTTGAAATCATTTTACCCACTGTGTTTCTCCCTTAAACAAAGGTAAAGTTTATTTTTAGTCTCATTATTTCCAAAACTTTTTTTTTTTACTGGGTTTATCTTTTTTGTTGCTTTTTTCTTGCATTGGTTAGGCCCTGGCAGGCAGGATAGCCGATTTACGTTTGTTTGGTCAGTCTATTTTGTTCTTATTATATTTCATTTTATGTTTTAAAAGTGTTTGGTTTATGCAGGGTTTTATTTATTATATATCAATAAAAACATCATCAAATTTGTTATTTAGTCATTGCATTGACAATTACTTCAGACAAATCGAATGGTTTTTGTCTCCATGCTAAAAGATTGGTTGGAATAGGAAAAAACGTTCTGAAATAATTGCCAATCGAGGCGGGAAATGCGCAAGGCATCACCAAATCTCCTCTCTCTCTCTCTCTCTCTCTACTACTCTCTTCTCTCTCTACTCTCTCTCTCTCTCTCTCTCTCTCTCTCTCTTACTCTCTTCTCTAACTCTCTTTCTCTTTCTCTCTCCTTTAAAATGACGATATAAAATTAGAAAGAATATAATTTTTGTAGTGTAGATTGACATACGTTTATATCTTGTGGTAAGAGTTCATGTTTGCTGTTTTCGATTTCTGGCAACATTGAGCATTATGACGTCAGTAAAACAGGTTCCAAGATGGCGGCTTTCCCTTTGAGTATGCCACTAGGAGTGAGCCAACGTTCTTGTCATTCCATTTCTTTGGAAGTTGGGCCATGGAATCCCAGTTGAAATCCATCGCAGAATGGAAATGCCAATATGGTGACGCATGTTTATTGCGCAGCAGGTGTATTGACTAGGGACCAGGAAGTTTAAAAGAGAGGGAGTTCATTCAGCTTCGGGTGTAGTTGTCGAGGCAACTCACCTTTGCAGACCTTTGCGCGACTCCCAGCCACATTTTGAATGATTTTGATTGTGCGAAACCATGGGCTAATGTTCAAATTAGAAGACCAACTTCAATCCAGCGTTAATGCAACGGGTTTTTCCTTTAGCACACGCTCACTCCTTGGCAACCATTTCTGGTGTGTTCGGCTGTTGTGAGGCCGGCCCGAGCGGAAGAGGCGTCTGCCAACCACTGGACACTCCACTTTCAACTTCCTGTCGCAGTTTGTTCACCTGCTTGCAGTGATAAACCATGTGGTCACCTATTGCATTTTCATTTCTGCGATGGAATTTCACTGGAATTCACACCCTCACTTTCCCAATAAAACCAGATGACCAAGTAATGGTGCTCGTCCCTGGTTGCATGCTTCTTAGGGAAGCCACCATCTGGAACTGCTCCACTTTTGATATTGTCCATACGCTGAATGTTCCAGATCGAAAAACATGACTCTACCACAGATATAACATCTCTCTAAACGACCACACATTACATTCTCAGATTTTATATTGCCATTTTAAAGTTACTTATGACTGCCCTTCGTGTGGTGTGTGTGTTGTGTGTGTTGTGTGTGTGTGTGTTGTGTGTGTATGTGTGTTGTGGTTCTATGTCCAATGTCTGTGTCATTATTATATATATATATATATACCACTATTTTCCTCAGATTTTACTTTATTTCATTCCTGTTCTTTTTGACGTGAAGGCGCACTGACGCAATGTTCATAAAAATCAGTAATCGGACATTTTCTGAAGAAGAAATGTATTTTTGAGCAAATACTACCAATTTATTTGCCGCAAATTTAGTGTTATAACATATATATTGTATTATATATATATATAATAAAAAATTTATTTTTTTAAAACATCCATTTTTGGGGGGGGTTGTCGGTTTTTTTTGCAAAATATTGGACCATGAGGCCTTAGACATTGAATATAAAAAGCATGACAAACAACAATAAAAATATAAATAATTATATTTTTGCAAGTAATTTTTTAGTTCTTGGTACCATTAGACCCATGTGTATGTTTAAAGTCGTCAAGATTTGATTCCTGAATTCCTTTTGGTTGAAGCCTCTTAACCAACGAGGACAATGGTATGACTGCGAATTCATTGTTTCGAACACCAGACCTCACAGTCTCCAGGAGTAGATGCTTTCAACCATGGACACCACTGAATTAGAGAAAATATGAGTCTTTGATGTCTGCAGGCAAAAATATCGATTTCATTCTCCTTCGTTTTGGTGGGGAGAAGGCTGGACTTTTTCTCCCTCAGTTAGGAATACGAGTCCATGATAAAAAGTGTTAGTGATGGAGGTGTCATTAACACCCATCACCATATAGATTAAGGCTTATAAAAAGGGGTCAGTTCTCTGCCCCCATTCTTATTTACCTCCACCACCCAAGGTGCGACAAAGTGGTTTATGTATTTCACCTCTGTTTATTGCTCATTCTTGTTTGTCTGTTTCTGGCTTGTTTATTGGTCTGACTGTGTGAACAGATATCTCAAAAAGTTGTGGGACGGGATTCAGACGAATTTTGGTCAACAGGTTGGGTTTTGTGACAGGCCCAAATTGATTAGATTTGGTGAAGATCCAAATCTCGGATGGGGAAAATGCGACTTTTTTTTAAATTTTAATTAAGGCAATTCTTCACTATTAAGAATTGGAGCCAAAATCGATATTTAGCATACATCTCAAAAAACTTGTGGAATGGATTCGGACGAAACTTGGTGGATGAGTTGTTTCGATGACAAAGAACAAGCCAATTCGATTTTGCGTTCAGGTCAGCAGATCCCAGGCTTTTCAAGTGGGGATAGCAAAGCTGTTTAAACTGTTTCAAGCCCAGTGGAGTACATTGGCCTGCAAAAAGTATTCACCCCCCTCCAAAGTTTTCACATTTTTGATGTTGCCACCTGAGTTTATTTTATTTGATGCTATTCAAATCAAACAATTATAGAGCGGATCTTCCACAAACTACTTCAAAAGAAAGAAAGCTAAAAAATTTACAGATAATATGTGAATATAAAAGTTAGATTAACAGAAGAAAATATTCAGATGATTCGCATTTGCATAAGTATTCAAACCTACTTGCCTAATTAACCCTAAATCATTCAGGAGCAAATTATTTGTTTTTAGGTTTACAAAATAGTATATCGTCTTCACCTGTGTAATCAGTGGTTTCACTACAAATTATTAAGCTTTTCCCCAAACTTATCTAAGGGAGTTTGAAGTGCTTTACTCACTTGGGTCAACCGACAAGGTAAATATGAAGACCAAGGAGCCTTTCCAAAGAAGTCAGAACATAAAAAGTGGTGAAAGAAGGCAAACTTTCAGGAGGATGCGATTAAGAAGATTAAATGTCACTTTCATTATGCCTTTAATGTACGGTGAAAATTCCATCTTTAAGAAGTGGAAAAACCCATATTCGTACCAAAACCCAGACTATACCCAGATTCAGGCTCGCCCATCCAAACTCGGCCCAGTCTGGGCAAGCACGGAAACTGGTTCAGGATTGTCACTTGTTTAAATCCAACAATTGACTTTTAAAGATCTGCGAAGACTCTTGTACTGAGATAGATGGGGTTCAGTTGTTCATTAAATTCAACAAATATACCATTTCCCTTTCACAAAAGCTGGCTTAATGAACAGGTTGCAAGGAACAAAGCCATTTACTTGAAAAAGACACATCTGGAAGCTTTCATATGGTGTTTTGCCTTAAAAAAGCAAATCTTAATTGATTACTGCTGGCATGTGGAGGAAAAAAATGTTGTATTTCAGGCAAGAACAAAAAGATTTAAATTGTTTTGGTCGAAATTCAAGTGTATGTCCGGCTGAAGGACTAACCACTGCCACATCACCCAGTCAACCCCATCCCTTGCTGTCCAGCAGGGTGGTGCGCAGCATCATTTGATTGGGGCGCCTTTTCATCAATGCCATGGACTGGCAAGCTTGTTGTTAGGAATGAAAGGACTATGGATGGTGCAAAGTGCCAGGAGAATCCTTGATGAAAACCTGCTTTTTCATCCCAGGCATGGACTGGCAAGCATGTTAGGGAATAAAGGACTATGGATTGGTGCAAAGTGCAGGAGAATCCCGTTGATGAAAAACCTTGCCTTGAGTCAGCCATGAATCTTAAAAACTGGGGGTGGAGAATTCACATTTCAGACAGCAAAAAATTGATCCGAAGAAAAAAGCTAAGGGCCACACTGGAGGAGCTGAATTAAGAAGAAAAATAAATGTTCTCCTAGTGGACCAAAAGTCCTTGACTTGAACCCAAAAATTGAATTATTATTTGGTTGAGACTTTCGCATATTTCAGTTTCATCGACGATCCCCATCAAACTTTAGCCACAAGTGGAGCAATTTTCATTTGTGAAGAATTGCAAATTCTTCCATCTCACACAATCTCACTGTGCAAAGCTGATAGAGGACCGACCCAAAAAGAATGTAGTAGCAGTCATTTGCTGGCAAAAGTGCTTTGTTCCATTCCAGGAAGTGCTGACCCAAGGGGCTTGAATTACTTTTGCAACTAGTGAATTTTTATTTCCTCCACCACCAAAGTTCGGAAGAAAAATAAGTTATGTTTTAACCCCTCTCTGTCTGCTTGTTTGTTTGTTCATGTGCAGCATATCGAAAAAAGTGACGGATTTTGACGAACATTGGTGGCTGGTTGGTATGTTGACAAGGGACAAACTTGATAGATTTTGGTTGAGATCAGGATTCCAGATTACCGGCTACTAGAAAATTTTTAAGTGATTCTTCTCCATTGGAGATAGGGCCAAAAACCTCGTATACAGGCATGAATCTCAAAAAGTTGTGGACGGATTCAGATTAAATTTGGTGGACCAACATTGGGTTGTGGAACAAGAAAGCAATTGGTTTCGATTTTTGGTTGAGATAATGAATCCCAGATCCGTATACGAAACTTTATAATTTATTTATAAGTGGATTTATTTACCATTTAGAGGTGGGGCCAAAAAACGATATTGGGAAACTGATATTTCAAAATTTATGGGCCCGATTCGTTCTTACTGGATCAGGGGCATTGTGGGGCATAGGATATTTACCCTCTTGCCAATTGCCCTTCTATGTGATACATGGATTTTGCATTTATTCCTGACATGTTAACCTCTTTCAACCTATAACAATGTCTTGTTTTTAATACCCTCCATTTATGAAACAAAAATATTTCAAAATTGGAAAATTGTTTTCTACATAATTTTCGTAATTCATCTTAAAATTGTGCATTATTGGGTGTGGGGGTTTTAATACTTTTGCAGGCCACTGTTATGCCGCTCTGCTGAGCTGCTGTTTTTGTTCATTTGATGTACGTTTGACAACTTTCCATTGATTTTGTCATGAAAAAAGCCTTCAGAGAACAATCTTGCGAAAAGAGCAAAGGATGAGGAGTAAACAGGGCAGAATGACACAGAATTTCAGTATTTACGACACTGATTGTTCATCTGGGACCAGTAAACGTTGAGTCAAGAAGAGGGTAAGAAGTAATCTCCATCTTGGGAGGGGGAAGTTTGGCAGCCTGTTTGAGCCTTTCAATTGTGGGGGTGTTTAAGGTTAACAGGAAAGAGAGGGATGAGGAAAACCACTTTACTTTCAATGTATTAATTTATATCATTTGACTATTTCATTAGTTAAGGAGATTCCTTTCTGTTGTTTGTCTGCCACAGTTACGGCTCAAATTTCTGAAATAAAGGTTTTTAATAGACTGTAGAAAGCAATATTGTAGAACTTTTCCCAGCCACACGCTTTTACATCTCTTGATGCATGAAATTACTAATTATGCTAAAAAGCTTTTCATGTTGAAGGGTGGTAACAGGCTCTTGTCTTATGCTTAAAATAAAGTTCTTATTCACCCAAATCCCACAATTTTGTTACTCCTAATTACTTTAATTAACTAAATAATAAATTAACATGCATTTTATCGTGATATTACAAACATTGCAATTCACCTCATATTACTGTAGACAGTATCTGGCGTCTACCACAAGCAACCGCATGCTCCTATTATTGCTGAAATATTTCATTTTTTAACACACACTCAATATTAAGCAAACACCACTGCGATTACCTGAACGATGTGTTGTTATGAAGAAACACCCAGGAGAATATTTTAATCTTTCCAATCCAGCCAATAAAAAATCAAACTTTCTTCTGCACTTCCAGCCAAGTCAATTGAAATTTATTACAATTTCCACCGTCAATTGCCTTTTAGCTTTATGTCTTACATATTATTTACCTTCCACCCCCCCTGATAATTACCTTCAAACCTGCATTTTATGTAAAGTTTTCATCACTGCCAGCTACATTGGACTTGGTGCATAAAGCCTGTCAGGTTTATTTCTGTTGAGCAACTAGTCAATTTTATGAATTCTGATTTTTTGGCTTCAAAAACAAACATGGTGGATAGACAATGTGGTGCTAGTATATGATTGTTTTCCTGCATAGATGAATTAATTTTTGTTTTTTTTGGAGCCAGTTTACAAATTCTAAAAATATACTTTTATACACGATGGCATCCATGCGTTTGGCATGGCATGCAGACGTTCATGTATAGGGTTTTGAAGCTTTGGCTAGTTGTAATCTCACTGTTCCAGCTTGACATCTACTCTTTACTGGTCTTCCCGTTATGTGTATCTTATCATGTTTCTTATTATCTCCTTGCCAGCTCTGTTCCTCTATTCTTCTTTGTTGGAGGTCGGACACCATCTGTTTGGACTTGCAGGTTGTATAAGTTCAAATTCTGGTTTCTCAGTTGGAATATTCCTATTTTCATATATATTTTTTTCGATTCACAGTTTATCATCGAAAGCCCAACAAAGTTGTCAAAGTTCCAAAAAACATTGAGGACAAAGATGGCTGTTTGTTTTTGACAGCAGCCATACATAACAAGAATGACCGAGTTTGATTGGCCATTGGTAAAGTGATGGAGCAGGAATTCCATAATCTCTCTCTTT
>CM068956.1:83824681-83839066 GCA_035128595.1 Eptatretus atami | reverse complement strand
TATAGTGTTCTGATGTGGTATGTGATAAACCAAAATGATCATCATGACCTCCTGAGTTGATTAGGCTAATTAACAAAAAACAAATCCGTTAGAATTTCCATATTTTAAACACACTCCACGTTAAGGTATATTAAGCAGCTTCATACGTCCTTCTCCCACGGCATGGCATTCTAATTACAAAATAAATAACAAAAAGAATGACAGCATTGTAACATAGCATATATTAATTAATAATAATAATAACAAGTCTGAAGACGACAATGGTTCACGAGCGGTTATTGGACGATGAAGATTGTTTCAAGAAGTCTAGGATGAGACAATGTGATCATGTTTGACCAAGTTATCAAAATGATCAACATGATGTGGTACGGGGTGACAGGTTATTAGCTGCAAAATGTCGAAAACCCGGTTTCGTTTCAACAACTTTCAAAATTGACCTTTGCATAACGCTTTAAAGGTCACAAAACAATGTTGTGGACATTAAAATAAGGAACAGATACGTGCTATAGCTTAATGGAGTTAGTTTGTCAGAAGAGGTCGAAAACTCCGGTTCGATTCCCACAACTTTTGAAATTTGACCTTTGTGGCCTTTAAAGGTCAAAGGTCAAGGATTATGACCTTTGGTGCAAAACTTCCTCTGAAACATTCCAGGAAAAAATATAACGTCATATAGGCTATATGGCATTTCGCACTCCTCGATTATCCATACTTTGATGAAATCAGCGTAAAACAAACTTGAAGGGGGCGCCATGGCAAGGTGTTCGAGATAGAGCAAAATGGTTTCAAGACCTTAAGTGGGGAATGACCTCAAGATTATGCATAAAAAATTTGTCATCCTAGCTCTAAAGTTTGGGCGTCGTACGATTTTTATGTCAAAATTCGCAATTTTCTAAGTTTTTGACCTTGTAACAAAATGAAAAATTGGACAACGACAAGTTTTGATAATTCATTTTGCTATTCAAATACGAAGAACCCATTCCATTCAGTTAATTCACCAGGAGAATATAGATTGTTAATCCGACTACCCCCTAAAAATGGCTATTTTTGGGGCGTCGCTCCGCCCACAATGGAGTAGCCACGCCCTCATCCAGGAAAACACAACTCGACATTGATATCGAACACATAACCAAGTTTCATCAAGATCGGATCAAAGTCCACAGAGTTATGCTCTGTACAGACAGACACACAGACAAGCCGGTAGGCAGACATGGGTAGTCGACTACCCAATAGAACCTGACGCGATGGGCCCGTTCGATGGGGAATGACCTGAGGATTAAGCACAAGAAAATTCATGATTCTAGCTTCAAGGGTTAATGCTACAGATGTTTTTTTCGTTAAAATACCCCCACATTTAGAGGGTTTTTCGGGCGTTGCTAGGCAACAGAGGGGTCCAGAGCAACGGTTCTTTCTCACACATAACTAGGACATACCATGAACCTACCATACCAGTTTCATGTATATCTGACTCATAGTCTCTGAGATATTAACGAACTTCGTTTTTTTATTGTTTTCGACCAGGGTTCATTCAAAGTCTATCTTCTCCGACAGTTTTCATAGGATCCGGCTGGAAATTTTGACAATATGGCTGAATGTACTGCCACAGTTGCTCGTGGCCCGATTTTGATTTTCGAAAAAATTACTTTTTTTATGATTTTTCAAAATTTCAAAGTTCCGTTGTTAGGCAACGGTGGTGTCCATAGCAACGGTTCTCATTTTCACACAACTAGGTCATGGTATGAACCTACAACCAAGTTTCATCGAAATCCCATTGTAGTAACGGAGCACTGGACCGAAACAGAGGGACAGACAGACAGACAGACAGACAAACATATCAACAGAAAAAGTGATAATAAGGGTAGAACAAATTTCAAAAAAAAAAATTTTTTGAATTTTTTTTTTTCGACTAGATCGACTACCCAACACACAGACATAACGAATATAGTGGTCACTCTGGCTGGTGCTCGTGAACCAATATTTACAGCAATAATAAGAATAACAGTATCATATGGAAAATAATAAGAACAAACATATAATCCCCACACTGGCCCCAAGCACCTCTGGACTCAGTGAAAGGCAAACTAATGCCTCAGCAGTACAACAGGCTGGGATGCAACAAGGTTATAAAAACCAATGAAAATTTGGTCCATCAGACCAACGGGCCCACTAGTGAATGAAAAAGTTTGGATGCCTACAACCAGTTGATATTTCGCTGGATCAGTGGTGTGGCAGTTTTTGTAAATAATGGCAACAACGTTGTATGAAAAAAGGTAGGCCTATAAAAAATACATAAAAGACACAGATTTGTGATGGCAGAGCAGATAAAAGCATGATGTTATATTTGTTAACATCAAGCTTTTCTGCTCTGCCAACATCATGCTTATCTTCAGTTCTCTTGGATGTTTATCTGGTCCCAGCTCCCTAAAGTTTTACCTTCTTCAAGAAAGACACCAATTAATGTGAAAGACGCCAACTAAACAAACTAGATGGTGTTCATAGAATACCCTGCACAGTCTTGAGAAGGACTTGGTGCAGGCCAACTCTTCTAGTTTTTTTTAAGGTTTTTTTTCTTTGATCCAATATGGTGCCAAACCAGTGACCGATGATGTCATTTTTATCAAGCTACTAGATGACCCGTGAACCCGTTGGGTTGCCGTTGTGACAGCGGTTGATAAAAAAAAAATTCAAAAAACAAACAAACAAAAAAAAAACGGCGAACTATGCCACTGAGGTTGTTTGCATTGATCAAATACTCCCGAAGAGTACTTGACTGAACCGGGAATTGATTTTTAATAATTTTTTTCGTTGCCCAATTTGAATGAAACTTGATACTGCACACTGCATGAGAATGGAGGTGGCCCTAAAATTTTTGCACTATCGTGTACCGTTTTGGCTGTATTTCGGGAACATACATACAACATGAGAGTTTTAGTAATATATAGATATTTCCCATGGGTAGTTGATCAGTTAGTTAAAGTTTTGCATTGATCGGTTAGCAGTTTCAACAATTGCAGATAAAAAAAAATTTCATACTGATTGGATCAAGTGTTGCACTTGTCGAATTATAACGTCATCATGAAGGCACCGATGACATCATCGTTAACATATTGTCGTATTCAGGCTGATTAACCCCAACCTGGACGGATAGCCAAACAAACAGTTTCAACACGGAGGCGAAGATCCAAAATTATTTGTGGTTACGACATGTGCGGGATGGAAGCAGGGAAGGTGCATTACCAGAACGGAGGCACACGGGATTATCCTCGAACTCACAATGAATAAACAAACACAAAGAAACTCGATAATAATGATTTTAAAAACACAACTCAAAAGGGCGACTGGTTAAGTTGGGTACAGAAAGCGATGGGTTTTGGACACAAAATTTTGATGCAAACACGAAGTTTCGGCAATCAGCTTTTTCACGTGCGGTGTCAGCAGTGCGGAATTTGAGGTAAGGGAGGGGATGGAGGGGGAACATACGTCGTAAACAGATTTGATTAGATGCCACCAGGATTTGGAGGAGGGAGAGAGGTTTGAGAGTTCAGACTTGAGATTAGAAAGATGTTGTTTTCTGGCTCTCCTGAGGGTAGATACACACTTGTTCTGAGCTTTATGGAAGGAACTGAGATTATCCTCAGTTCAGTTTGCTTTCCATGAGGCAAAGGCAAGTTGTTTCAGGACAAATGCCTCGCCACAAGCTTCAGTGAACCATGGGCGGGGGGAAGGGTAGGACCACTGAAGACGAGAGGGGATAAATCTGTGCATGAGACAGAGCAAGTTTCTTTGAAAGAATTCCCAGGAAAAATTGATGTTGGAGAAAGTAGTGATGGAAGATCAGTCTAGACGTTTGATGGCTGCTTGAAGACCCTGCCAGTCGGCTTGAGTGAAATGCCAGACTCGACAATGCTGAGGTGGTTCTCTAATAACAGCCAGAGAGATATCCACTTTGACAAGGACGTGGTCAGATGAACTGATGGGAGCGGAGGAAGAACAGCAGATATTTTCAGGGGGCTTTGTTAAAATCAGATCCAGAAAGATGGAGTACATTGGTTGAGATCCGGGTTGGAGTTGACCGATTGAGTCAGTCCCAATGAGTCGCAGAAGTCTTTTGCTGATTTGCCATGGCAGGTGAGAGAGGTACCCACACCTAGCCAACTGGCATGGATGACAAGTGAAGTCACCACATAATGAGAAAGAGAGAGAGTTTGGATGAACGGATAAAGTTGGTCCATGTTTTCGGATAGTGAGGTGTAAATGGAGTCTCACTGATTGGTGGATGGTACAACACACATATAAACATGAGGTGGGAGTGGAGGGGAAGCCAGAGCCAGAGGTATTCCTGGGTTATGGGGGAATAAGGCAGTGAATGGAGAGTGAGGAATAGAGTTTTGGATGAAGAGAGCAAACCTCACCAGGGACGAGGCTCAGGTCTGTCATACCGGAGCAGGGAGTGACCAGGGAGAGATACTAGGGAGTCAGAGATGTCTTGAGAGAGGAAAGTTTCTGTTCGGCAGATGATGTCTGGTTTGTCGGTGGCAACTGTATGGAAGATCTGTCAGGTTTGAGCGAAGGCCCCAGTGTTAGAGGTCCACATTGTTAAGGAAGAGGGAGAGGAGGAGGCTTTGGGTGCAGGGAGGGGAGAGGAGGGTAGGACAATGGAGTGGGGGGGGAGGTAAAGAAGTTGTTGAAAGTGTGTGGGATTGCAGAAGAGCTAGGGGAGGGGGCAGATGAGGATGCAAAAGGCTCTGTGGTGCTGGGTTAGAGGTACAGTGGGGAGTAATAAGAGAGGCCAGAAGGCAGTTGAGGATTTTGAGGAGGTGGGATGATGAAACGGAGGAGAGAGGCAGGGAAAGGAGGCAGCTTGTGAATGTGAGGGGGCAACTTTGAGAAGGGAGAGTGAGGGGGGATTAGAGGGAGAAGCGTGAGTAGGGAGAGTTGAGGGAGAAGGTAAGCGCGGAGTTTTTGAGAAAGGTGAGAGGGAAGCTTGGAGGGGGAAGAGTGTGATGGTTGCTTTGGAGGGAGGGTGAGACGGGTGAATTGGCACTGAAGTTTGAAAAAACAGGATGATGGATGGAAAGTGAGCATGCATTGCCAATGGGATTTAAATTTTTTTTAGTTCAGAGATGCGACAAAAGACATTACTGTGAGGGATGTAATAAAGGCGAATTAAGAGAATGGAGAGAAGAATCATTGTAACAGTTAACTCAGACAAGGTATGAATGAAAGGTCGAATTGAGAAGCAGTCTGTTGACATAGAAAAAGAGCAGTGAATTATGATACAGTAATGAAACCACACGTGTGAAAGCCGAAGTTGAATCATTATAAGGGAGCGTTGTTATTATTATTACTTACGAAATCTAAAGATTTCGTAAGTATATTGATGACTTCCGTCATCTGTTTGTGTGTTGTTTGTTTGTGTGTGTGTTGTTTGTTGTGTTTGTTTGTAGGCCACGATAACTCGAGAACGGAAGAAGCTACAATGTCAAATTACACCACGTGATTCGGAGGTGATGGCTAGCGCTAATTAGATTTTGGTCAAAATCGGTCAAAGGTCAAGGTCCAGTGAGGTCAAACATTCGATTTGATGGTTTGGTACAGAATCATCGTAGAAACTTCTGGTTTTGCGTCGCTACCTTTCTCTAGAAGACAGCTTTTTATTAGACAGGTCAGAGGTCAAGTTGACGATTTCGTAAGTAACCAGTCTATGACTGCTTGTTATTATTATTATTATTTGATGAAGATTGCATAAGATTAGGTGAAGGAAAATATTTAAGAAAAATCATGAGGTGAAAGGTGAATTTGGATCAGCAAATGCAGAGGGTAGAAACAATTCCAGCAGAAACACGTGGTTATGGGAAGTGTGTAGTTGAAGTGAATTTTTTTATTTTTTAAAATAAGGATTGCATAGGATTAGGAAAAGGAAAGGTTGAAAGTAAGATCGTGGAGGTGTATGGTGAATTTGTCGGTAACGCAGAGTGAAGCTGATGGGTCGATGAAAAGTCCGAGAGAAGATGAGGGGAGAGAAAAACACGTGGTTTTGGGAGGTGTATAGTTAAGGAAATTGATGACAAGGAAAAAAACAATTTTTTTTTGAAGATTAGGTAAGATTAGGGATGGAAGATTGAAGGAAGAAAATTGAGAAGGTAATGGTGAAAGCAGGTCAGCTCAAATAAAAGGAAGATGGTGTCAATGGCAGGAGGAGGAAGAATAAGGATCTTGTGGGTATGAGGGAGAAAGGGTTTTTGGGTTTTTTTATTATTATTATTTTATTTTTGTTTTTTAGACAAGAACAGAGGGTGGTATTGGAGGGATAGATGGGGGTGGTGGAAAAGTGTGGAAAATAGGAACTGATGGTAATGGGAGAAAAATAAAACTAAACAATCGTACACCGAGACGGAAGATGGGTAGGCCTCAAGGAACCCGAAAAGACAAGATCGATGAAAACTCACAAAAATTGGCACTTTTTGAAAGAAAACCGAACTAGGAAACACAGTAAACATGTGGTCAGAAAATAACAGTGCAAACATGAAAGATAATGACCGGAAACTTAATTTGAGAAAGTCGGCAGAAGCCCCTGAGAGACCAGCCATTGCCTCAAAACCCGGAACCGGAAGTCGACTTTTGAGAGCGTTGTAAACCTTTTTCTGCATCCTCATCTATTGACAGTGGTTTTGTGATTTATTAATGGTATTTTTACATTTTGAAATCATTTTACCACTGTGTTTCTCCCTTTAACAAAGGTAAGTTTATTTTTAGTCTCATTATTTCCAAAACTTTTTTTTTACTGGGTTTATCTTTTTTGTGCTTTTTTCTTGCATTGTTAGGCCCTGCAGGCGGATAGCCGATTTTACGTTTGGTTTGGTCAGTCTCTTTTGTATTATTATATTTCATTTTATGTTTTAAAGTGTTGGTTTTATGCAGGTTTATTTATTATATCAATAAAACATCTCTCAAGATGTATTTAGTCATTGCATTGACATTACTTCAAGCAAATCGAATGGTTTTTGTCTCCATGTAAAGATGGTTGGAAGTAGGAAAAACGTCTGAAATAATTGCAATTCGAGATATGCAGGCATTCACAATCTCTCCTCTCTCTCTCTCTCTCTCTCCTCTCTCTTCTCTCTCTCTCTCTCTCTCTCTCTCTCTCTCTCTCTCTCTCTCTCTCTCCTCTCTCTTTCTCTTTCTCTCTCCTTAAAATGACGATATAAATTAGAGAATATAATTTTTGTAGTTTGTACATAACGTTATATCTATGGTAGAGATCATGTTTTGCCTGTTTTCGATCTGGCAACATTGAGCATATGACGTCAGTAAAACAGGTCCAAGATGGCGGCTCCCTTTGAAGTATGCACTAGGGAGGAGCAACGTTCTGTCATCCATTTCTTTGGAAGTGGGCATGTGAATCCCAGTGAAATCCATCGCAGAATGAAATGCAATATGGTGACGCATGTTTATTGCTGCAGCAGGTGTATGACTAGGACAGGAAGTTTAAAAGAGGAGTTCATTCAGTTCGGGTGTGAGTTGTCGAGGCACTCACCTTGCAGACACTTTGCGGAACCCAGCACATTTTGAATGATATGATGTGCTGAACCATGGCTAATGTTCAATTCAGAGACCACTTCAATCCAGCGTAATGCAACGGTTTTTCCTTTAGCACACGCTCACTCCTGCAACGCATTTCTGGTGTGTCGGCTGTGTGAGGCCGGCCCGAGCGAGAGGCGTCTGCCACACTGGACACTCCACTTTCAAACTTCCTGTCGCAGTTGTTCACCTGCTGCAGTGATAAACATGTGTCACCATATTGCATTTTCATTCTGCGATGGATTTCACTGGAATTCACACCCTCACTTCCCAATAAACAGATGACCGAATGGTGCTCGTCCCTGGTGCATGCTTCTTAGGGAGGCACCATCTTGGAACTGCTCCACTGATGTCATACGCTGAATGTTGCCAGATCGAAAAACATGACTCTTCCCCACAGATATAACATCTCTCTACACGACACACATTACATTCTCAGATTTATATTGCCATTTTAAAGTTACTTATTGACTGCCCTTCGTGTGTGTGTGTGTGTGTGTGTGTTGTGTGTGTGTGTGTGTGTGTGTGTGTGTTTGTGTCTATTCTCATGTCTGTGTCCATAATATATATCATATATATACCACTATTCTCCAGTATTTTACTTTATTTCATTTCCTGGTCTTTTGACGGAAGGCGCACTGACGCAATGTCATAAAATCAGTGATCGACATTTTCTGAGAAATTTTTTTTGAGCAAATACTCCAATTTGCCGCAAATTTGTGTGGTATCATATATATGTAATATATATTATATATATAAAAATATTTTTAAAACATTCCTTTTTGGGGGGGGTTTGTGGTTTTTTTGTCAAATATTGACCATGAGCCTAGACATTGATATAAAAAGCATGAAACAACAATAAAAATATAAATAATATATTTGCAAGTTAATTTTTAGTTCTTGGTCCATTAGACGTGTTATGTAAAGTCGTCAAGATTTTATTCCTGAATCCTTTGGTTGAAGCCTCTTCCAACGAGGACAATTTGTATGACTGCCGAATTCATGTTCGACCACAGACCTCACAGTTCTCAGAGTAGATGCTTCAACGAGACACCACTGAATTAGAGAAATATGAGTCTTGATGTCTGCAGAAATATCGATTTCATCCCTTCGTTTTGGTGGGAGAAGGCTGACTTTTTCTCCCTCAGTTAGGAATACGAGTCCATATAAAGTGTAGTGATGGACGGTGTCATTAACACCATCACCTTTAGATAAGGCTATAAAAAGGGTCAGGTTCCTGCCCCATTTTATTACTCCACCACCCAAGGTGGACAGTGGTTTAGTTTTCCTCTGTTTGCTCATCTGTTTGTCTGTCTGGCTGTTTATTGGTCTGACTGTGAACAGGATATCTCAAAAAGTTGTGGACGGATTCAGACGAAATTTGGTCAACAGGTTGGGTTTGTGACAGGCCAAATTGATTAGATTTTGGTGAAGATCCAAATCTGGATGGAAATGCGACTTTTTTAATTTTAATAAGCATTCTTCACTATTAAAGAATGGAGCAAAATCGATATAGCATGACATCTCAAAAACTTGTGGAATGGATTCGGACGAAACTTGGTGGATGAGTTGTTTTCGATGACAAGAACAAGCCAATTCGATTTTGGTTCAGGTCGCAGATCCAGCTTTCAGTGGGAAAGCAAAGCGTAAACTGTTCAAGCCCAGTGGAGGTACATTGGCCTGCAAAAGTATTCACCCCCCTCCAAAGTTTTCACATTTTGATGCACCTGAGTTATTTTATGATGCTTTCAAATCAAACAATATAGAGAGTCTCACAACTACTTCAAAGAAAGAAAGCTAAAAATACAGATAATATGTGAATATAAATTAGATTAACAGAGAAAATCAGATGATTCGCATTTGCATAAGTATTCAAACTCTTGCCTAATTAACCTCAATCACTTCAGGAGCAAATTATTTGTTTTTATAGGTACAAAATAAGTATATCGGCTTCACCTGTGTAATCAGTGGTTTCACTACAATTAAAGCTCCCCACTTATCTAAGGAGTTTGAAGGTGCTACTCACTTGGTCAACCGACAAGGTAAATATGAAGACCAAGAGCTTTCCAAGAAGTCAGACATAAAGTGGTGGAGAAGCAACTTTCAGGAGAGGATTATAAGAAGATTAAATGTCACTCATTATGCCTTTATGTACGGTGAAACCATCTTTAAGAAGTGGAAAAACTATACGTACCACCCAGACTTTACCCAGATCAGGTCGCCCATCCAACTCGGCAGCTGGGCAACGCCGAAACTGGTTCAGGATGTCACTGTAAATCCAACAATGACTTTGAAAGATCTGGAAGACTCTATGTCTGAGATGGGGGTCAGTGTTCATAATCCAACATATAACCATTCCCTTCACAAAGCTGGCTTCAATGAACAGGTTGCAAGAACAAAGCCATTACTGAAAAGACACATCTGAAGCTCATATGGTGTTTGCTTAAAAAGCATCTTAATGATACTGCTGGCATGTGAGAAAAATTGTTGTATTCAGGCAAGACAAAAATTAAATGTTTTGGTCGAAATTCAAGTGTTATGTCCGGCTGAAGCCTAACCTGCACATCACCCAGTCAACCCCATCCCTGCTGTCCAGCATGGTGGTGGCAGCATCATTTGATGGGGCTGCCTTTTCATCAGCATGGACTGGCAAGCTTGTTAGGATGAAAGGACTATGGATGGTGCAAAGTGCAGGAGAATCCTTGATGAAAACCTGCTTTTCATCAGCAATGGACTGGCAAGCATGTTAGGAATGAAAGGACTAATGGATGGTGGCAAAGTGCAGAGAAATCCTTGATGAAAACCTGCTTGAGTCAGCCATGAATCTTAAACTGGGTTGGAGATTCACATTTCAGCAGAAAAATTGATCCGAAGAAAAAAGCTAAGGCCACACTGGAGGAGCTGAATAAGAAGAAAATAAATGTTCTCCTGTGGACCAAAAGTCCTACTTGAACCAAAAATTGAATATTTATGGTGAGACTTTCGCATTTCAGTTCATCGCGATCCCCATCAAACTTAGCACAAGTGGAGCAATTTTCATGTGAGAATTGGCAAATTCTTCCATCTCACACAATCTCACTGTGCAAAGCTGATAGAGACCGACCCAAAAAGATGTGTGGCAGTCATTGCGGCAAAAGTGCTGTCATTCCAGGAAGTGCTGACCCAAGGGGCTGAATACTTTTGCAACTAGTGAATTTTTTATTCCTCCACCACCAAAGGTGGAAGAAAGTTATGTTTTAACCCTCTCTGTCTGCTTGTTTGTTTGTTCATTGTCAGCATATCGAACAAAAGTTGACGGATTTTGACGACATTGGTGGGCTGGTTGGGTATGTGACAAGGGACAAACTGATAGATTTTGGTGAAGTCAGGATCCAGATCCGGCTACTAGAAATTTTAAGTGATTCTTCTCCATTGGAGATAGGGCCAAAAACTGTATACAGCATGAATCTCAAAAGTGTGGACGGATTCAGATGAAATTTGGTGGACCATTGGGTGTGGAACAAAGAAGAATTGGTTCGATTTTGGTTAAGATAATGAATCCAGATCCGTATACGAAACTTTATTAATTTATAAAGTGATTTATTTACCATTTAGAGGTGGGGCCAAAAACGATATTGAATGATATTTCAAAATTTATGGGCCCGATATGTTCTACTGGATCAGGGATTGTGGTGGCATAGGTATTCCTCTGCCAATTGCCCTTCTATGTTGTAATGGATTTTGCATTTATTCCTGACATGTAACCTCTTTCAACTATAACAATGTCTTTGTTTTTATCCCTCCATTTATGAAACATAAATATTCATTGGAAAAATTGTTTCTACATAATTCGTAATTCATCTAAAATTGTGGCATTATTGGTTGGGGTTAATACTTTTGCAGGCCACTTGTATGCGCTCTGCTGAGTGCTGTTTCTTGTTCATTGATGTGACGTTGACAACTTTCCATGATTTGTCATGAAAAAGCCTTCAGAGAACAATCTGGAAAAGAGCAAAGGATGAGGAGTAAACAGGGCAGATGAACAGAATTCAGGTATTACGACACTGATGTCATCTGGACCAGTAAAGGTGGAGTCAAGAGAGGGTAAGAATATCTCCATCTTGGGAGGAGGGAGTTGGCAGCCTGTTTGAGCCTTTCAATGTGGGGGTGTAAGGTTACAGGAAGAGAGGAAACCACTTTACTTTCAATGTATTAATTTATATCATTTGACTATTTCATTAAGTAAGGAGATTCCTTCTGTTGTTTTGTCTGCACAAGTTACGGCTCAATGCTTCTGAATAAAGGTTTGACTGTAGAAGCATATGTAGAACTTTTCCCAGCACACGCTTTACATCTCTGATGCTGAATTTACTAATTATGCTAAAAGCTTTCATGCTGAAGGGTGGTAACAGCTCTTGTCTTATTGCTTAAATAAAGTTCTTATTCACCCAAATCCACAATTTGTTACTCCTAATCTAATTAACTAATATAATAACAATGCATTTTATCGTGATTTTACACATGCAATCACCTCATTTACTGTACAGTATCTGTGTCACCACAAGCAACCGCATGCTCCTAATTGCTGAAATGATTTCATTTTTAACACATCACCAATATAAGCAAACACACTGCGATAACCTGAACGATTGTTGTTATGAAGAAACACCCAGGAGAATATTTTAATCTTCCAATCCAGCCAATAAAATCAAACTTTCTTCTGCACTCCAGCCAAGGTCAATGAAATTTATTACAATTCCCCGTCAATGTGCCTTTAGCTTATGTCTTACATATTATTTACCTCCAGATAATTACCTTCAAACCTGCATTTTATGTAAGTGTCATCACTGCCAGCTACATTGACTTGGGTGCATAAAGCTGTCAGGTTTAATTCTGTTGAGCAACTGTCATTATGAATCTGATTTTTGCTCAAACAACATGGTGGATAGACAATTGTGTGCAGTAAATTGATTGTTTTCCTGCATAGATGAATTTAATTTGTGAGAAGTACAAATTCTAAAAATATATCTTTATACACGATGGCATCCATGGTTTGGCATAGCATGCAGACGTCATGTATATGGTTTTGAAGCTTTGGCTGTGTAATCTCACTGTCCCAGCTTGACATCTTACTCTTTACTGGTCTTCCCCGTTTTATTGTATACTTATCATGTTTCTTTTATCTCCTGCCAGCTCTGTCCTCTATTCTTCTTTGTTGGAGGTCGGACACCATCTGTTTTGGACTTGCAGGTATGTTCAAATTCTTGTTTTCTCAGTTGGAATATCCTATCATATATTATTTTTTTCGATCACAGTTATCATCGAAAGCCCAACAAAGTTGTCAAAGTCCAAAACTGAGGACAAGATGGCTTGTTTGTTTATGACAGCAGCATACATAACAAGAATGACCGAGTTGATTGGCCATTGGTAAGAGTGATGGAGCAGAATTCATGCACCGTATAAAGACAATTTCCAATCAGACAATGATATATACAAGAAACATTAACCGTATGTGGATTCCATTTGGGTCATTATTCAAACATCTATCAACACACAAATTTTTGTAGTTTATCGACCCAAATTTTTTTGGGGGGGTAGGGGGTTGCTGAGCGGTGGGCAGGCCACAGGTATATCACCAGAGTGTAGAGAAATGAATATCACAAGAAGTATAAACATAATTTTTTTTCAGATACAATGAATAAGAAATACTTGGACCACATGATTAAAGAAATCTATTATATACAATGAATTTTAATTTACCAACCAAAATTCCGAATTAAATAATTAATTTTTTGGTAAAATAAATATATACTAATAAATGTCTGTGTGTGTCTTCCTCCATAACTCCAAATATCTGAAACCAGCAGCTGAACTTTGCTCGCATGACGATTGGAACTCCAAGAAAGTGTAGGAGTGAAAATTTGGTGTGAGTTATTAAGAGAGCCCTTTTGAAGATAATGAACTGGGCTTATTTAATTATATCCTATATCATGTGCACCTTGGACACCCTCGGAGACATTCGCTCAGACCTGTGGGGGCCCTAATTCACCGCATTTTGTTCGCCATTCAACATGCCTCGATTTAGAAACGCAACATGCTCTCTACGGAATAATTAAATGATATCATCGAATATTACGTCAGATTTGAGAATCGGATCCGGTGGAACAAAATAAGTGTCATCTGGAGTGCAATCTGAATTTTACAAACTCGCGATTTTAATAAGGAAGTATATTTATGTAAAAAAATTACATACCCAGACCAGGAATCAAATGCAAGTCTCTGGAAAACCACTATCAGTGCTCTGGCATCTGAGCTATCTGGTGACCCACAGGCGATCGGCGGATTATGCCAATTCTCCACACATAGATTCACACTCTTTCCCCATGCTGCCTTCCAGGCATTCACTTTCAACAGAGAGCAGCAGGGCCAATCCACGAGAGGAAGTGCCTCCCTGTGGGGAGGGCAATTCATGACCGCTATTATTTCACACACAGGGGGCGTAGTAACACAGACTATATAACTGGAAGGGCACTCGGTGAGAGCGCATACTCCGCCAACATTTATGCCTTGTCCATGAGAACATATCAGGCCACAATTTTTTGAAATATCACTAGCATAACGCGCTCTGCGCGACATGTTGGGGGTGGGTTGTGTTTTTGGAAAAGGACTGATGCAGCATATCATAGGTCCATGTGGAGGTGGGTCGAGTTGTTCAAGTTTTGTTGTGCAGATCAACCAATCTAAACGAATTCCAACCTGTATTCATGAGACACACACCATTGAAATCCTTATTTGTTCCTAATGCACAAGTGACAAACCCAAGTTATA
>CM068956.1:83805037-83824656 GCA_035128595.1 Eptatretus atami | reverse complement strand
ATGAGTCGCAGAAGTCTTTTGCTGATTTGCCATGGCAGGTGAGAGAGGTACCCACACCTAGCCAACTGGCATGATGACAAGTGAAGTCACCACATATGAGAAAGAGAGAGAGTTTGGATGAACGGATAGAAGTTGGTCCATGTTTTCGGATAGTGAGGTGTAAATGGAGTCATCACTGATTGGTGGATGGTACAACACACATATAAACATGAGGTGGGAGTGGAGGGGAAGCCAGAGCGAGTAGTTCCGGGGGTTATGGGGGAATGGGCAGTGAATGGAGGTGAGGAATAGAGTTTTGGATGAAGAGAGCAACACCTCACCAGGGACGAGGCTCAGGTCTGTCATACCGGAGCAGGGAGTGACCAGGGAGAGATACTAGGGAGTCAGAGAATGTCTTGAGGAGGAAAGTTTTCTGTCTCGGCAGATGAATGTCTGGTTTGTCGGTGGACCTGTATGAAAGATCTGTCAGGTTTGAGCGAAGGCCCCGATGTTAGAGGTCCACATTGTTAAGGAAGAGGGAGAGGAGGAGGCTTTGGGTGCAGGAGGGGAGGAGGAGGGTAGGACAATGGAGTGGGGGGGGAGGTAAAGAGAGTTGTTGAAAGTGTGTGGGATTGCAGAAGAGCTAGGGGAGGGGCAGATGAGGATGACAAAAGGCTCTGTGGTGCTGGGTTAGAGTACAGTGGGGAGTAAATAGGAGGCCAGAAGGCAGTTGAGGATTTGAGGAGGTGGGTGGATACGGAGGAGAGAGGGCAGGGAAAGGAGGCAGCGTTGTGAATGTGAGGGGGGCAACTTTGAGAAGGGAGAGTGAGGGGTGATTAGAGGGAGAAGCGTGAGTAGGGAGAGTTGAGGGAGAAGGTAAGCCGGGGAGTTTTTAGAAGGTTGAGAGGGAAGCTTGGAGGGGGAAGAGTGTGATGGTTGCTTTGAGAGGGAGGGGTGAGACGGGTGAATTGGCACTGAAGTTGGAAAAAAACAGGATGATGGATGGAAAGTGAGCATGCATTGCACAATGGGATTTAAATTTTTTTTAGTTCAGAGATGCGACAAAAGACATTACTTGAGGGATGTAATAAAGGCGAATTAAGAGAATGGAGAGAAGAATCATTGTAACAGTTGAACTTCAGACAAGGTATGAATGAAAGGTCGAATTGAGAGCAGTCTGTTGACATAGAAAAAGAGCAGTGAATTATGATACAGTAATGAGAACCACACGTGTGAAAGCCGAAGTTGAATCATTATAAGGGAGCGTTGTTATTATTATTACTTACAGAAATTTAGATTTCGGTAAGTATATTAATGACTTTCCGTCGATTCTGTTTGGTGTTTGTTTTGTTTGGGTTTGTGTGTTTGTTTGTACGCACGATAACTCGAGAATGGAAGAAGCTACCAATGTCAAATTACACCACGTGATTTAGGAGGTGATGGCTAGTGGCTAATTAGATTTTGGTCAAAATCGGTCAAAGGTCAAGGTCACGGTGAGGTCAAACATTCGATTTTGATGGTTTGGTACAGAATCATCGTAGAAACTTCTGGTTTGCGTCGCTACTCTTCTCTAGAGACAGCTTTGTAATTCTAACAGGTGGGTAAGTTGACGATTTCGTAAGTACCAGTCTATGACTGCTTGTTATTATTATTATTATTTGATGAAGATTGCATAAGATTAGGTGAAGGAAAATATTTAAGAAAAATCATGAGGTGAAAGGTGAATTTGGATCAGCAAATGCAGAGGGTAGAAACAATTCCAGCAGAAACACGTGGTTATGGGAAGTGTGTAGTTAGAAGTGAATTTTTTTATTTTTTAAAATAAGGATTGCATAGGATTAGGAAAAGGAAAGGTTGAAGTAAGATCGTGGAGGTGTATGGTGAATTTGGATCGGTAAACGCAGAGTGAAGCTGATGGGTCGATGAAAAGTAACAGGAAGATGAAGGGGGAGAGAAACACGTGGTTTTGGGAGGTGTATAGTTAGAAATGATACAAGGAAAAAAACAATTTTTTTTTTGAAGATTAGGTAAGATTAGGGAATGGAAGATTGAAGGAAGAAAATTGAGAAGGTAATGGTGAAAGCAGGTCAGCTCAAATAAAAGGAAGATGGTGTGATGGCAGGAGGAGGAAGAAGAAGGATCTTGTGGGTATGGAGGGAGAAAGGGTTTTTGGGTTTTTTTTAATTATTATTTTATTTTTGTATTTTTAAGACAAGAAACAGAGGGTGTAGTTGGGAGGGATAGATGGGGGTGGTGGGAAAAGTGTGGAAAATAGGAACTGATGGTAATAGGGAGAAAAATAAAACTAAACAATCGTACACCGAGACGGAAAGATGGGTAGGCCTCAAGGAAACCCGAAAAGACAAGATCGATGAAAACTCACAAAATTGCACCATTTTTGAAAGAAAACCGAACTAGGAAAACACAGTAAACATGTAGGTCAGAAAATAAACAGTCAAAACATGACAGATAATGACCGGAAACTTAATTTTGAGAAAGTCGGCAGAGACCCCTGAGAGAACCAGCCATTGCCTCAAAACCCGGAACCGGAAGTCGAACTTTTGAGAGCGTTGTTCAAACCTTTTCTGCATCCTCATCTATTGACAGTGTTTTGTGATTTATTAATGGTATTTTTACATTTTGAAATCATTTACCACTGTGTTTCTCCCTTTAACAAAGGTAAGTTTATTTTTAGTCTCATTATTTCCAAAACTTTTTTTTTACTGGGTTTATCTTTTTGTGCTTTTTTCTTGCATTGGTTAGGCCCTGCAGGCAGGATAGCCGATTTTACGTTTGGTTTGGTCAGTCTATTTTGTATTATTATATTTCATTTTATGTTTTAAAGTGTTTGGTTTTATGCAGGTTTATTTATTATATCAATAAAACATCTAATCAAGATGTATTTAGTCATTGCATTGACATTACTTCAGCAAATCGAATGGTTTTTGTCTCCATGTAAAGATGGTTGGAAGTAGGAAAAACGTCTGAAATAATTGCAATTCGAGAATGCAGGCATTCACAATCTCTCTCTCTCTCTCTCTCTCTCTCTCTCTCTCTCTCTCTCTCTCTCTCTCTCTCTCTCTCTCTCTCTCTCTCTCTCTCTCTCTCTCTCTCTTTCTCTTTCTCTCTCCTTAAAATGACGATATAAATTAGAGAATATAATTTTTGTAGTTGTAGATGACATACGTTATATCTATGGGTAAGAGTCATGTTTTGCCTGTTTTCGATCTGGCAACATTGAGCATATGACGTCAGTAAAACAGGTCCAAGATGGCGGCTCCCTTTGAAGTATGCACTAGGGAGGAGCAACGTTCTGTCATCCATTTCTTTGGAAGTGGGCATGTGAATCCCAGTGAAATCCATCGCAGAATGAAAATGCAATATGGTGACGCATGTTTATTGCTGCAGCAGGTGTATGACTAGGACAGGAAGTTTAAAAGAGGAGTTCATTCAGTTCGGGTGTGAGTTGTCGAGGCACTCACCTTGCAGACACTTTGCGGAACTCCAGCACATTTTGAATGATATGATGTGCTGAACCATGGCTAATGTTCAATTCAGAGACCACTTCATCCAGCGTAATGCAACGGTTTTTCCTTAGCACACGCTCAACTCCTGCAACCATTTCTGGTGTGTCGGCTGTGTGAGGCCGGCCCGAGCGAGAGGCGTCTGCCACACTGGACACTCCACTTTCAAACTTCCTGTCGCAGTTGTTCACCTGCTGCAGTGATAAACATGTGTCACCATATTGCATTTTCATTCTGCGATGGATTTCACTGGAATTCACACCCTCACTTCCCAATAAACAGATGACAGAATGGTGCTCGTCCCTGGTGCATGCTTCTTAGGGAGGCACCATCTTGGAACTGCTCCACTGATGTCATACGCTGAATGTTGCCAGATCGAAAAACATGACTCTTACCCACAGATATAACATCTCTCTACAACGACACACATTACATTCTCAGATTTATATTGCCATTTTAAAGTTACTTATTGACTGCCCTTCGTGTGTGTGTGTGTGTGTGTGTGTGTGTGTGTGTGTGTGTGTGTGTGTGCTTTGTGTCTATTCATGTCTGTGTTCCATAATTATATATATATATATACACTATTCCTCAGTATTTTACTTTATTTCATTTCCTGGTCTTTTGACGGAAGGCGCACTGACGCAATGTCATAAAAATCAGTGAATCGACATTTTCTGAGAAATTTTTTTTGAGCAAATACTCCAATTTGCGCAAATTTGTGTGGTATTATTATGTAATATATATATATATATATAAAAAATATTTTTAAAACATTCCATTTTTGGGGGGGGTTTGTGGTTTTTTTTGCAAATATTGACCATGAGCCTAGACATTGAATATAAAAGCATGACAACAACAATAAAAATATAAATAATATATTTTGCAAGTTAATTTTTAGTTCCTTGGTCCATTAGACCCATGTTATGTAAAGTCGTCAAGATTTTTATTCCTGAATCCTTTGGTTGAAGCCTCTTCCAACGAGGACAATTTGTATGACTGCCGAATTCATGTTCGAACCACAGACCTCACAGTCTCAGAGTAGATGCTTCAACCATGACACCACTGAATTAGAGAAAATATGAGTCTTGATGTCTGCAGAAAATATCGATTTCATCTCCTTCGTTTTGGTGGGGAGAAGGCTGACTTTTTCTCCCTCAGTTAGGAATACGAGTCATGATAAAGTGTAGTGATGGACGGTGTCATTAACACCATCACCATTATAGATAAGGCTATAAAAAGGGTCAGGTTCTGCCCCATTCTTATTACCTCCACCACCCAAGGTGGATAGTGGTTATGTTTTCACCTCTGTTTGCTCATCTGTTTGTCTGTCTGGCTGTTTATTGGTCTGACTGTGAACAGGATATCTCAAAAAGTTGTGGACGGATTCAGACGAAATTTGGTCAACAGGTTGGGTTTGTGACAGGCCAAATTGATTAGATTTTGGTGAAGATCCAAATCTGGATGGAAATGCGACTTTTTTAATTTTAATAAGCAATTCTTCACTATTAAGAAATGGAGCCAAAATCGATATAGCATGACATCTCAAAAACTTGTGGATGGATTCGGACGAAACTTGGTGGATGAGTTGTTTCGATGACAAGAACAAGCCAATTCGATTTTGGTTCAGGTCAGCAGATCCAGCCTTTCAGTGGGATGCAAAGCGTAAACTGTTCAGCCCAGTGGAGGTACATTGGCCTGCAAAAGTATTCACCCCCCTCCAAAGTTTTCACATTTTGATGCCACCTGAGTTTATTTTATGATGCTTTCAAATCAAACAATATAGAGAGTCTTCACAAACTACTTCAAAGAAAGAAAGCTAAAAAATACAGATAATATGTGAATATAAGTTAGATTAACAGAGAAAATCAGATGATTCGCATTTGCATAAGTATTCAAACCTCTTGCCTAATTAACCCTAAATCACTTCAGGAGCAAATTATTTGTTTTATAGGTTACAAAATAAGTATAATCGGCTTCACCTGTGTAATCAGTGGTTTCACTACAAATTAAGCTCCCCCACTTATCTAAGGAGTTTGAAGGTGCTACTCACTTGGTCAACCGACAAGGTAAATATGAAGACCAAGGAGCTTTCCAAAGAAGTCAGACATAAAGTGGTGGAGAAGCAACTTTCAGGAGAGGATTATAAGAAGATTAAATGTCACTCATTATGCCTTTATGTACGGTGAAATCCATCTTTAAGAAGTGGAAAACATATCGTACCACCCAGACTATACCCAGATCAGGTCGCCCATCCAAACTCGGCAGCTGGGCAAGCACGAAACTGGTTCAGGATGTCACTGTAAATCCAACAATGACTTTGAAAGATCTGGAAGACTCTATGTCTGAGATGGGGGTCAGTGTTCATAAATCAACAATATACCATTCCCTTCACAAAGCTGGCTTCAATGAACAGGTTGCAAGAACAAAGCCATTACTGAAAAAGACACATCTGAAAGCTCATATGGTGTTTGCTTAAAAAGCATCTTAATGATACTGCTGGCATGTGGAGAAAAATGTTGTATTCAGGCAAGACAAAAATTAAATGTTTTGGTCGAAATTCAAAGTGTTATGTCCGGCTGAAGACTAACACTGCACATCACCCAGTCAACCCCATCCCTGCTGTCCAGCATGGTGGTGGCAGCATCATTTGATGGGGCTGCTTTTCATCAGCATGGACTGGCAAGCTTGTTAGGAATGAAAGGACTATGGATGGTGCAAAGTGCAGGAGAATCCTTGATGAAAACCTGCTTTTCATCAGCATGGACTGGCAAGCTTGTTAGGAATGAAAGGACTATGGATGGTGCAAAGTGCAGGAGAATCCTTGATGAAAACCTGCTTGAGTCAGCCATGAATCTTAAACTGGGTTGGAGATTCACATTTCAGCAGAAAAATGATCCGAAGAAAAAGCTAAGGCCACACTGGAGGAGCTGAATAAGAAGAAAATAAATGTTCTCCTGTGGACCAAAGTCCTGACTTGAACCAAAATGAATATTTATGGTGAGACTTTCGCATTTCAGTTCATCGACGATCCCCATCAAACTTAGCACAAGTGGAGCAATTTTCATGTGAAGAATTGGCAAATTCTTCCATCTCACACAATCTCACTGTGCAAAGCTGATAGAGACCGACCCAAAAAGATGTGTAGCAGTCATTGCGGCAAAAGGTGCTGTCATTCCAGGAAGTGCTGACCCAAGGGGCTGAATACTTTTGCAACTAGTGAATTTTTATTTCCTCCACCACCAAAGGTGGAAGAAAGTTATGTTTTAACCCCTCTCTGTCTGCTTGTTTGTTTGTTCATGTGCAGCATATCGAAAAAAGTTGACGGATTTTGACGACACTTGGTGGGCTGGTTGGGTATGTGACAAGGACAAACTGATAAGATTTTGGTGAAGATCAGGATCCAGATCCGGCTACTAGAAAATTTTAAGTGATTCTTCTCCATTGGAGATAGGGCCAAAAACTGTATACAGCATGATATCTCAAAAAGTTGTGGACGGATTCAGATGAAATTTGGTGGACACATTGGGTGTGGAACAAAGAAGAATTGGTTCGATTTTGGTGAAGATATGAATCCAGATCCGTATACGAAACTTTATTAATTTATAAAGTGATTATTTACCATTTAGAGGTGGGGCCAAAAACGATATTGAATGATATTTCAAAAATTTATTGGGCCCGATATGTTCTACTGGATCAGGCATTGTGGTGGCATAGGTATTCCCTCTGCCAATTGCCCTTCTATGTTGTACATGATTTTTGCATTTATTCCTGACATGTAACCTCTTTCAACTATAACAATGTCTTGTTTAATCCCTCCATTTATGAACATAAATATTCATTTGGAAAAATTGTTTCTACATAATTCGTAATTCATCTAAATGTGGCATTATTGGTTGGGGGTTAATACTTTTGCAGGCCACTGTATGCGCTCTGCTGAGTGCTGTTCTTGTTCATTGATGTGACGTTGACAACTTTCCATGATTTGTCATGAAAAAGCCTTCAGAGAACAATCTGGAAAAGAGCAAAGGATGAGGAGTAAACAGGGCAGATGAACAGAATTCAGGTATTACGACACTGATGTCATCTGGACCAGTAACGGTGGAGTCAAGAGAGGGTAAGAATATCTCCATCTTGGGAGGAGGGAAGTTGGCAGCCTGTTTGAGCCTTTCAATGTGGGGGTGTAAGGTTACAGGAAGAGAGGAAACCACTTTACTTTCAATGTATTAATTTATATCATTTGACTATTTCATTAAGTAAGGAGATTCCTTCTGTTGTTTTTGTCTGCACAAGTTACGGCTCAATGCTTCTGATAAAGGTTATAGCTGTAGAAGCAATTGTAGAACTTTTCCCAGCACACGCTTTACATCTCTGATGCTGAAATTACTAATTATGCTAAAAGCTTTTCATGCTGAAGGGTGGTAACAGCTCTTGTCTTATTGCTTAAAATAAAGTTCTTATTCACCCAAATCCCACAATTTGTACTCCTAATCTAATTAACTAAATATTAATAAACATGCATTTATCGTGATATTACAACATGCAATCACCTCATTATTACTGTAACAGTATCTGTGTCACCACAAGCAACCGCATGCTCCTATTATTGCTGAAATGATTTCATTTTTAAACACACACGCAATATAAGCAAACACACTGCGATAACCTGAACGATGTGTTGTTATGAAGAAACACCCAGGAGAATATTTTAATCTTCCAATCCAGCCAATAAAAATCAAACTTTCTTCTGCACTCCAGCCAAGGTCAATGAAATTTATTACAATTCCACCGTCAATTGCCTTTAGCTTATGTCTTACATATTATTTACCTCCAGATAATTACCTTCAACCTGCATTTTATGTAAGTGTCATCACTGCCAGCTACATTTGACTTGGGTGCATAAAGCTGTCAGGTTTAATTCTGTTGAGCAACTGTCAATTATGAATCTGATTTTTGCTCAAACAACATGGTGGATAGACAATTGTGGTGCAGTAATATGATTGTTTTCCTGCATAGATGAATTTAATTTGTGGAGCAGTACAAATTCTAAAAATATCTTTATACACGATGGCATCCATGGTTTGGCATAGCATGCAGACGTCATGTATATGGTTTTGAAGCTTTGGCTGTGTAATCTCACTGTCCCAGCTTGACATCTTACTCTTTACTGGTCTTCCCGTTTTATGTGTATCTTATCATGTTTCTTTTATCTCCTGCCAGCTCTGTCCTCTATTCTTCTTTGTTGGAGGTCGGACACCATCTGTTTTGGACTTGCAGGTATGTTCAAATTCATGTTTTCTCAGTTGGAATATCCTATCATATATTATTTTTTTCGATCACAGTTATCATCGAAAGCCCAACAAAGTTGTCAAAGTCCAAAACATTGAGGACAAGATGGCTTGTTTGTTTATGACAGCAGCATACATAACAAGAATGACCGAGTTGATTGGCCATTGGTAAGAGTGATGGAGCAGAATTCATGCACACGTATAAAGACAATTTCCAATAAGACAATGATATACAAGAAACATTAACGTAGTTGGATTCCATTTGGGTCATTATGTCAGCACTCTATCAACACAACATTTATTGTAAGTTTATCGACCCAAATTTTTTTTTGGGGGTAGGGGGTTGCTGAGCGGTGGCAGGCACAGGTATATCACCAGAGTTGTAGAGAAATGAATATCACAAGAAGTTATAAACATAATTTTTTTTCAGAACAAATGAATAAGAAAACATTAGGACCACATGATTATAAGAAATCTATTATATACAATGAATTTATTAATTTACCATGACAAAATCCCGAATTAAATAATTAATTTTTGTAAAATAAAATATATACTAATAAATGTCTGTGTGTGTCTCCTCCATAACTCCAAAATCATGAAACCAAGCAGCCTGAAACTTTGCTCGCATACGATTGGAACTCCAAGAAAGTGTAGGAGTGAAAATTTGGTGTTGAGTTAATTAAGAGAGCCCTTTTGAAGATAATGAATGGCCTTATTTAATTATATCCTATATCATGTGCATCCTTGGACACCCTCGGAGACATCGCTCGCACCTGATGGGGGCCCTAATTCACCATTTTGTTCGGCCCATTCAAACATGCCTCGATTTAGAAACGCAACATGCTCTCACGGAATAATTAAATGATATCATCGAAATATTACGTCAGATTTGAGAATCGGATCCGGTGGACAAAATAAGTGTCATTCTGGAGTGCAATCTGAAAATTTTAACAAACTCGCGATTTTAATAAGGAAGTATATTTATGTAAAAAAAATTACATACCCAGACCAGGAATCAAATGCAAGTCCTCTGGAAAACCACATCAGTGCTCTGCCATCTGAGCTATCTGGGTGACCCACAGGCTGGATATGCAATTCTCCCACACATAGATGTCACACTCTTTCCCCTGCTGCTTCCAGGGCATTCACTTTCAACCAGAGGAGCAGCAAGGGCCAATCCACGAGAGGGAGTGCCTCCCCTGTGGGGGAGGCAATTCCATGACCGCTATTATTCACCACAGGGGGCGTAGTAACACAACTATAAACTGGAAGGGCACTCGTGAGAGCGCATACCTCCGCCACATTATGCCTGATCCATGAGAACATATCAGGCCAACACATTTTTGAAATATCACTAGCATAACCCGCGCTCTGCGCGACATGTTGGGGGTGGGTGTTTTGAGAAAGGAACTGATGCAGAGTATCATAGGTCATGTGGAGGTGGGTCGGTTCGTTCAGTTTCGTTGTGCAGATCACCAATCTAAACGAAATTCACCCTGTACATTCATGAGAACACACCATTGAAATTCCTACTTGTTTCCATATGCACAAGTTGACACACCACAGTTATTACCATTTGAAATTACCGCCGTGAAGTGGGCGTGGCATGCTTTAATCGCGGAGGAAACGACCAGGAAACAACAAATCAAGATGGCGGCGCCCATGGTTGTCGATGATTTCGAGTGATTTTTGGTCTTTCAACAACCAAATATGCGTTGTTTCATACACTTGGGCGCGAGGATGATGAGAAAGTGACGCAATTCACGGATAAGAGCTGGCGTAAGGTATGCGAGTGTGCGTAGGCTTGGTGCATGCCACAGATAGTGAAACTATCAACAAATGCCGTTTGCTGGCTGATCAAATATGAAACTGCTGCCAATGACTGATCCTCCTGCGGATGCCGGCTGTCACCGGTTCTGCTATGCGTCGTTTTGAAAAGGATCATATAAAACGCGCTGAAGCCAGGAAAAGGAAATCAGAAGCCAGCACTACTGCAGTTTCTGCTAGAGCCAGTGAGGTGGTGGGCGGACTAGAAGAAGAGGGGCACTCATACCACAAAATACGTAGAAAATCCTCAGAACCTCTGTAGAAAGGGTGGCTGGCAAATCAGCTGGTGTACTGCCAAGAATTTGTATCATATGCCAGAAAAAAGACAAATTCATCCGTGTCAAAGGAAAATCTCAACGTGATCAGTTGTCCCTGGCAGAAACACAGGATGGAGGAAAGCTGAGGGAAACTGCTGAGCAGAGGAGAGATGAACGTGATGTGAGAATAATGACAACATAAAGGATAAAGACTGTGTGGCGCTGGCAGTTTGTTATCACCGTAAATGTTATTATGATATGTGAATGACACATACCACAGACAGAGTGAAAGTAAACTCCAAACTCAGAAAGTGAACTATGACTCAACATTTGACATTTTCTGTGATAAAGTAATCCAGGTAAGACTCATTGATGGAAAGCAATCTATACATATGAAGAAGTTGTGTGAGATGTTCAATGACCTACTCAGAGTATGTGAAGGTCAGGATAAGGCCAACTACCAGGCAACAAGACTGAAGGAAAGACTGCAGGAACGGTACCCAGACATGATTTTCTATCGTCCACCAAAAATGTCTGAGAGCGAAGTGGTGTACATGAAGGACATTGATATTGGTTCCATTGCTCAGGCTGCTGTTGTAGACAGTAGCTCTACAACAGAAACAGAGTCAACTACAGAGGATGAAGCCAGCCAGGGTCCACAAGCAGGGTGACTCAGACCTCAATTTACATGTTCTATACTCGGGAGCACTCATGGTGAGGGATGACCTGAAAAACACCAAAGTGTGGACATTACATGGCCCTACTTGGAAATGGTGGAGCTAGCACTAGAGCTTATACGGGCAACTCGTACTTCGAACTGGCCGAAATACCTTGCGATCAAGAGAGCGTCAACGCCTGGTACTTTGCGTACGATCACCTAAACTATGCAAGGTACTTACCCGTTTACTGGCTGGAAATGGCCGGCAGAGCACTCCCACCCAGACACCTATCAAGCTTCATGGACGGCAAATGGACTGCCCAACGGCATACTCGTTATGGATTTGGTAGTTTGCGTGTGATCAGATCATAGAGCAGACTTTAAATAGGGACAGCAAGACCAGTGGAGGCATCATTGGTTACACTCAGAAAAGCACAGCTGTGAAGAAGTGGATCCTGTCCCAACCAGCACGTGCGGAAATCGCAAGGAAATGTGAGTCCATGGCGGGTATCCACGACGAGCCCGAACGAGAAAGGATTTGGATGTATCGAGCTCGAAGAAGAACGAAGCAGTGGTGGTACAAGTGATGGACACAGTACTTCAAATGATTAACCCTTTCTCCAGCGCTTACCTTGAACTTGTCAATATTAGTTCAGGTGTCATCGCACCGCCAGCCACGTCCGCAGACCTGATGAACGCGTATGTCAAGGGAGAGAATGCTGTCGTGCAATTCATGCGTGATCGGCTTCTCTCGGGTGAGGTCCCATTCTTCAGTCCGATTTCGAAGGCCAAATTGGCAACTTTCTCGAAGGCGCGAGGCAAGTCGGCGACTCCCCACCAGCAGACTCCGAAGGTTGAAATTGCGAATGAACGTCGTCTTTTCACACGACTGCTGTTGATTGGAGAGAAAAGCAATGTAACACTCCACGATCTGCTCGCGTACCCACTGGCGAACATATCTTTCCCGCTGGCATCTGGTGATGCTTCGATTGCTAAGACGGACAAAGCCAAACTCCGCAACCATATACTGAAACTGTGGCCCGATTGCCGTGTGGCGCTCGCCTATCCAAGGTGCAACGATTGTGGATGGAATGGCCGTTATTCAGGCGATAAAGGCTGGTTCACTGCCTAACACTTTCGGCAAACTGGAAGAGATGGTGCTGAACATCGTAGTGGCCAAAGCACGACATAACCAATCTTCAAGACTGGACGTGGTGTTTGATACTTACCCAAGTATCAGCATCAAGTGCCTGGAGCATGCCAGACGAGCGGGCAGGGTGGGCGATCTTCAGGTGTGAACCATCTACGGACGTGATCAAGCCCTTCCAAAACAGTGGGCCAATTATCTCCTGAGCCGAGCCAACAAGGAGTCGTTGATAGAGTTCACGTCGAATCGTGGACGAGAAACATCTCTCCATCAAAACTGGGCAACATGCTGTTGTACGTCAGTCATGCCGGCAATGTGAGAAAATCAAGGGCGTCGAATGGTGTCATGACTGTGTCGTCAGTACCTGAGCTTGAATGTGACCATGAGGAAGCTGACACGAAGCTCCTGCTATATGCCGCTCACGCGGGACAGAATGAAGAGTCGGTGCACATAGAGAGTTTCGACACCGATGTGTTTGTGTCGGCGTTAGCTCACTCGAAGTCGATTCGAGCACGAAATTTCCATCTGGTCACAGGAAGTCCCAAGGACATTATCGCGTTGACATTAGGAAGCTGAGTAATGCCTTGGAAAGTTCTGTCTGCGATGCGTGATAGGTTTGCACAATTTCACGGGAAGTGATACCACCAGTGCATTCCACGGTAAGGGCAAAACAAGGCCATTTGACTTGATGATGAAGAGTCCCCATCTCATCACCTGTTTCGGGAGCATTGGTGAGAATTCACGCTAGATCAGAATATCATTCACGACCTGGACAATTCGTCTGCGCCATGTACAATCAGCCGACCATGAATAGTGTGGATGAGGCTCGCTACAAGCTGTTCTGCAGCCAGTCGCTGGGAGAACAGAAGTTGCCGCCTACAAGCAACGCTCTGATGCTGCATTGCAAAAGAGTGAACTATCAGTCTGCGATCCACCACCACGCGACTGAGAGGTTTATAGAAGCCCCTTCTCCTACATTTCACGGATGGGTGGAACGCAACGGAGCACTGATTGTTCACTGGCTGACAAACCACCAGCGCCGAAGGAACTGTTGAGGCGACGAAATGTAATTGCAAGAAGACGAAATGCGAGACCAACCAGTGTTCTTGCCGGTCAAAAGGACTGTCCTGCACAGAGTGCTGTGGGTGTCAAAACTGCGCCAACGATGAACAGACCCGTGCAGAAATGGAACTTATGGATGATGAAAGCGGAACTGATGATGATTCCGACGACGAACTGTGAATGCAGGTGTCACACTGCTTTTACTGTGGTGATCTACTACACAGTAGTATTCAGGTTGGTTAGCATGTAATAGTTTGTAATAGCAGCAGTCAAGAGCCTCGTTCAGCAACCGCTTCAGAGCAAGAAATACTGGAGTTCTAAGACAGTAATCCTCTTGTGGTGGTTCTACTTTTCATCAGGCTAAGTCGCGGTCTCTTTGTCTTTGATTTAATCCGTAATAGCCATGTAACTGTCTTTAATAGTCAATGTAACTACCTTTAATAGCCAGTGTGGCTGCATTTTAAGCAAAAAGTTGCCTTGGTCAATTCGAAGGCCTGTCTGGTCGGTCCAGACATTTTCGGCCGGTAAAAATATGTAACTGCTTCGGTACGACCTTTAATTATAAACATCTTTAATAACAGCGAATAGGGCTCTGTATAAACATATTGTATCATTTTAAGACCTCACAAGAGTTTTCTTTGACGTACATATCAGTCTACCTTGATTCTTCATTTCTGTGTGAAAATCGTGCTTTAATGTTCGGTGTATCTTTAATTGCCAAAATGACCAATTGTGTCACATCCTCGACGTGGAAACAAGTGGATTTGGACTCAGCGTCTAAAATTCTTTAAGTATGCCAAATTTCATTCAGATTGGTGATCTGCACAACGAAAATCATTTTCTGAAGGTAATAGCGAGTACCTCCACATGGTCTATCAGTAGTAATTTTACTTTAATGCAGTAAGTGGAATACGATTTCACTGTTTCAGAACCATTTTATTTACTTTTTTTTGTACCATGCACCTCATATGGTCTTTGAGAAATTGTAAGCCGAATATCACGTTACTCGAGCGCAGAACAAAGTCGAAGATAGCGCGACACGAAACCAAAACTCGGAAATAATATATAAGATGCTATACAGTACTATATCGTTTTTGTCCTTATCTTTCAATGGTGAAGAATCGCATAAAAAAAATTCGAGTAGCTGGATCCAGATCTTCACCAAAATCTGACTAGTTTGTCCATGTCACACACCAAAATTGTCCACACAAATTTCATCTGGATCTGTCCATAACTTTTTGTGATATCCTGCACACAGACAAACAAACAAACAGACAAACAAACAGAAAGGGGTGAAAACATAACCTCCTTCACCTTCTGTGGCGGAGGTAATGAACAGGAAATAAAGTGGCATCTATATGTGGGAGAATTGCATATTCAGTCTGTGGGTTGCTGAGGTAGCTCAGATGACAGAGTACTGGTATGATTTTTCCAGAAGACCTGGGTTCAATTCCTGATTTGGCGTGTAATGTTTCCATATATATATATATATATATACATACATACTTCTATCCTGTTTATTATAATTGTGGTACTACACCCCCTGTGGTGAATAATAGCGGACATGGAATTCCCCCCCCCCCCCTCCGGGAAGACCTTCCATTCCCTCCCCTCAAACTTCTTTTCATTCCCTCCCTCACACGACTTTCCCATGCCATTTGTTCATGCTGCCTCCCCTTCCCCTTCCCTCGCGCTGCCTCCCTCTTCCACCACACAACTCTCTGGAGGTCGTGGAGAGGAAGGGGTGTCAGAGAATGTGCGATTTGGACAAAAGAAAGTTTTTGGGGTTTTTTGTTGTTTTTTTTTAGCAGTCGGAACTGCTGTTGGATCAATCCAGTTTTTATAAAGCAATGAATCACCAGATCATGGCAGGATACTAGGATAGACGAGAAGTACGCATCCCCGCTCTTTACTGTCTCACCTGGGTTCGTATCCCAAGTCAGCTATAAACTGTCATCCCGGTGTTTCACAGGCAGGTCGATTCATCAATGTGTGTGCCATCTCTCAGAAGGACGTTCAGCTGGGCGTCACATCCACCAGAATCCCCCCTCCTCTCCGAGCTCCCCACTCCCTCTCCCACCCCTACCCCTCTCTCTCCCACCCCTATCACATCTCTCCGACCCCTCTCCCTCCCATCCCCTCTGTCCTACATCCCTCTATCCTTCCTCTCTCTCTCTTCTCTCTCTCTCTCTCTCTCTCTCTCCCCCCTAATATTCCCATCAACGAAGCAATGGGTTGTATTTGCTAGTATAAAATATATGTGCTAAGATAGGAATGTGTTGAGATGAAACACTTGTTTTTGACAGCAGCATATGTAACACTTCCAGTTCTGGGATTTTTTTCATGTGTTGGTTGAATCTATCACTTCCGTTTCAATCTCATGAGAGTTAACTTTTCTGAATCGGATTTGTTGCGTTTTTCTGTGATACGTATCTTCATCCATGTATTGATATTATATCCTGTCCAACATTCCGTGTTAAATTGCACCTAGTTGTGCTGTATCTGTCAAAGTCGTTTTTGTGTTATTCAAGGCTTACTTCAGTCACTCCTCGGATAGCAAAAGTGAATAAACACTTCTCTGATGCTGATGGCCTCCTCTTCACATGTCGTGATATGTAACTTGATTTTGATACGTGGTTTTTAAATACAAAGCAGAAAGCATCCCAAAATGCAAAGCCCATCCGTGTCTGTGATAAACTTGAACTTAACGTCACGAAAACAACAGCATACCTTAATGTGTGTATTAAAAATAGGTGGAGTGTGAGGAGCACTCTTCCGATCTCCATTTTCTGCACCAAAGCGTCACCTCCAATACAGGGGCCTTGGCCCGTTGACTCTGTCAAGGACAAAGATTTATGGCCAACATCAGTCAAACATCAAACGGAGCCACCTTTCCGGATTTCAGGCATATTTTCCCTCCAAGGAAGGCGCCATATTATACAAAATAAAAGGTTAAAAACTCAAAAAAAAACATTTAAAACAGCTTGGGCCATGCACCTTGACCCATGGCCAAAGTACACAGTCCAACAAGACTGTCCCATTGGCACACACATGCCCCTCAACCCAAAGGCTGAAGCACATGGTCAAACAAACACACATCCTAACGACGAAGGGCTAGAATGCATGGTCATACAATTGGACCCCTCCATCAGAGTGAGCCCCCATGACTTCAACAGCATTTTCATCAGGACGGCATATCCTATCACCATCTAACAAAAGATGACCAGATGCTTCGTTTATACATCAGTCGTACCTCCTGGCTGTAGTGGTGAGCATCAGCCACGGATTATGTCTCACATGGTAAACCGCATAATCCATAAAGAGCAAACCGTCTGTCTGCCACCCAGACGTCTGTTCCCGCTAATGCAAACCAATCAACCAAAGGCACGTGGTGTGATCGGTTGGTAACCAGGCCACTCCTTTCCCTCCAGCCGTCCAAAACATAACCCCATATTTTTGCTCCACATTGTCTGATTGTTTAGAGGCCTCTGATATAATATTTGAAGACTGAACAACGCATCCTCTATCATAAAATAAAGGTACCGTTTTGAGGAACAAAGGTACATTTTGATAACAACTCCAACGAGGTAATGCATGTTTTGGCTGCAGCGATCACAGCGGCGGTCTCATATATACCGCCCAATGAAGGCAAGTTAATTCTCAAATACAGAGGAAAGAAAATAGTGATATTTCATTTTTTTTTTTAATAACTTTTGGTTTTCACCCGACTTATCAAGGCTTATAAAAACTGATGGACATGTCATATTATGTGAAGTGAATAAACATTAAAATTGGCTCGGCCGTGAAATACCTGCGTCCGTAATTAATTAGTCGGGAGGATGGGGAAATTCACGAGAGATATTTATTATGTCCATGTACATGTGCCTTTAAAGAAGTTATGTACACGCACACTTTGAAGTTGTATGAAATGTACGTGTCCACTTTCGTACACCTAACATCACCTCTGAATGTATGTACATTTTAAAACTGAATGGTATGTTTTCATTACCACGAAAATAGTCATGATTATTAATTGAAGTGTTTAATAATAATTTTTAAAAAGTCTTTTTTGTTGGTGTTTGTATGTACTGTATGCGGTTGAGATGTCCAGTGGTGTGTTGTTACCAAGTAGCTAAAGCTTCTATATTTTGTTTAGCACTTGCCAAGCCAGCGGTTCCTTATCAATGGTTTCTAAGGAGTACTTGCTTGAGTGCTTAAACCACTTGGCAACTGAACACAGCCCAGATTCATTAAAATGGCGACGAGGATAACCATCTACACCATAACTTATTTCAGCCATATCGATGAATTCATCCCTCAGAGAGTGGGGAGGGAGGAGGCAGGGGAAGGGGTGGGTGGGAAGAAGGACCTGACGTTACAACACCACGTACCACAGCTGATATAATATAATTTAAAGGATTGCTGTAAATGATGTTATTTCACAACATCCTATATTGAACATAATTTAAATTGTAAACCTCAAAACATAGTTCCCTTAACTAAAGTAAGAACCTTACACACACACCACAGCGCAGCACACGCGCACACACACAATTGCAAAACCCTGTGTCCCGCTGTGCATGGTCCGGGCTAATAAATATTATTTTAGCATTTGTAAAATTGGGCTTGAAGTAAAAGAAAATATATAATTGTTTCAAGATCCAAGATCCAAGTGATGTATTCTTCTTTGATTGCCGATGCAGTATTGTTATTTTATGGTGTTTTATTTGCATATTACTGTCGATTTTCAATGCTGTTTTTGCTCAATGGTTCTGATCACAGTCTCTAAATTCTCACAGTAATTTTCTACAATGAATTGCTCAGTATGTATCAAGAAATATATGCAGAACAACCATCTCATGAAATTGAGTGGAGATCGCAAAATGACAAAAAAAACACAACTAAAATTTGGGAGGGATAAATGTTTCGAGGTTCTACATTTCAATCACAGATTGGCCTTCAACTTCGGCTAGAAGGACATGTTCACCATTCAACAATATGCCTTTCGAGGAAGGTGGGGGGGGGGGGGGTTGTAAAGGAGGTAAGGGGGTGAGATTAATGTTCAGAAGACAGACTACAGATGACATTTGGCATTATTGCAACACTCTGCTCGAGAAAAGGCAGAATATCTAAACTATGTCTTGGCCTTTAAATATCATGTAGCCACCCATCCCATTCTTTCCCCACCTTACCCAGACATATCAACTGTCTCCTGACTCTGTGCCCTTCTTACCCAAGAATACATTTTGTCCAGCCTTGACCCTGCTTTGGCAGCAGATCCAGATAGCATGAGTGCCCATGTTCTCAAATCCTGCTCTGCCGTTCTTGTTTCCCCTTGATCTGCCCTATTCAGTTTGTTTCTTATCTCCTTTGGCAGACTCCCTTCTGCATGGAATCAAGAAACGTCACTTCTGTCTACAATAATGGTGCTCAAAGAGACATATAAGAACAACAGGCCAGTCAGTAGTTTGCTTCAATTACAAGCAAAATCATGGAATTCATCATTTCTTCTGATGTGATCATCTTTCCTGTTTTCAAACAGTATGATCTCTGACAATTAGTTTGGATTCCATTCTGGTTACTCAATTCTGGACATGCTTCTGCTCATCTCTAAGCAATGGTTGGAAGCCCTCAATCTCAAACAAGAGGTTCGAACCATCTCCCTGAACATATCTCATGCATTTGACATAGTCTGGCATCCTGCTTTGTTGCCAAGCTCTCTGCCCATGGTACAGAAGGCCACCTTCATTCTTTTTTTCTGGCTTTCTCCACTCATGCAGTCAATGTGTGGTTATCAATGGAACCCTCTCTTCCTCTCTCAGTGGAGGTTGCAGTTCCCCATGGCATTGACTGGGCCCAGTCTTGTTCCTCAATCTA
>CM068956.1:83784652-83805012 GCA_035128595.1 Eptatretus atami | reverse complement strand
TGGGCCACCCGCCTACGAGGAGCCCCGAAGCGACCGCAGACCACCGACGAGAAACCACCCGTGCGCCAGACAAAGAAGCATCAGGCACGATGACTGCGAGCCATGTCCTGACAACTTCTCTTCCCCGGCCACTCGCCTCCTGATTGGATGAGGGGTTGGCGGGCGATCAGTGGCCTCCCCTCATTGCTCGGGCCGAACACTCCATCTGACTAAGGCAGAGTCGCCCTGAGGTGATGAGCTTCCTGATTGGACAAGAGGTGGAGTCAGAGCTGAGGCGATGAGCGAAGAACGAAGATTTGTTGACGATGTAAAAAAAACCTGACTATAAAAGAAACCCGCAGCGCACACATGTAATTCCCATTAGACTTATAGGTCATGTGGAGGTGGGTCGGTTCGTTCAGTTTCGTTGTGCAGATCAACAATCTAAACGAAATTCACCCTGTACATTCATGAGAACACACCATTGAAATTCCTACTTGTTTCCATATGGCACAAGTTGACACACCCACAGTTATTACCATTTGAAATTACCGCCGTGAAGTGGGCGTGGCATGCTTCTAATCGCGGAGGAAACGACCAGGAAACAACAAATCAAGATGGCGGCGCCCATGGTTGTCGTGTGATTTCGAGTGATTTTTGGTCTTTCAACAACCAAATATGCGTTGTTTCATACACTTGGGCGCGGAGGATGTGAGAAAGTGACGCAATTCACGGATAAGAGCTGGCGTAAGGTATGCGATGTGCTTAGGCTTGGTGCGATGCCACAGATAGTGAAACTATCAACAAATGCCGTTTGCTGGCTGATCAAATATGAAACTTGCCAAGACTGATCTCCTGCAGATGTCGGCTGTCACCGTTCTGCTATGCGTCGTTTTTGCAAAATGATCATATAAAACGCGCTGAAGCCAGGAAAGGAAATCAGAAGCCAGCACTACTGCAGTTTCTGCTAGAGCCAGTGAGGTGGTGGGCGGACTAGAAGAAGAGGCACTCATACCACAAAATAGTAGAAAATCCCTCAGAACCTCTGTAGAAAGGGTGGCTGGCAAATCAGCTGGTGTACTGCCAAGAATTTGTATCATATGCCAGAAAAAAGACAAATTCATCCGTGTAAAGGAAAATCTCAACGTGATCAGTTGTCCCTGCAGAAACACAGGATGGAGGAAAGCTGAGGGAAACTGCTGAGCAGAGAGAGAGATGAACGTGATGTGAGAATAATGACAACAAAAAAGGATAAAGACTGTGTGGCGCTGGCAGTTTGTTATCACCGTAAATTATTATGATATGTGAATGACACATACCACAGACAGAGTGAAAGTAAACTCCAAACTCAGAAAGTGAACTATGACTCACATTTGACATTTTCTGTGATAAAGTAATCCAGGTAAGACTCATTGATGGAAAGCAATCTATACATATGAAGAAGTTGTGTGAGATGTTCAATGACCTACTCAGAGTATGTGAAGGTCAGGATAAGGCCAACTACCAGGCAACAAGACTGAAGGAAAGACTGCGAGAACGGTACCCAGACATGATTTTCTATCGTCCACCAAAAATGTCTGAGAGCGAAGTGGTGTACATGAAGGACATTGATATTGGTTCCATTGCTCAGGCTGCTGTTGTAGACAGTAGCTCTACAACAGAAACAGAGTCAACTACAGAGGATGAAGCCAGCCAGGGTCCACAAGCAGGTGACTCAGACCTCAATTTACATGTTCTATACTCGGGAGCACTCATGGTGAGGGATGACCTGAACAAACACCAAGTGTGGACATTACATGGCCCTACTTGGAAATGGTGGAGCTAGCACTAGAGCTTATACGGGCAACTCGTACTTCGAACTGGCCGAAATACCTTGCGATCAAGAGAGCGTCAACGCCCTGGTACTTTGCGTACGATCACCTAAACTATGCAAGGTACTTACCCGTTTACTGGCTGGAAATGGCCGGGCTAGAGCACTCCCACCCAGACACCTATCAAGCTTCATGGACGGCAAATGGACTGCCCAACGGCATACTCGTTATGGATTTGTAGTGTTGCGTGTGATCAGATCATAGAGCAGACTTTAAATAGGGACAGCAAGACCAGTGGAGGCATCATTGGTTACACTCAGAAAAGCACAGCTGTGAAGAAGTGGATCCTGTCCCAACCAGCACGTGCGGAAATCGCAAGGAAATGTGAGTCCATGGCGGGTATCCACGACGAGCCCCGAACGAGAAAGGATTTGGATGTATCGAGCTCGAAGAAGAACGAAGCAGTGTGGTACAAGTGATGGACACAGTACTTCAAATGATTAACCCTTTCTCCAGCGCTTACCTTGAACTTGTCAATATTAGTTCAGGTGTCATCGCACCGCCAGCCACTCCGCAGACCTGATGAACGCGTATGTCAAGGGAGAGAATGCTGTCGTGCAATTCATGCGTGATCGGCTTCTCTCGGGTGAGGTCCCATTCTTCAGTCCGATTCGAAGGCCAAATTGGCAACTTTCTCAAGGCGCAGGGCAAGTCGGCGACTCCCCACCAGCAGACTCCGAAGGTTGAAATTGCGAATGAACGTCTTTTTCACACGACTGCTGTTGATTGGAGAGAAAAGCAATGTAACACTCCACGATCTGCTCGCTACCCACTGGCGAACATATCTTTCCCGCTGGCATCTGGTGATGCTTCGATTGCTAAGACGGACAAAGCCAAACTCCGCAACCATATACTGAAACTGTGGCCCGATTGCCGTGTGGCGCTCGCCTATCCAAGGTGCAACGATTGTGGATGGAATGGCCGTTATTCAGGCGATAAAGGCTGGTTCACTGCCTAACACTTTCGGCAAACTGGAAGAGATGGTGCTGAACATCGGTAGTGGCAAAGCACGACATAACCAATCTTCAAGACTGGACGTGGTGTTTGATACTTACCCAAGTATCAGCATCAAGTGCCTGGAGCATGCCAGACGAGCGGGCAGGGTGGGCGATCTTCAGGTGTGAACCATCTACGGACGTGATCAAGCCCTTCCAAAACAGTGGGCCAATTATCTCCTGAGCCGAGCCAACAAGGAGTCGTTGATAGAGTTCACGTCGAATCGTGGACGAGAAACATCTCTCCATCAAAACTGGGCAACATGCTGTTGTACGTCAGTCATGCCGGCAATGTGAGAAAATCAAGGCGTCGAATGGTGTCAGATCTGTGTCGTCAGTACCTGAGCTTGAATGTGACCATGAGGAAGCTGACACGAAGCTCCTGCTATATGCCGCTCACGCGGGCAGAATGAAGAGTCGGTGCACATAGAGAGTTTCGACACCGATTGTTTGTGTCGGCTTGCTCACTCGAAGTCGATTCGAGCACGAAATTTCCATCTTGTCACAGGAAGTCCCAAGGACATTATCGGCGTTGACATTAGGAAGCTGAGTAATGCCTTGGAAAGTTCTGTCTGCGATGCTTGATAGGTTTGCACAATTTCACGGGAAGTGATACCACCAGTGCATTCCACGGTAAGGGCAAAACAAGCCATTTGACTTGATGATGAAGAGTCCCCATCTCATCACCTGTTTCGGGAGCATTGGTCGAGATTCACGCTAGATCAGAATATCATTCACGACCTGGAACAATTCGTCTGCGCCATGTACAATCAGCCGACCATGAATAGTGTGGATGAGGCTCGCTACAAGCTGTTCTGCAGCCAGTCGCTGGGGAACAGAAGTTGCCGCCTACAAGCAACGCTCTGATGCTGCATTGCAAAAGAGTGAACTATCAGTCTGCGATCCACCACCACGCGACTGAGAGGTTTATAGAAGCCCCTTCTCCTACATTTCACGGATGTGGAACGCAACGGAGCACTGATTGTTCACTGGCTGAACAAACCACCAGCGCCGAAGGAACTGTTCGAGGCGACGAAATGTAATTGCAAGAAGACGAAATGCGAGACCAACCAGTGTTCTTGCCGGTCAAAAGGACTGTCCTGCACAGAGTGCTGTGGGTGTCAAAACTGCGCCAACGATGAACAGACCCGTGCAGAAATGGAACTTATGGATGATGAAAGCGGAACTGATGATGATTCCGACGACGAACTGTGAATGCAGGTGTCACACTGCTTTTACTGTGGTGATCTACTACACAGTAGTATTCAGGTTGGTTAGCATGTAATAGTTTTGTAATAGCAGCAGTCAAGAGCCTCGTTCAGCAACCGCTTCAGAGCAAGAAATACTGGAGTTCTAAGACAGTAATCCTCTTGTGGGTGTTCTACTTTTCATCAGGCTAAGTCGCGGTCTCTTTGTCTTTGATTTAATCCGTAATAGCCGATGTAACTGTCTTTAATAGTCAATGTAACTACCTTTAATAGCCAGTGTGGCTGCATTTTAAGCAAAAAGTTGCCTTGGTCAATTCGAAGGCCTGTCTGGTCGGTCCAGACATTTTCGGCCGGTAAAAATATGTAACTGCTCGGCTTACGACCTTTAATTATAAACATCTTTAATAACAGCGAATAGGGCTCTGTATAAACATATTGTATCATTTTAAGACCTCACAAGAGTTTTCTTTGACGTACATATCAGTCTATCCTTGATTCTTCATTTCTGTGTGAAAATCGTGCTTTAATGTTCGGTGTATCTTTAATTGCCAAAAATGACCAATTGTGTCACATCCTCGACGTGGAAACAAGTGGATTTGGACTCAGCGTCTAAAATTCTTTAAGTATGCCAAATTTCATTCAGATTGGTATCTGCACAACGAAAATCATTTTCTGAAGGTAATAGCGAGTACCCACATGGTCTATCAGTAGTAATTTTACTTTAATGCAGTAAGTGGAATACGATTTCACTGTTTCAAACCATTTTATTTACTTTTTTTTGTACCATGCACCTCATATGGTCTTTGAGAAATTGTAAGCCGAATATCACGTTACTCGAGCGCAGAACAAAGTCGAAGATAGCGCGACACGAAACCACAAACTCGGAAATAATATATAAGATGCTATACAGTACTATATCGTTTTTGTCCTTATCTTTCAATGGTGAAGAATCGCATAAAAAAAATTCGAGTAGCTGGATTCCAGATCTTCACCAAAATCTTGACTAGTTTGTCCATGTCACACACCAAAATTGTCCACAAAATTTCATCTGGATCTGTCCATAACTTTTTGTGATATCCTGCACACAGACAAACAAACAAACAGACAAACAAACAGAAAGGGGTGAAAACATAACCTCCTTCACCTTCTGTGGCGGAGGTAATGAACAGGAAATAAAGTGGCATCTATATGTGGGAGAATTGCATATTCAGTCTGTGGGTTGCTGAGGTAGCTCAGATGACAGAGTACTGGTATGATTTTTCCAGAAGACCTGGGTTCAATTCCTGATTTGGCGTGTAATGTTTCCCATATATATATATATACATACATACTTCTATCCTGTTTATTTATAATTGTGGTACTACACCCCCTGTGGTGAATAATAGCGGACATGGAATTCCCCCCCCCCCTCGGGGAAGACCTTCCCATTCCCTCCCCTCAAACTTCTTTTACATTCCCTCCCCTCACACGACTTTCCCATGCCATTTGTTCATGCTGCCTTCCCCTTCCCCTTCCCTCGCGCTGCCTCCCTCTTCCACCACACAACTCTCTGGAGGTCGTGGAGAGGAAGGGGTGTCAGAGAATGTGCGATTTGGACAAAAGAAAGTTTTTGGGGTTTTTTGTTGTTTTTTTTTAGCAGTCGGAACTGCTGCTTGGATCAATCCAGTTTTTATAAAGCAATGAATCACCAGATCATGGCAGGATACTAGGATAGACGAGAAGTACGCATCCCCGCTCTTTACTGTCTCACCTGGGTTCGTATCCCAAGTCAGCTATAAACTGTCATCCCGGTGTTTCACAGGCAGGTCGATTCATCAATGTGTGTGCCATCTCTCAGAAGGACGTTCAGCTGGGCGTCACATCCACCAGAATCCCCCCTCTCCTCTCCGAGCTCCCCACTCCCTCTCCCACCCCTACCCCTCTCTCTCCCACCCTATCACTCTCTCCGACCCCTCTCCCTCCCACCCTCTGTCCTACATCCCTCTATCCTTCCTCTCTCTCTCTCTCTCTCTCTCTCTCTCTCTCCCCCCTAATATTCCCATCAACGAAGCAATGGGTTGTATTTGCTAGTATAAAATATATGTGCTAAGATAGGAATGTGTTGAGATGAAACACTTGTTTTTGACAGCAGCATATGTAACACTTCCAGTTCTGGGATTTTTTTCATGTGTTGGTTGAATCTACCACTTCCGTTTCAATCTCATGAGAGTTAACTTTTCTGAATCGGATTTGTTGCGTTTTTCTGTGATACTGTATCTTCATCCATGTATTGATATTATATCCTGTCCAACATTCCGTGTTAAATTGCACCTAGTTTGTGCTGTATCTGTCAAAGTCGTTTTTGTGTTATTCAAGGCTTACTTCAGTCACTCCTCGGATAGCAAAAGTGAATAACAACTTCTCTGATGCTGATGGCCCTCCTCTTCACATGTCGTGATATGTAACTTGATTTTGATACGTGGTTTTATAAATACAAAGCAGAAAGCATCCCAAAATGCAAAGCCCATCCGTGTCTGTGATAAACTTGAACTTAACGTCACGAAAACAACAGCATACCTTAATGTGTGTATTAAAAATAGGTGGAGTGTGAGGAGCACTCTTCCGATCTCCATTTTCTGCACCAAAGCGTCACCTCCAATACAGGGGCCTTGGCCCGTTGACTCTGTCAAGGACAAAGATTTATGGCCAACATCAGTCAAACATCAAACGGAGCCACCTTTCCGGATTTCAGGCATATTTTCCCTCCAAGGAAGGCGCCATATTATACAAAAATAAAAAGGTTAAAAACTCAAAAAAAAACATTTAAACAGCTTGGGCCATGCACCTTGACCCCATGGCCAAAGTACACAGTCCAACAAGACTGTCCCATTGGCACACACATGCCCCTCAACCCAAAGGCTGAAGCACATGGTCAAACAAACACACATCCTAACGACGAAGGGCTAGAATGCATGGTCATACAATTGGACCCCTCCATCAGAGTGAGCCCCCATGACTTCAACAGCATTTTCATCAGGACGGCATATCCTATCACCATCTAACAAAAGATGACCAGATTCTTCGTTTATACATCAGTCGTACCTCCTGGCTGTAGTGGTGAGCATCAGCCACGGATTATGTCTCACATGGTAAACCGCATAATCCATAAAGAGCAAACCGTCTGTCTGCCACCCAGACGTCTGTTCCCGCTAATGCAAACCAATCAACCAGAAGGCACGTGGTGTGATCGGTTGGTAACCAGGCCACTCCTTTCCCTCCAGCCGTCCAAAACATCACCGCCATATTTTTTGCTCCACATTGCTCTGATTGTTTAGAGGCCTCTGATATAAATTTGAAGACTGAACAACGCATCCTCTATCATAAAATAAAGGTACCGTTTTGAGGAAACAAAGGTACATTTTGATAACAACTCCAACGAGGTAATGCATGTTTTGGCTGCAGCGATCACAGCGGCGGTCTCATATATACCGCCCAATGAAGGCAAGTTAATTCTCAAATACAGAGGAAAGAAAATAGTGATATTTCATTTTTTTTTTTAATTAACTTTTGGTTTTCACCCGACTTATCAAGGCTTATAAACAAACTGATGGACATGTCATATTATGTGAAGTGAATAAACATTAAAATTGGCTCGGCCGTGAAATACCTGCGTCCGTAATTAATTAGTCGGGAGGATGGGGAAATTCACGAGAGATATTTATTATGTCCATGTACATGTGCGCTTTAAAGAAGTTATGTACACGCACACTTTGAAGTTGTATGAAATGTACGTGTCCACTTTCGTACACCTAACATCACCTCTGAATGTATGTACATTTTAAAACTGAATGGTATGTTTTCATTACCACGAAAATAGTCATGATTATTAATTGAAGTGTTTAATAATAATTTTTAAAAAGTCCTTTTGTTGGTGTTTTGTATGTACTGTATGCGGTTGAGATGTCCAGTGGTGTGTTGTTACCAAGTAGCTAAAGCTTCTATATTTTGTTTAGCACTTGCCAAGCCAGCGGTTCCTTATCAATGGTTTCTCAAGGAGTACTTGCTTGAGTGCTTAAACCACTTGGCAACTGAACACAGCCCAGATTCATTAAATGGCGACGAGGATAACCATCTACACCATAACTTATTTCAGCCATATCGATGAATTCATCCCTCAGAGAGTGGGGAGGGAGGAGGCAGGGGAAGGGGTGGGGTGGGAAGAAGGACCTGACGTTACAACACCACGTACCACAGCTGATATAATATAATTTAAAGGATTGCTGTAAATGATGTTAATTTCACAACATCCTATATTGAACATAATTTAAATTGTAAACCTCAAAACATAGTTCCCTTAACTAAAGTAAGAACCTTACACACACACGCACGCGCACGCACACGCGCACACACACAATTGCAAAACCCTGTGTCCCGCTGTGCATGGTCCGGGCTAATAAATATTATTTTAGCATTTGTAAAATTGGGCTTGAAGTAAAAGAAAATATATAATTGTTTCAAGATCCAAGATCCAAGTGATGTATTCTTCTTTGATTGCCGATGCAGTATTGTTATTTTATGGTGTTTTATTTGCATATTACTGTCGATTTTCAATGCTGTTTTTGCTCAATGGTTCTGATCACAGTCTCTAAATTCTCACAGTAATTTTCTACAATGAATTGCTCAGTATGTATCAAGAAATATATGCAGAACAACCATCTCATGAAATTGAGTGGAGATCGCAAAATGACAAAAAAAAACACAACTAAAATTTGGGAGAGGATAAATGTTTCGAGGTTCTACATTTCAATCACAGATTGGCCTTCAACTTCGGCTTAAGAAGACATGTTCACCATTCAACCATATGCCTTTCGAGGAAGGTGGGGGGGGGGGGGTTTGTAAAAGGAGGTAAGGGGGTGAGATTAATGTTCAGAAGACAGACTACAGATGACATTTGGCATTATTGCAAACTCTGCTCGAGAAAAGGCAGAATATCTAAACTATGTCTTGGCCTTTAAATATCATGTAGCCACCCATCCCATTCTTTCCCCACCTAACCCAGACATATCAACTGTCTCCTGAACTCTGTGCCCTTCTTACCCAAGAATACATTTTGTCCAGCCTTGACCCTGCTTTGGCAGCAGATCCAGATAGCATGAGTGCCCATGTTCTCAAATCCTGCTCTGCCGTTCTTGTTTCCTCTTGATCTGCCCTATTCAGTTTGTTCTTATCTCCTTTGGCAGACTCCCTTCTGCATGGAATCAAGAAACGTCACTTCTGTCTACAATAATGGTGCTCAAAGAGACAATATAAGAACAACAGGCCAGTCAGTGAGTTTGCTTCCAATTACAAGCAAAATCATGGAATTCATCATTTCTTCTGATGTGATCATCTTTCCTGTTTTCAAACAGTATGATCTCTGACAATTAGTTTGGATTCCATTCTGGTTACTCAATTCTGGACATGCTTCTGCTCATCTCTAAGCAATGGTTGGAAGCCCTCAATCTCAAACAAGAGGTTCGAACCATCTCCCTGAACATATCTCATGCATTTGACATAGTCTGGCATCCTGCTTTGTTTGCCAAGCTCTCTGCCCATGGTACAGAAGGCCACCTTCATTCTTTTATTTCTGGCTTTCTCCACTCATGCAGTCAATGTGTGGTTATCAATGGAACCCTCTCTTCCTCTCTCAGTGGAGGTTGCAGTTCCCCATGGCATTGACTGGGCCCAGTCTTGTTCCTCATCTAAATAAATGACCTCCAGTGCCCTGGAAAATCCTCTCTTCTTTTTTGCATGTGACCACATTGTGTTGTTCAGTAGCCCAGCTCTCTGCTCGGCAGAAAGTAGCTGCACCTCTCTCTGCTGATCTGATAAATGGAACATGTCCTTCAATCCTGGAAAATCTCAGTCTCAACCTATCACTCCAGAAGGATTGTCAAACGAACCCACATATCTATTTCCTTGGTCATTCACTCGAAAAGGTTCTGTCTGTTGAACTTCTAAGCCTCAACATCAGCCATGAGTTTTCCTGGGCTGACCAGATAGCAAAGCTGGTGTCCAAAGCCAACCACAGACTGGGCATCCTCCATCGATAAAGGTTTTTCCTTGGAAAATCAGAGCTACTCACAGTCTACAAGACTTTTGTCCGTAGCTCAATGGAGTACTACTCTCCACAATGGGCTTGAGCCCCAGCATCAGAATCACTTCTGTCTCTACTGGAATCTGTGGAATCTAAAGCTCTCAAAATTATTGGAATCTCCCATCATGAGGCACAGGAATTGTTGCTCTCGCATCGTAGGCATGCTAACTGTGGTCTGTTTTCTACCATCACTTTTCCGATATTGCTTCCTCTGCTCTCTCAGTCCTCTGAACCTCCAGATCTATTCCAGGATGCATGTGTTCTTCCATTAATCCACTCCTGGTTAGGCTTCCAAAATCTAGGCTAACTGCACATCTGAACTCTTTTATTCTTCTCTTCTCCCATCTATGGAAGCTCCTTCCAGAGGCTGTTCTGTCTAAGTCTTCCCTCCAGGGTTTCAAGCAAGCAGCTTTACTGTCATCTTTTGTCACCTCCAATTCTGACCCAAGATATTTAATTAACTTCTCCTGACCCTACCATCTTCCTTGATAGTTTCAGTATTTCCTCGTCTCCTCCCTCCTCTTTTGCTGTTTTTTAGTTCCCTTGATGTTTGTGCAGTTGTCAGTTCTACCTTCCTCTTCCATGAGCCTCACTCCTGTAATAAAAGCAATAAGAGATTGGAAGAAAAGTAAGGTTCAGAAGTTAATGGATGTGCAGATGAGTTGGTTTAGGCACATGTGTTCAAAAGGTGAAACATGTGTCTGCAAAAGGCTCCAATATTTCCAGCAATCACCTTTTCGTAATCCAATTACCATCCTCAATCGGTATACTAAGGTATAGTAGTTTAAGGGCACTTTGTAGTTTAAAAGTTGGACTTTCAAGACAATTTGTTCTCAGAAGATAAAACTTCAATTGTTTTTGCTATTGTGGTTTAGGCCAATTGTAATCACTGCACATTTCTTATGGAATGTTGTTTCTAGACACTCTGTTATTCTTTGATATAGAACAATCATCATAAAGTGCGTGACACAATAACTGTTTTTTGGAATATTAATGATGCATTCCTGTACCTAAAGGTAACAAAAAAAAAAACTTTGATTTCATGAGATGGAGTTCTATTTAGTATTTTTCATTTTCCCACCATTTCTCAGTGATGGAATGCCCATTAGTTGTTAGCAGAAGTGACAAACAAGAAACAATCACTGCTCATTATGTGTACCTGTGTCATTGTATCCTCGAAGGCACCATATCTGGGATGTTGGTCTTTTTACTTGCATTATGTTGAAAATCTACAAGAGCTCCATGTTGCTGCTGTTGGTGGTGGTCGTATGGCAGCTTAGCTGCTAGGGTAGCTATCATTTCTTGAAGGGCGACTGTGTCACTGATGCAGTGCCCCTCTACTAGTACACACACTGGAACTGGTACTCATTTCGCCAACCTCGGAAGGATGACAGGCTGAGTCAACCCCCTGGTGTATTAATTCAGCGGCTGATGGGGCTTGAACTCAGGACCCTAGGATCCCAAGCCGCCACCCTAACCACTGAGCCAACACCAGGCTTTGCTGCTGTTGTTAGGGTTCTTGTTGGGAGTCGATTTTTGAAATGTGCACTCGTTGTTTGGACAGCTGCCAGACCCCACCCACATTTGTCGCTTGACCCCACCCACCATGGCACCCAAATGAAATGATATGGCTACCATCTTGGTGTTCTGATGGGCCGAAGATATCAGGCCTATAGGCCTCTGCTGATGATATGCTGCCTGGGTTTTTTTTTGTTGTTGTTGTTGTTGTTGTGTCGCAGGTTGTGACCACATTGCGGTGATTCTTGTTATCAAAATAAGAAACAATTTGAAGTGCCATTTTATTATGGGAGGTTGCATTAACAGAGCAGCAAGTGATGTGTTTAACCCCCAATTTAAAACTCATGATATGTAAAGACGGATTTATACATGTGTTGTTCAGATAAAACAGCTTTATTTTATGGTTTTCTGCTTCCTGTGGAGTGAAATAGTTCATACTTTTGAAAGTTGAAGTCACAACACAGTGTGTGGACATTTGGAATCTGAATCACTTTCATGTTTTGAGGTTCATTTCTGCGTATGGGTGTCTCATTGCTGGACTTTTAACATGGAGGGAAAGAGAAACACGCATCAAAATTTTCAAGACCACCAATGATTATTTTTAAAAAATTGAGCAAACTATTGACTAAAGGGGAAAGGTACCCAAAATGAGCAAGAAGGCTAAATTTTGGCCTGACAGATCAGCTACAACCATTTAAAAGACACAAAACTCATTTACAACATTAAATTGCATGGATCATAAAATAGCTGAGACTAAAGTTTTGATGCGTTTTACATTGCTGCTGATTTTTTTTCATGGAGTGATGTTGAAAAGTGTCACATTTAAGTTGATATTCATAAAACTTGCATGGAGCTTCAACATGGCAACAGGTTTTCTGAAGTTTTCTCTAAATACGCTGAATGAGGCTTTCTGTGAATGATGCAGGGCAGGTAGTATAGCAGGAATATGCAGTATTTAGAAGATGATAGTGATCTGTCAATATTCAGTGACGATGACCTGATTGGAGAGGAAAAAGGCAATAAAAATACCATTGACTTGTGATATTTCTTCTGAGAATTCTTCTACAGAAACCTGCTCTCTCTTATGCACAGATTCATCCCATCTCATCTTTGGTTGTCTTGCTCATCCTCCCACTCTTGGTGATCTGAATCCTGTGATGAGCTTTAAAGCATGCTTGCATTCTCTTCCTGGAAGGCAAATCCAACCGAAGGTAACCTCAGATCATTCCACAAAGCCCACAACAAATGTGGGTCTACTCTCAACAGAGCCAGACAGCAACATCTGTCCATTCTCAAGAATGACCTTTCAAACTTGTCTACCTCCTCTAAAACCTGGTGGTGTCTTGTCAAGTCCTTCTCTGGTGTATGCTCCCCTTCCACCCCTCCCCTCACTTCAAATGGCACCACAGCTGACTCCCCTCATGAGAAGGTCGAATGCCTCAATTCTGTCTTTGCTTAAAAAACTTGTGTCCCCAACCCCTCTATCTCTGTACCCACCCTTCCCAGTCATACCCAACTGCTACTGAATTTTGTGTCTTTTTCACCTGAGAAGGTGAAAAGTTTCTGGCAACCATCAACTCTGATTCTGCAACTGGACCAGATGGCATCAGCTCATGTGTCCTAAAAATCTGCTCTGCTGCTCTTGCACTTACTCTCATGTCATTTAACATGTCATCTTCCATCTCCAATGACCTCATCTCAGGTCATCATTTTGGATTCAGACCTGGTTATTCTATCTTGACAGTTAGGCAGCAGCCTCTTCCCTCTCCTCAGACCTTGACCAAATCACAAACTGGTCAAGCACTTGGAATACTGTATATCCTTCATTGCTGAGAAATCCCATACACTCACGCTCTCTCTCCAAAAGGACCAGACTGCAAACCCTCCCATCTACTTTCTCAACAACCCTCTCAAAGTGGTTCAATCACTCAGTCTTGGTTCTTACTTTCAGCCATGATCTCTCTTGGGCAAGCCACATTTCAAAGTTGGTCTCCAAAGCCAGAAGCCGACAAGGCATCCTCCATCATACAAAGTCCTTCCTTGGCACATCTGAGCTCCTATTCACTGACAAGGCTTTCATCTGTAGCTTGATGGAGTACTGCTCTCCCCTCTGGGCAGTCCCCTCTGCCTCACATCTTGTTTAGCTTGACATCATGGAAACAAAGGTTTTCAAGATCATTGGAATCTCTTGCGATGAAGCTTGGTCTATGGGCCTATGACTTCACCATCACCAAAAGGTTGCTGGTCTCTCTGTCTTTTTACACCTCATTTTTGTTCTTGCACCCTCTGCCCTCTCTGTGCTTTGTCCCACCCAGGTATTTGCAGGATGCACATGGTCCACCAGCAACCCCTTCCCAGTGAAACTGCCTAAATCCAGAAGCACTGCTCACCTTCACTCATTTTTTCCTCTTTTTCTCCCCCCTCCTGTGGAACCACCTTCCACACTCCCAACACTCTCTTCAATCTCATTCTTTCCTCCAGGTCTTCAAGACAACTGTTCACCACCATTTCAAGTCATCCACCATCCAAAATCATGATCTTTTTTACCAGTTACGCAGGATCGGATCAAGAAAAGTGACAACGGGACATTTCGCCAGGGCCTAAACTCAAGGGGCCCACAAAAACATACGATACATTTATTTATTTATGAGCAAATACCACGTCCATCACTTCGCTGATGGGAATACTAAGTATGAGGAGAAAAAGAGAGGGAGGAGGTAGAGTGAGGAGGTGTAGGGGGAAAGAGAGGGGTCGGAGTGGAAGCAAAGAGGGGTCAGAGGTGAGGGGTGGATTGGGAGTGGGGGTTCGAGGAGGAAGGGAGAGTGTGGAGGTGGGGAAGGGAAGGCAGACATGCGGTAGAGCCTTAATTACAATTCATACTGTTTCATCACAATGATTCTGCAAAGAATAACGGTGAAGATGGAAACAAAATATATGTCTGAAATCCATTTTCTACCCATCATACTATAAATATCGCCAGAGACAAATACCGCCCGGCACGTCCGGAGATAAATACTGCCTGGACACGTTCTGGAGACAAACATCTCCCGGACATAAACACCGCAGAGACACGTCCGGCGACAAGCATTAATTTCCTGGATATAAATACCATCTGGACACATCCGGAGATGAACATCACCCAGACTAAACACTGCCTGGACATGGCCGTTGACAACGCTGTCCAGACATAGTCAATGCCCGACACATCCGGAGACAGAGACAGAGATAGATGTGTGAGAGGGTGCTGCACTGTATTAAGGGGCTGTCCCACCTTGACGATTTAGCAAACGTATTGCCGTTTTTTTTACAAATTTGCCGAATCGCTGGCAGACGTCGAATACGTTATTGGTAAGTTTTGTATACGTTAGGAATACCCTGAAAATCACTGCATAAGTCGTTGTAACGCTGGCTTTAATCGTTGACTTTTGTGCTTGTTCTCTCTTTTTCGAATGCTTAAAATTTTACGACGTACTCGGCGTTTGGCTCACACGTTCCGCTAGCCGGCCATAAGGTTTAGGCACGTTATGCGATCGTTGACACGTTAATTGTATGTTACTCATAAGTCGAAACACGTAGAGGTAACTTCGCGTACCCGAAACTTATTTCTAACCTATGAGTAACGTTTTGTAGCACGCTACACAAACGTTGTTCACACTCGCAACACGCTACTTGAAAGTTCCTCATACGTCGAAACACATCAAGTAATGTTTAGGGTACCGCGTGACTTATTATAACCTATGAATAACGTGCTTGGGAATTATTACGCTATGCATACGCTGGACTATCGTTGGCATAGGTTGTGGACGCCTAAAACACGATAAACAATCGTTGGTTAACTTATGTATAAGTTCTCGAAGCGTTCTGTGTTCATTACTAGTACATTATGCATTTGTCAAGGTCGTTTTTAATACTTTAAAAAGTAAAACAAAGAAATATTTCATCGTGGGAATGAGGGAAAAAAATTAGCCGAAAAGAACATCGAACAATGGTGCAAAGTAGTCTCCTATTCGTGGACGATAAGAGATCCATCCTCACCCACACCCTCCCATCACGCTCACGTACTACTACTGACATGGACTACTACTACTACCAATACTACTACTACAACTACTACTACTACTACTGACATAGACATACTACTACTACTACTGACATAAGCATACTACTACTACTACTGACATAGACATACCACTACTACTACTGATGTAGACATTCTACTACTACCATGCTACTACTACAACTACTACTAACTATTACTACTGTCACGCACACCAACTACTGCTAATAGTATTACTACTACTGATACTACTGGCATTGACATCTACTCAACATGGAGTCTGGAAAATGATGGGTTCCTTTGTGAGCCCATTTGTATGTACCAATTCCCTAAACGCTGCAATACGTCAGTCACGGTAGATGTAAGTTAGAAAACGTTCAGTAAGTTCTGTGGTTTGTCCGGAAGACGTCAATTTAATTCGTCTACATACGACAATGTGCGTTATACATACGTTACAAATAGGTTCATAGCATGTTATTCAATGGTTAGATGCACCGTTTTACTTAGGTTCAAACATGCTACACATAGGTTAAACGCACGTTACTCTTACGTTCATAGCACGGTAGCCATTGGTTCAAGGCCAGTTATCATAGTTTCAATGCACGTTACTCATACTTTCCAAGCACGTTAAACATAGGCTAAGCTGACGTTACTCATTTGTTCAAAGACCGTTACTCAACGGTTATAAATTGGGTTTCAAGTATGGTTGCCATTAACTTGACGTGCTTCGACTTATGACTAACCTACAAGTAACGTGTGTTCGCCGTGTTTAAACGATCGGCGGAACGTGCAAGAACACATGCCAACGCATGCGAAACGTGTGAGCTTACGTCGAGTACGTCTTAAAATTTTCAGCATGCTTGAAATTTCACGACGTATCGAACGGACTAGGTAATATGCCAGCGTACTTCAATGATTTCGAGCATAATGTTAACGTATACTCAACTTTCCTATAGCGTATTTGACGTGTGCCTAGCGTTGTAAACCCATTTTTCATAGAATGGCATACGCTGGCAAAATCGTCAAGGTGTGACTGCAATGTTGACAATTCAAAATCTCGGGCAGTTTTGATTTCAATCGGCGTCCGGCAGTTCTCAACAGGCTACGCACGAGTTCGCCGGCGATACGTATAGCGCGCAAAGGGTAAGTTAAACTCTCGTTTGTCATAGGTTTTGAACGCCGATCACAAGGTAAGCATTCGTTGGTAAAAGTTATGTATAACACAACGAAACGTTCTGTGCCCGTTACTAATATGTTATGCAACGACCAACACGTTTTGAATACGCCAAAAATCAAAAAAAAACATCAAAATTTCAGGCGTACGTCAACGTTTTAGATCAATTTTTATACGTTGCATTGCTGGCTTAAACGTCAAGGTGTGACAGGGCCCTTAGGAGAGGGTGAAGCAAGGATGGGACAGACAGAGATTGAAAAAAAATAATTAAAAAAACAGTTGCATTATAGATGTTTCAAGGAGATGTACATCAACATTAATATATATAAATAGCTGCCAATTGTCATGTGGCGGTGGAAAGAAAATTGGCTCTGTAATTTAGAAAACATGTTAATATGGCAAACAGATCAGAAATCGGGTGTTATTAAATATATTTTGCTTTGAAACTCACAAAGAGAAACCATATAACCTTTCTAAAGCACACCGATTCATAAAATAATCAATTGCTTTCGAAACAGTCACGAGGACAAAGGAAAATGTGATCGCTCATTCGCTGCTGAGGTTAAAAATTGTCTGAAACCCTTGCCCAAATTAGCTCACCTGATCATGTGTTTATGAAGGACAACATCTCTCTGGCCATTCTCAGAGAACAGCCTCAGTGCCATCGAGTCTTGCAGTTTACTCATGCAAACTGGCAGGGACTGCAAGCTACCATCACACTTCAGGACTGGTCTCCTATATCTACTGCCCCTGATGTTAACTTAGCCTGGGAATTCTTCCACAGAATCTCTCTATCTCTATCTCTCTCGCTCAGATTCATCTCATCGTCGATTATCCTACCGTTCTTCATGCCCATAGTACACTGAATCCTGTGGTGATCTCTCTCCGAAAGAACTGTGGGCAAACCCTTGTATCTACTTTCTTAACAATCCTCTTGAGGAAGTTTCAATCATTCAAACTCCTGGTACTCACTATCAGCCATGATCTTTCTTTGGCAAACCACATTTCAAAGTTGGCCTCCAAAGTCAACTGCCAACTGGGCATCCTCCATCGTTCAAAATCTTTCCTTGGCAGACTTGAACTCCTATCCACCCACAAAGACTTCATCATCAGCTTGAAGGAGTATTGCGCTCCCCTGAGGGCTGGCTCCCCTTCCTCATATCTTGCTCAGCTTGACGCAGTGGAAACCAAGGCCTTTAGGATTATTGGAATCTCCCACGATGAAGCTGTCTATGAGCTCATCACTTCACGATCACAGACAGGTCAGTGGTCTCTAATCTCGATGTCTTCCACTGCCTCCTTTCTGATCTTGTATCTTTTTCTCTTTCCATGCTTTGTTGCCCAACCCCTCTTTTTTATTTATTTTAATCCCATTCTAAATTCAATTGAATAATAATTTTTTAAAACGTCATGGGTCAGGGTCAGGTGTCCGATCAAAGCGGGGTTGCATCAAAGCGGGACATCTTGATACATCATTAAAGCGGGTCATCACTGCCAGCAGTTATAAAATCGCAGTTCTAATTATGTCCCTTATTAATTACGTGACACGTCAGCACAGTCACAACCACCACAAAATATACACCACACCAAACTACACAAACACTACACAAAACAAGTCCTGGTGAGGGTAGGCAATCTATGATTGCTCCATTTCTTATTTAAATTGAATTATATACTTGAACACTGGAGAGCAGAAATCGCCATCATAATACTTCCAAGAACCTCCAGTTTTGCAGTACACTGTACTTCAAGTTAAATAAAGGTTCAAAGGGGTGATGTATAAAGGTGGTGTTCAGGACTGCTTCTGGACTACTTCAATAGCACTAAACTTCCAAATTTTTTAAACGATTATTAAAATCATTATTTCACTAAAATTGAAGTACTATATATACTTAAACTGCATGGGGTATCGTGTTCTATGAACTCTCTAGATTTAATTGAGATTGCTCTATAGGAATCAACTTTTCATATCAATTTTATTTTTTTATCTATGGTATACGAGTACATAAATACATCCCAATATCATGTTTCCAAATACAAGAGATTTGCAATTGGTGTTAATTATTTTTGAACTGTCGAATGGTGTAACAAACATTTTGTTTTTAATGAAGCTCCAGCTATGAGCAGGATGACAAAGCAGAGCCTGCTGCTCACTACAGCCTCCCCACAGTTAGGTCATACTGCAGCATCAGACATGAGAATATTATTACATTCTGTCCCAACATGCTCTCATTCCTCTGTCACTGCAGCGGGATATACCCTACAGGGGTGTGCAGGATAAACTTTGTCATCGTGTGCAGTATGCGAGCTGGAATGTTTGTTCCTTTCATTTTCAAATATCTTGGCTGCAGATTTGATTGTTGAACACAGACAATATGGTTTGTGGTCAAAACATCCTCCAGTCAGGATTATTGTGGCAATAGTGGTGGGAAACACATGGTTCATATTCCTGGTACACTTAAGGGGTGTGTATTTTCATTGCCTTTTACCATTCCTGCTGATGACGAACACAAACTTTGGTTTGTGTAGAGGACAGACTCAAAATAATACAGCAAAATGCTTAAGGATGTAGTTGCTTGGCAGAGGGCTTGAGAATCACATATTTGGGTTACGATCCTTCTTGCTCACAATGATTATCATAAATATCAGAGCAAACCACAAATTTGGGACATTCACTACTTCTGAAAATGAATACGAGAGAGAAGCTTGAGAATCTTAGGGGCCATTCAAAAATTACGCAATGCATTTTTTGCCCAAATCTGACACACCCACCTCACTCTAACGCTCCTTAACGCTTCAGCAGACACCCACTAAAATATTACGTAATTCTCGATGAAGACACCCCCCCTACTCCTCCTATTTCATACCTTAATCTTGGAATGCAATTTATTACGTTGAATTTTTTTCAGTTACAACGAACTATATTTGAAAAAGTAAAGGTGGTAGGGTGTAGTTGCTCGGATTCCGTCGGTGTAGCAGAGTGATGATGTACTGTGTCTACTTAAACTGCATGGAGTATCGTGTTCTATGAACTCTAGTTTTGAGATTGCTCGATAGGAATCAACTTTTCATATCAATATTATTTTTTTATCTAAGGCATATGAGTGATGGTGCATTATTACATAGTGATGTAATCGTTTTGAAATGTGTTCAATGCTTTCATTTGCAAATGAGATTAAGTGTCTGTGGAAAAAAAAAACAATGATGGAATAGTCATCAAAACTGCACAAACAATGTTAATTTTGTCCTTTTAAAAGTTACATTTCATTATTATTTTATAACATTTTAAATTGTACAGATCTTGGTGATATAAAAACATGTTTTAAGAAAAATCGTACAATTAAAAGGATATGAATATATAAAATATTGTTACGGATTTGGAAACCTTGTACACACAAGCAGCCAGAGTCCCCGTAGTTCAGTTATTTCGACAAGTATGTGTT
>CM068956.1:83761488-83784642 GCA_035128595.1 Eptatretus atami | reverse complement strand
CATTGCCCACGTGTTTTCGGCTGAAGATGTGGGTGGAGCCTCCGACCCCTCAGATCGAGGCTCCGTCCCAAGGAAGGGCATGGAACGTTTCCTCCAGCCAATGAGCGAAGGGCGAGCATGACAGGCACGCCCCAGCCAATCGGGAGGTGACCACGAGTCATCCGACAACCCCTCGTCCAATCAGGGAGCGAGTGGGAGGAGAAGAGACCCCTCCCACCTCAGAAGAGTAGAGTGGTTGCTGGACCAGTGTTGGGCAGACAAGGGTGCATTCTGCAGGATCGTGGCGAGTGTGTTCGCAGGATCGTGGCAATTGCGTTGTGCAGGATTGTGGCGATTGCGGCTTGGTCTGGTCATGGGTTCGAGTCCCACCGTGGTGTTTTGCGTTGGAGCGCTCGAGCTGGGATCCCCGTTCCCGTCCACGGCGGGGAGGTACCTGCTCTACGAAAATAGACCCACGAGGTCCATTTCTTGTGTGTGTGTGTGTGCGTGTGTGTGTGTGTGTGTGTGTGTGTGTGTGTGTGTGTAGAATTAAGTGCTTTTTCCTTGCTCATTGTACATTGCCTGCCTTTTAGTCAGTTAACTCTTCTCTGTGTCTCCCCTCCCCGATTATTTTAAATAAACCCTGTTAAATGTACAGCTCGTTTTTTGTGCTTTCCTCCATTGGCCAGCATGGTGCGCGTTGCGAATTGGTCGGGCCGTTCGTGCCGTGGATTGTTCATTTGGTCCGGCCCAGCTTTCGTAACTTCCGCTCGGTTACGCCGGATCGAGTCGGTGATAGCGACTCGATTCAGACAAAGTCGGTTGAGGCTGTGGTTTTCCCAGTAGTTGGACGACGTGGGTATTTAGGTATATTGAAATTAAGCAATTAACCCTACCCCACGCCGTCGAAATATTGGCGACCACGGTCCGCTAAGGGACCCATGACCTTTCGGAGTTGTCCGAGAGTCACTACCTAAATTCCGGGTGTTCGATGGGAGACGACTCCACTGCTCCACCTAGTGGTCGTTTATCGCCACCGAACCTCGGCCCACAACAATATAACGTCTTGTCAGGGAAGTGACATCACTTTTTCTTCAGTCACCAGTTTACAGTGAGTTCTCTCAACAAAGCCCTGGCTGAGGGAGAAAAGCTGTACCTGAATCTCATTCAAGTTTATGGTAAAGCTCACCCAGAAACGTCCAAAAAGGCTGTTCAGCTCAAGGTTGCGAGAATGTAGACTGAAATGAAAAAGCAACCCGATGGCATTCAATATGCCGTATCGGAGAAAATTTAGGTATGGAAACATGGGTACACCACTAATACCTCCTTCAATTTGATGACTACCATGGGAAAACGACATTTAAACAAAGTGATTTGCTTTTATCATTAATGTATTGAATATGTGTTTCATTAAATACTTGCATCTTTAAATAAAGGGTGCCTGGAACAAAGTTGTCATTGATTGATTCAGTTGCATTATGTAACTGCACTGGAAACACCACTTCCACCCCACACCGAGCCCCTGTAGCACTCCATAAGGCTTGGACATACACCCCCCCCCCCAACCCCTCCACATGCGTTATGTAATTTTTTAATGGCTCTGAACTTCAAATGAAACAAAATATTACAGACTGTACTTTGAAAAACCCTTTTGATCATAAATTTACTCCATCAATCTATATTTTCAAAACTAGATGATGGACAAAAATGAATGTGTGGTTAAAATCTTAGATGTATTCGTGAGATTATGAAAATTCATTTACACCTTCCCTCTCCTGCATTTATCCAATTCAAGAAGTGCTTATCATTGTTCAACCTTGGTCAGGCTGTATTCATTATGGTCTTGTGCTGGTACATCCTTGTTACCTCTGCCACCAAAGGCGGATGGAGGTTATATTTTCACCCATGTTTGTCTGTCTGTGAAAAGGATATCTCAAAAAGTTGTGGTCGGATTTGGAAGAAATTTGGTGGAGAGGTTAGGTGTGTGACAATCATGAATTGATTCGATTTTGGTGAAGATCCAGATCCGATAATTTTTCAAGTGATTCTTCACCATTGAGAGATACGTCCAAAAACGAGAAATAGCATGACATCTCAAAACGATGTGGATGGATTCAGACGATAGTTGGTGAACAGATTGCATATATGACGACGAATTGATTCGATTTTGGATATGATAATTTAACACAGTGATTCTTCACTATTGAGAGATAGGGCCAAAAATGATATACTGCATAGCATGATATCTCAAAAAGTTTTGGACGAATTATGACAAAACTTGGTGGATGATCGAGTTGGTTCGGTGACAAGAACAAGTCAATTCGATTTTGTTTCAGGTCCAGATCCAGATCGGGCCTATCAGTGGGATACAAAAGGTAAACTGTTAAGCCTGGCAGAGGCATCCGCTGTACCAAGTACCGTTCTAGTTCTGCATGTAATATCGTGGTGAGCTACTTTAGAGGCCACTGTTAATTAGCGATGCAAATATGACAGACATTTCTATCCCTCCTCTACGAAGTGCATGATGACCTTTGTGTTGGACTCGGAAGTGGGGTTGTCAGCTTCCGGTTTGGTGAATGACGGGAGTTGAGCCCTGTATACAGAATGGCTGTAATAAACGTATCAGATCGTTTGCAATCCTTGTACTTGATCAACCCAATCAATATATGACAGGTTGACTTATGAAACCCCACACTCTCGCAACAATGGCGATTTGCAAGCATAGATAATTAATGATCAGAAATTTACCTGAAATGGGAAGCATACATGTGTGGTAGTGATGGGAACTGGAGGAATGCGATACAATTACAAGAAAGTTCTGATCCATTATTGATGGGAGAAATGTGTATGTAAATTTTATAGGGATGTACATGTTAAGTTGGATTAAGTTAATGATATGAAAAATATTAATAAGTTATTTTATTAAGTTGATGGAGTAGAACTAAATAAACTCTTGATAGCCTCATAAAGACCCCAAACAATTATTGAAATAAACACTTAAAAGTGATGAACAATTCTGGGAAAATGCTACAAATAAATTTTTTTCCAGAATATTACGGCAATTATATGAATACTAGTGCATGCCCGTAGGTGCGTGCCGTACGTGCAAACAAAAACAAACAAAAAAAACTTTCAAACCGCGTGCCAGAAACAACAACCACAAAGGCCGTTCCTTCGCTGTCGTAAACGAGACACACACACACACACACACACACACACACAACACACACACACACACACACACACACCACACACACTCTGCTGGAATTATAGATAGACGACACACACACCACACTCTGCTGGAATTATAGATAGACGACACACACACACACCACAACACACAACACACACACACACACACACACACACACATACACACACACATTGCTGGAATTATATAGATAGATGAAAATGAGGTCAATGAGATGACAAATGAAGGGTTGAATGCAGACTGCAGAGCAATGAGTAAGGAAACCCGTCGTTGTGAATCGTTTTTACCACCAAATTGAGATGTATTCGTTGGCAAGCATGTTGAGTAGAGCTGAATTCTTAACACTTCAAAGGCCACACGTTTTGACAATTAGAAACAAAAAAAAGTGGTGCACTTTTTTTGATAAATTATTTTCGGAACAATTTTTCTTCAATAAATAAAGATAAAAAAAATTGTCTCCATGTACACACCTTTATCTCGTTAGCACCTCTTCATAAACAACATTGCTGAGGAAACGGCGCTTCTTCTTTGTTTCCTCGTCCAGGGCAAGAATGCGGAGGCTGCTGGATCTGCAACGTTTTGATAAATTATTAGTTTTCAATGGCCAATTATTCAATTAGCGCCAACGTATTTTGCCGTTTCGCAATGTCGTCGCAAGGAAAAACAAAAGAGAAGAGAAGAGAAAAAAAAAACGTTCGTGCAAAAAATTTTTTTTTTACTTCCTGGTTCGGAGCATACCAGCTCACTCTGATGTTACGAAATGTATGCACCGTCTAATATGAAAACGATCATAACTTGGGGCATTGTGTTTATCTATAAATGCGCATCAGAAATCGAGAAATTATTAGAATACACGAAGTCATCATTATCCGGAAGTCTGTACGTTGTAACCCGTAATGGGGAACGCGGCTGAGGTTCCCTTCCCCATCGGCCACGCCCACGCAGCAACGTGTCATGTCATTGGTTGGTAAATAAATGGCCATAACTTGGGAAGCACTTGTCCGATTAATATCAAACCTTGAAAAGGCACATCCTCAGGTCCCAGCAATATACCTGGCAGTTTCAATTAGATCGGACCAGTTGTTGTCGAGAAACAGCGGTGACACACACACACACACACACACACACACACACACACACACACACTGCTGGAATTATAGATAGATACAAAATATATACACCAGTACCAGTGCAGTGTCTTATACACCACCTTATTTAACATGTCAAAGTACTGCAAAACTGGAGGTTTTTGGAAGCGGCAAAAGGGGGATTTGTGTTCTACAGTGTTGAAGTATATAATTCAATTGAAATAAAACAAAGATGTTAAAGGGAGAAAAAAAAAATAATTCTGGAAGTTGACTGCCATTGATGCAGTGTCTTTTACACCACCTTATTGAACACATTACATTCGCTCTTCATGCCTGTGTTTTGTGTCCTCTATGGTGTCCTTAAAAACAGTACGGTATTGTAATTTCCTGTTTGAAATGATTTTCAATTTTGTTTGATTGCCAGACAGGCAAAAAAAGTATCTCAATAATATCTGTGCATGTGCGATCAGGTTGAATTCAGAGCCAAAGTCCAACTAAATTACAGACTCGTTTTTCAATTCATGTTCAAAGTTCGCTGGAGCTATCTTGTTTTTCCTTGAAATGATTTTTTTAAATCAACCACTGTCACAACGGGAACCCAATGGGTTCAGGGGTCGTCTAGTGTATTATTAAACTCTCATCTTGTGTATATATATATATGTTCCAGAAATACAGCCAAAACGGTATACGATAGTGCAAAAATTTTAGGGCAACCTTACTCACCATTCGCCTGCGGTGTGCAGTATCAAGTTTCGTTGAAATCGGGCAACGAAAAAAATTATTAAAAAAATCAATTCCCGATTCAGTCAAGTACTCTTCAGGAGTATTTGATCAATGCAAATGACCTCAGCGGTATAGTTCACTGGAGCTATCCTTCTTTTTTTTTCTTGAAATGATTTTTTTTCATCAACCGTTGTCATAATGGGAATCCAAAGGGTTCACGGGTTGTCTAGTGTTTGTGTGTGTGTGTGTGTGTGTGTGTGTGTTTGTGTGTGTGTGTGTGTGTATATATGGTCGTATATATACACATGTACATTAGGGTGGCTGGCTTGTGATCTTATTGTCCTGAGTTTGGCCACTGAATTAACACCAGGTATGGTTGCCTCAGCCTGTCATCCTTCGGAGGTTGGCGAAATGAGCACCAGTGTACTGGTATCGGGGTACAGCATCAGTGGCATAGTCGTGCCCCAACAAAATGATAGCTACCCAGCAGCCAAGCTGCCATACGCAAGAAGAAGAAGATAGTTGGCACAGTAGGCCTTTTTGTTTCCTCAAATGTAGTTCAATTTGTTTACCCAAGCCTTCTCAAATGGGCCCCACAAAGTTGCTGAGACCAAGGACAACTCCACAGAATTTAATCCCACTTTTCCTCTAAGTAATGTTCCTGGGGAGAAAAGGAGGAAGAGAAGTGGTGGGGGTGGAGTTGGGAGCATAAGTGGCAGGTTTGGGGTGGTGGGAGGTGGGAACATAAGTGGCAGGTTCAAGCCACAGTGATTCTGTTTTATCCCAATTTATTTTAGCCAATGAAGCTTTCTCAAAGAGGTCTAAACAGTGCATCATCACAGCAACAACATCAATAGGGTTTAGTTGGTGTAAACGCAGATTCCATTGCAATAAGGTATACTCATTATAGGGGGAGTTAACCCAGAAACAGTAAAGCCAGACAGTAAAGATTTATGGAAATCAGTCAAAATAGGCTCAAGAGATAAGACGCATAATGCACCTAAGAGTGGACAGCCCTGCCTTACCCCTCCTTCCCCACGAAAGGAGGATACAAGCTCATTGTTGAAATGACGAAGGCTAGAAATATTGGAATAATGTAAGAGTATGCATTAAAATATTTTAAAAAGGACCAAAACCAATACATTGCAAGACTTCAAACAGATAAGTGTGAGAAAGACAATCAAAAGCTTGGTCTAAAAAACACAAGACCTACACTTTAATGATAAGTAGCACACACATATATTAGGTCATGCATGACCGAGATATTATCATGGATGTTGTGATCAGGACCACAGTAGAATGTAGAATGTATTGTACAATAACGGGTAAAGGCAGTAGAATGTCTTTTTGCATGAGCCTACGTTAAAATGCAAAATATCTTCTAACAAGGGGGAAAGAAGCAAGGCAACGACATTGGCTGTCCATGCGAGATGAGTTTAGGAATGCCTTATTGTGGGATCAAGGAAAGTACAACTGTTCCACAGTTCAAAGGGAGTTCACCTTCTCCAATCTCTCTTGGAAGACCAAAAGTAATTCATGTCCAATCAAGTCCCAAAAAAGTTCAAAGAATTGTGTTGGCAATCCATCCAAGCCTGGTGACTTCCCTCTGCCAAGACTCTTCAAGCCTAAAAAAAGCTAAGAAAGAGTGAGCAGTTCCACCAAAATCAACCTTTGCTCTGGTGTTAAGGTATAAAGACTATTAAGCAAGTGAGGGGCATAATGCAAATCAACATCAACATCTGTAAAGCTTGTGGATAAAGTTTAGCCATATGCTCAATTCCTTCTGGGTTTGTGGCAGTGATTTGGGGTGTGGAAAACCAGATTCAAAATTAAAGAAAAACAGGCTTGGCACATGCAGATTGTTGAAGTGCTGAAATTGAAACCTTGTCCAAGCACCATTGGCTTGATTGTCAATGATACTATTGAGAAAGGCTCTTCTACTGCAGTCTGAGTTTTTGTTGGAGGTCAAAGTAGGATTTTAGGTTCATTTGAATATTTAGGATTTCCTTTTTCAAAACAGCCTTTGTTCAGTGTTCTTCTTGTATAGCCAGGAAACGAAACTGTTGATAGAAAGTATGTATTTCATTTTTTGCATTGTCTGAGCATAAACACTGGTTAATAAAGTGAAGTTTGTGGTTGAGCAAGCAAGACCATATATTTTCAAAATCACCCTTAAACTGTATGTATGTACCTACTTACGTATATACATATTATGTGTGTGTGTGGATGCATGTATATACTGTATATATATATATATATATATATATATATATATATATATATATATATATATATATATATATATATTACGAAAACTCTCATCTTGGATATATGTATGTATGTATGTATGTATTTATGTATGTTCCTGAAATACAGCCAAAAGGGTACACGACAGTGCAAAAATTTTAGTGCCACATTACTCACCATTCTCCTGCAGTGTGCAGTATCAAGTTTCATTCAAATTGGGCAACGAAAAAAATTATTAAAAAATCAATTCCCGATTCAGTCAAGTACTCTTCGGGAGTATTTGATCAATGCAAAACCTCAGCGGTATCATTCGCTGGAGCTATCAATTTTTCTTCTTGAAATGATTTATTTTAAAATTTCAAACATTTAGTAAAGACAAAGAAGGATTTATTTTTAAGCATAAAATAAACATCGCCATTTTGATCTAATACTTCCATGTTCATTAATAAGTAAAATTGTGTTTCGAAGATTATGCACAATAATTTCTTCAACTTTCTTTTCTCCGTTTTTTTTTCTTCCACATTGACGTGCAATATCAAGTTTTGTTCAAATCGGGCAATGAAAAAAAAGTATTAAAAAATCAATTCCCGATTCAGTCAAGTACTCTTCGGGATTATTTGACCAATGCAAACAGCCTCAGCGGTATAGTTTGCTGGAGCTATCTTTTTTTTTCTTGAAATGATTTTTTCAATCAACCGCTGTCACAACGGGAACCCAACGGGTTCACGGATCGTCTCGTATATTACTAAAACTCTCATTTTGTATGTATATATATGTATGTATGTTCCAGAAATACAGCCAAAATGGTACACAATAGCGCAAAAATTTTAGGGCCACCTTACTCACCATTCTCCTGCGGTGTGCAGTATCAAGTTTCGTCAAATCGGGCAACGAAAAAAATAATAAAAAATCTATTTCCGATTCAGTCAAGTACACTTCGGGAGTATTTGATCAATGCAAAACCTCAGCGGTATCGTTCGCTGGAGCTATCTTTTTTTTTCTTGAAATGATTTTTTTCATCAACCGCTGTCACAACGGGAACCCAACGGGTTCACGGGTCATCTAAATTATATATATATATATAATATATATATATATTAATATATATATAATATATATATATACATATAACATACATACATGGTTTGGGGGGTTAGATGGAATGATTTGTTAAGGAAGTTTAGCATTGTTAGCATTGTGTAGGGTTGCCTGGTCCATGGACGAGTATAAGCATCTTGATGTAACTAAGTTAGGGAATCTGTGAGCTTAAGTGTTACACGTCACCATACGAGGAGTGATGCAGTGTTAATTTGCCTACAGAGTAAAAATAAGTCCTCCAGTGCGTGATTGCCCTCTGTGATTTTCTCTTTGTTTTTTTATATTTCAAGCCAGGCAATAAAGCTAGGAAATGCATCCCTGAAATGACAACAAACAGGAGAGGCCCCACCTTCCCAGGTGTGAGGGTGAGCAGGCCATGCCCCAGAGGCAAAGTATATAGGGTGGATTGCAGAGGGCGTGGGAGGTTCCTACTGCATGGGACGAGAGAGGGGAGTGATGGAAGGTGCAGGAGAGGCTGGCACATGGCACAGGGGGATTGTGGAAGGCTCCCATCTGGTTCGACAGAACACACACACGAGATCGGTGTGAGGACTGCACAAGAGAGGTGGCACCTATGGAAGAGGAAGGCTGGGACATTTGGAGCCTTCATGTGTGAAAAGCTGCTTGTGTTTTGCCTGGCGAGTATGTGCCCTGCTACAAGTGAAGTGCCATTTCACCTGTGTGTGCACGTGTTGGTGGAAGCGCCTCCATTCTCGGTTCGACGGGGATCAGCTCTGGCCCAAACCGAGTACTATTATTTCCTTTCACATGATTGTCTTTGTAAGTATTTGTGTATTTTCATTAAATATATTCCTGCTGAAGAAACTATTCGTGTAATTATTGTGGGTTCACGGATTAAACCTTTTGTGTTGTCCTGGTGCAGTGCTCCTGTGCCGTAACCTCCTTCCGTCCACCATTCCGAGTACTCCTTCGCCATCCGCTATTGCCCTCTGCCATACCCTTTGAGCGCGTGTTGAAATCTATGTCGATCAATGTGTCCACCTCCTCATAATGAGGAACCACTTGGCCATCCCGGTAGGTTGGTCAGTGTTAACTGCATGGCTCTGACAAATTTGGCTCAGGGGGTTAACTTGACCCGGCCACCCCTGCAACTATATATATACCGTATATACACACACTACTTGTCAAAAGTTTTAGAACACCCCCATTTTTCCAGTTTTTACTGAAATTTAAGCAGTTTAATGTTTCAATGTACCTGGAAATTAAAGCCTAGAACAAATAAACAATTGCAGATAAAAAAGAAATAATGGATTCGGTTTGTTGAACAAAATTTAATCTAAATTTTTGACTCCTCAAAGTAGCCACCTTTTGCAGATATAACAGCCAAACATAATCGTGGCATTCATTCTACAATGGAAATCAAATATTGTTGGAAAGTTTTTCCCAACACTGCTGCAGAAGTTTCCACAAATGTGTTACACTTGGAGGTTGCTTTGCTTTCACCCTTCTGTCCAGTTCATCCCAAACCAGCTCGATGGGGTTTAAGTCTGGAGACTGTGCTGGCCATTCCATGATTTGAAGCCTTCCGTCTTGTTCTTTTCTTCTAAGGTCATTCTGGCATAGCCTGTAGGTATGTTTTGGGTTGTTATCTTGCTGAAGGATGAACCCCTGACAACTAGGTGTACACCAGAGGGTATTGCATTGCGCTGCAAAATGCTGTGGTAGCCCTTTTGATTCAGGGTGCCAGTCACTCTGTGCAAGTTGCCGACTCTGGATCCAGAAAAAGAGCCCCAGATGATCATGCTTCCCCCTCCATATTTGACAGTTGGTGTCACACACTGAGGAACCATCCTTTCGCCTACTCAACGGCGTACAAAAACCCTGTGTGATGAACCGAAGATTTCAAAATTTTGATTCATTGTCCATAAGACCTTCTTCCAGTTTTCAATAGTCCACTGGCGGTGCTTCATGGCCCAGGCAAGCCTCTTTTTCTTCTTTTGTCATCTTAGCAATGGCTTTCTTATTGCCACTCGACCTGTCAAACCTGCAGCTCGAAGTCTTCTCTTCACAGTTGAAACTGAGACGTCCTTACTTCGACCAGTGTTAAGCTGTGCTTGAAGCTGGTGTCCTGTGAGCCACCGATCACACAAGCTGTTGACTCTCAAAACCTTGTCTTCTGATTGTGTTGTGGCTTTGGGTCTGCCAGACCTCTTCCTTTCAGAGTTTCCTCCATTTCCACGTGCCTTTTGATGGTGTAGGAAACTGTACTCACTGACAGCTTGACTTCCTTTGCAATATCTCTAAAGGAAAGACCTACACTTTTAAGGGTTATAATGGTCTGTCTGTCTTCCTTTGTTAATTGTCTTTTTCTCACCATTATGATAGCAATATACTACTTCCTGCAGTGCAATATTGTCCAAATAATGCTTCAGAGGGTGTGGCAACACAGTCTCTTCCAACACTGCTTTTATACAGACATACGGTTTGTACCTAATCAATAAAAGTTGGGACACTTGTAAGAATTGTTTTGCATCAACTTTCAAGGCTTAATTTACTTCCATTGCTGCAGAACAGCTGCAGTTGCTAACCCATGACTTGTTCCCTGAAAAGGGCCTTTTTTAACAACTCTGAAATTTAACATTATTTTTCAGTTTTTAGCAACCTAAACTTTTTTTTTCACCTCTGGCAGTTTACCGCTTAGCTTGTTTCCATTTCAGGTTATTCACTGGACTTGAACTGTTTGAATTTCAGTAAAAACTTGAAAAATTGGGTGTTCTAAAACTCCAGACCGGCAGTATATATATATATATATATATATATATATATACACAGAGTGTCCATAAAGTCTCTTTACAATTTAAAAAATTATTACAAAGGCAATTGATGGGATGTTTACCTTGACCTTTTGACTGAATATGTGGCACCACAGCTGGAGGACCTTCACACCATCATTTTCCAGCAAGATGGTGCACCACCACATTGGGAACTGCATGTTCGTGAGTTCCTAAATCAAACATTTCCAGAACGGTGGATTGGAAGGGATGGCCCAATTCCCTGGCACCTTGTTCCCCAGATATCACTCCCTGGACTTCTTTATTGGGGTTATGTTAACGATATCGTGTATCGAACAAAGATATGGGACATCAACGACCTGAAGCAAAGGATCACTGACGCCATTTCCACCATTGATGAGGTTATGCTATAGCGAACATGGCAGGAAATCGATTACCGTCTTGATTTGCTTCGTGCAACTAATGGTGCCCATATAGAAGTGTATTGAATGAGGCAAAAAAACTTCAATATCTACTCCTCATTTTGTAATAATTTCCACAGGTTTATCTATTCATTTGCTTTTGTAATAAATTTTTTAAATTGTAAAGAGACTTTATGGACACCCAGTATATATATACACACACTGTTTATGATGTTCTTTCCTGAACAGGATAGAATATCATATTTATGATGTTCTATTCTGTTCATTTTCTAAGTATATACACTGTATAAATATGGGGAAGGAGGAAGGTTCAAGCAGAACCTCAGGTAAGGCAAATTGAGGTGGGACAGACAGAGCAGAATTGAAAACAGATTCTGTAAATTTGATTCCTCAACAACACTGTTATGTTCAGAAATGCTTTCAGAGTCAGACGATACATCAGCTTTTGTGATTGACAAGCTTATGAGTGAGTTAGAACACTCTGGCTAAAGGTTTGGTTCGTTATGGGAGCATGCACCGGAGCAGCACGTCTTTGCGTCCACTTTCCTGCAGTACTCCAGGAACCTCCGTCTGGCCATCCCCCATCTCCTCGAGATGCTGATTAAGCTGCTGTCACTACAAGGCACGTGGTCGGCTCATTGGCCTCCTCCACTCACGAGGATTTCTCGTTGCTGATCCTGCTCACCAGATTCTCTCATCAGGAAATCGAAGCACATGTCTATACAGCCGCAGCTGACGCTCACGGACTATACAGGGGACAAATCTCATCTGAGTCTCTCTCAGCAGCCGCTTGTGAGACATAAAGTACAGATATTGAGAAGCATTACATATGACCTGGTGAAAGAGTGGCACTGGAAGTAGAATCAATGCTGATCCCTTCTGACCATTCAGTGGAGCCTCCATCCAACTCATTGCCACTCATGTAAGAAAGGATCAAAGGTACTTTGGCTGAAGGTTTTTTTGACGCTTGAACACATTTAAACTCTGAGCCATTCAGACAACCAATCTCTGCAGAAGGCAAGGAGTTCACATATTAATATGAAAGTGACTCATATCGATTACTTATGAGTGCAGAAATGGTTGCAGGTGAAGCTATATCGATGTTGTGGACTCATCAGGTTAGAGGGGAAGGAGATTTTATATTCACCATAAGTAAAACCAAATATATCGGTCAAAACCACAATTGTTTTCTCTTCCATAATGGTCAGAAACATTTTAGGATGTTTTCCTCTTCATCATAGAGGACACAAGAGTAAAACCATCCCAAACATTTGAAATCCTGCAAATCTGAACAGTTAGAAACAGATGCTAGATTACTTGAGAGAGCAGCAGAGGTAGAGAGCATAAAAATAGAGGTCGGAGGAGATGTATCATTCTTAGAGCTAGTCTGTTCAGTTAAAGAAAATGTGAAGTGAGGAAAGGAGCATTTCAGGTGACCAAACTCACTACAGTCAAAATATTTGAATGTATCAGTTGAGGCATGGACCTTATAATAATGATTATTAATGCAGAATTTGAAACCCTTTCCCCATTGGATGGAGGGAGTACGGTGTGAGACTGTCCCCAAAAAGACATGTATTTAGCCCGCTTGCTACAATTGCCCAGAGTTGTGCAAGAGTAGCGCAGAGTTGCTGCCCAGAGAACAATGCACAAACAATGTAATCTGACAGATGACAGTGCTGAACCAAGATAATTCAGTTGCAAGTGTTTCTTTCTTAACAAAAGGAGGAACATTAGAAATGGTAAAGTTCACTGCCGGTGTATCAAGTGGTGAAATCAAAACAAAGTGTCCTTCGTTGGTAGACAAACCTGGAGTGACAATTTGATGAATCAGCTCTTAAACAATGATGATATGCTTGTTCATTCACAAAGCTGCTCGATTCTTACCCATACCAATAATGTTACCATTAGCAATTACGATATCTTCAACACTAACCACTCAACCAGAGGCATGTAGATTACCCAGTGCTTCTGCGTAAATGCCTTGAATGCATCACTAATATGAGCAAAACAAAATAAACTTTCCCAAGATACATCCAGCTCGGGGAAGAAATAGAAAACGTTGGGGTGGGACAAAAAGATGGGTGCAAGGAGAGGTCGGGGAGTATAATTATCAGAGAAACAAAACAAACAAGAAAAAGAGCAATCAGAGATTGCAGACCCTCACCAGGACTTGTTTGGTGTGGTGTGTTATGTGGTGTTTGTATCGTTTTTTTGTGGTGTATTTTGTGTGGCGTTTGTGTACTGGTGTGTTACGTAATTAATAAGAGACATAATTAGAACTGCCACTTTATAAATGATGGCAGTGATGAATGGTTCAGCCATTTCAGAGAAGATTTTTGAAGTTTTTTTTTTTCTTCAACAATATAGCTGCTGAATCATGTGACCGATGACAACATCAAAAAAAAATTGTGGACCATTTTATCCCAAGATGACCCTCAAAAATTTTCATACTGATCGGATGTGGCGTTCTACATATGCAATTATGACATCTTAACGAAGGCACCTCTGATGTCATAAAAATGACACTCATTTCCCATGAGGAGTACTTGCTGTGTGCAAAGTTTCGAGTTTTTTTCCTTGGTACGGTTTCAGAGCTACAGAGGTCCAAAGTTTTCCATTTTTACATTATGGCTGCCACACCACGTGACCTATGACGTCATAATTATCAAAAAAACATTCTCCATGAGTAGTCACACCAATGGTGAAAATTTTGTCTCAATTCGAAAAGTGGTTGCGGAGAAGAACACGAAAGTTATGCATGGACAAACAGACGAACAAACGGACCCAAATGCAATAACCTCTCCTTCGATGAGGGTAACAAGGAGCGTTAAATGCAATTTTGTTAGCCAAATTTTGGAAGAAAGGGAAAAAAGAACTATTTTTGAAAAGCACTAAATGTATCAGGAGGCATACACCATCAGTAAAAACCGATAGAACAATACACAGCTCACAGTGGAGAGGAAAACCAAAATCAGGGTGGCCCATCAGGGTACGACGGAATGCCGTTCACCACAAGATGCGAACTCTGTCTCTCTCTGTCTCTCTCTCTCTCTGTGTCCTCTCCCCTGTGTCTCTCTCTGTGTCTCTCTCTTGTCTCGTCTCTCTCTCTCTCTCGCCAAATGATAAGATGGAAGAAAGGGTGACATACACAAACAAGGGACGGAGGGTAGTGAAAGCAAAAGTCATGGCGTGTACAGTGGGAGAGCTGAGCAGCGGTGCTCAGTGGTTGTGACAGCAGCTTTGGGAACTGTGATGGCGGAGAGAGAGAGAGAGAGAGAGAGAGAGAGAGAGAGAGAGAGAGAGAGAGAGAGAGAAGAGAGAGAGAGAAAGGAGAGGGTGTGTGTGGTGTGTGTGCGTGCGTGCGTGCGTGCGCACGCCACGTACATATACGTCAATCACAATTTTGGAACTGTAAAGTACAATATTTAGCATATTATCCTTTGCTGCATTCTCCTGGATGATAACTTACACTTGCAATTGGCCGTGTGTGCTTCAAGCAGGTAATTAATGAAATAGCTTTTTCAATGTACTTTTGAAAAATCTATCTTAGGTGAAATACAGTGGGAACAAATCGTTTCATAAAATATTATTTGGATATTTCCTGAAGGTCTACCAATGAGTCTTCCAAACCTCGGTTCCAATCTTTCACATTCAGTCCATTTTCATTCTGTCTGGACTCATTATCGCAGGCAGAGGATCCTGCGCTTGCTAATTGCATTATCAGATTCGTCCAAGCAGTGCCCATGACGTGAGAAAATCCACATTTGAATTTGTAGCCTTAATTACTTTGTCTGCTTCCTTTTTTGTCCACACCAATTTGCTGCAATGGATCATTATTTCTCCAACAGTTTGTTCAGATTTATCTGTTACATAATTGGAACTTATTAATTATTGTGATTAATTGCTCAACTTTCTTGTTACTTTATGAACAATTAGTATGTATCATTGTTGTCGAGAAATAAGATACGAGGGGCATTCAATTGAAGTCATATTAACGAGTCTCTCACAATAGTCCAAGACATGCCAAAATCTTTGTGTAATATTTCGATACATAAATATAAGAAATTTATTGAAATAGTTACATTTCTAATTGTATATAATTTATGATACTTACTGTATATATTGATTTTCTTTTTTATACATTTGCATGCTTTGGACTATCTTATTTATAGAACACTTGCAGGGGTACTCTGCGTCGCCCGGTATATTTTATGTGGGGGCCTAAAACTCTTCCCTACACACACAAAGGAATGGGGATGGGGATCATTTCATATTATCTTTTACGAAGCTACAAAGGCTTTGGCACAATACAGCGGTTTAAAAAATGGCCAGTCATGGTCGCCAGTGCAACTCACAATCCTGTAAGATTTGTGGAAACCCCATGAAATTGCAACTGTCAAGTGACCATGACCATGACACCCGAAACCAAGAGATTGCAAAATCACTACACACGTTGAGAAATGTACCGTACTCCACAGGGTGGTCATAAAGTCCTGTTAACCCCACCCCTCACCCTAGCCGATCATCATCTACCCCGGTACGTATGTATGTATGTGTATATATATATATATATATATATATATATACTCGACTGGTCAGAAGATTGAGAACACCCCCATTTTTCCAGTTTTTACTGAAATTTAAGCAGTTTAAAGTTTCAATGTACTCTGAAATTAAAGCACAGAACAAATAAACAATTGTAAAAAAAAAAGAAATCATGGAATCGTTTTGTTGAACAAAATTTAATCTTAATTTTTGACTCATCAAAGTAGTCACCTTTTGCAGATATAACAGCTGAACATACTCCTGGCATTCTTTCCACAATGGAAATCAAATATTTTTCGGAAAGTTCTTCCCAACACTGTTGCAGAAGTTCCCACAAATGTGTTGCACTTGTACGTTGCTTTGCTTTCACACTTCTGTCCAGTTCATCCCAAACCAGATCGATGGGGTTTTAAGTCTGGAGACTGTGCTGTGCGATTCCATGATTTAAAGCCTACCGTCTTGTTCTTTTCTTTGTAAGGTAGTTCTGTTCATAGCCTGGAGGTATGTTTTTGGTCATTATCTGCTGTAGAATGGAAACCACTGACCAACTAGGCGGAGAACCAGAGGGTAATTGCATGGCACTGCAAAATGATGGTAGCCTTTTGGTTCAGTGCCAGTCACTATGTGCAAGTCGCCGAACTCTGGATCCAGCAAATAGAGCCCCACATCATCATGCTTCCTCCTCCATGTTTTGACAGTTGGGTGTCACACACTGAGGAACTATCTTTTCACCTACTGACGGCGTACAAAAACCCTGCGGTGATGAATCGAAGATTTCAAATTTTGATTCATTGGTCCATAAGACCTTCTTCAGTTTTTCCAGTCATGCCATGGCCACAGGTGGGTGCTTCATGGCGCCAGGCAAGCCTCTTCATTCACGCAAGCTGTTGACTCAGAAACTTGTCTTCTGAATTTTGTGTTTGTGCTTTGGGTCTGCCAGACCTCTTTCTGTCAGAGTTTCCTTCCAGTTTTCAAGTGCCTTTTGATGGTGTAGGAAACTGTATCACTGACACTTGGCTCCTTTGCAATTTCTCTGAAGGAAAGACCTCGATTTTTAAGGGATATAATGGTCTGTCTGTCTTCCTTTGTTAATTGTCTTTTTGCTCAATTATTTGATAGCAATATACTACTTCCTGCAGTGCAATATTGTCCAAATAATGCTTCAACGGGTGCAAGCAACAGTCTCTTCCAACACTGCTTTTCTACAGACAGAGGTTTGTAATAATCAACAAAAGTTGGGACACCTGTTGGAATTGTTGGCATCAACTTTCAAAGGCTTAATTTACTTCCATTGCTGGCAGAACAGCTGCAGTTGGCTAACCCATTACTTGTTCCCTGAATAGGGCCTTTTTTAACAACTCTGAAATTTAAATTATTTTTCAGTTTTTGTGAACCTAAACTTTTTCTTTTAAAACCTCTGGCAGTTTACCGCTTAGCTTTGTTCCATTTCAGGTTATTCACTGGACTTGAACTGCTTAAATTTCAGTAAAAACTGAAAAAAGGGGGTGTTCTAAAACTTTTGACCGGTAGAGTGTAGATTATACATACACAAATACAGCAAAGCTCTTTCAAACCACTGATTGACTTGACTGACTGACTGATGATAAAGATCGGGACCTTCCGGGTGACGTAGAAGGCTGAAATGCAGAGATTAAAAACAAAAATCTTGAACCAAAAAATCAAATTTTTGAATTTTGTTTTTTTTGCCTAAAGCACTCCCTGGAATCACTGACGAACCTCTGAAAAGTTTGACAAAGATCTGTTCAGCCATCTCTGAGAAAAAGTGGCGACACACACATGGCTCTCTTATGGCATAGATTTTGAACACCCCATGGAGTTTTAAGTGTAACTCTTTTTTAGCAATCACTAAATTGTTTTGCTCGATTAAAGGTTTGGGTAACTCAAAATGAATTCGTGAATATTATTCAATTCCACAATGTGTTGTGGGAGACGTGTACACGTCTTCGTTGAATTAATGAACACAGGAACAAGGGAGGTGGAATTTCAGTTTTTTACAACAGGATGTATGTTCAAACGGACGGTGTGGCCATGGTTCTCCAATTAGGCACAGCTCTTGCAAATATTTTTGAAGGCTATCATGAAAATGCAGAAACTGACTGGTCGGCAAGGGGTCGATTCCGCCATCGTATACTATCGGTATGTTGATGACACTTTTGCTTTGTCTGAGTCTCGGACGGCATGTGACAATTTCCAGGCATGGCTCAACACTCTCCATCCAGCGCTGAAGTTTACCACGGAGCTGGAATCGTCAAACAAGTTACGCGTATTTGGACACCTGTTGGTTGATAGATCCAACCTTGGTTTCACAACATCCGTCTACCAGGAAGCCGACTTTCACAGGGCAGTATAACTCGCTGGGAATCCTACAGCTCCACAGAGAGATACAAAATCGCCTTGATCAATATCCTGGTTAACAGAGCACAGAGGATTTGTTCACCTTGTAATCTTCCTGCTGAAATTGACAAAATCATGAATATAGTCAGGTGAGAATGGTTATCCTGAGCATAGAGTTAAGAGAATACATACACAAGTTCTAACACACAAAAGATCGGAAGATTGGGCGGACAGAATGTCCAGTCCTATATCAGGATTGCCCTGGAAAGGACAACCATCAACGTAGGTGATCGGATCGGATGGCTGATGCGGATCAAACAACACGTCCCGTTGGGCGATTCGAAGAAAGATTGTGAGGGTTAGAACACAAACCCAGTGCGAGCATGTGAAATATCCAGCAACCACGCCACTGTACCTGCTTCATCTGCCATTGTCAGCAGCACCTGGTTGCCAACCCTATCCTTGCAGACCAGTACAAATGCAGATATGTTTTCAGGATATTGAGCCGAAGGTCGGAGCTCGTTTCATTTACGTATGTTGGAGCAACTTCATCCTTAACCAACCCGATGCAATATTACGTCGTCAAAAGGAATTTGTACGATCTCTGGTGTCCCTCTTTCAGCCATGGAAAAGATCAAAGGGAAGTACGGTACAAATGGTGAATGGACTTTGGGGAAACCCATCCCCCCTCTCTCCAGAATGTGGTTTGCAAACATCAATCATCGAACGAACTCCTGCTTCCAGCCATGGGAGCTCGAGGTGAAAGATGATGAGGCCGGAATGGGCGTTCGGTATTAGACCGTGACGGTCATTAACGGTTGAACCAATCAGCGTCTACGCTTAATTGAGACCTACGTAATAAAGCACGTGCCTTCACTTCCTTCTTCATTTGCTGCGAATTTTACCCTGAAAGAGTACAGCACAAAAGCCCTCGAGTCACTATTAATGTCGTGGTTGGTTGTATCCATATATTATTATATATATATATATAATAATTTTAATTTGTACACTGTGGGGTGTGCTTACACATTGTCCTAAGCAATGCCAACCGTGTTTCCCCATTGGCATTCGGGTGCTCACTTTGCCATTTTTTTTTTCTCACATTTATCTTTTTCAATTTATTTTATATTTTAATTTAAATGAATGTTGTTAGCGACGATTCTGTGATTGCTTTTTTCAGGTGTACCAACTTCGATTTCCATGGCAGACGAAAAAAATTTCAGCTTTCTACATACCCAAAGGTCCCGATCTTTAATATCAGTCAGTCAACAGCATGGTTTAAGAAAGAGCTTCTATACATTACAATGGACATGTTTCAACCAGGCCCCTTCATACCTTCATGATAATAATGTATTTGGAAAGCTTACAATTCTTTCTTTTTTGAAATTTATTTCAAGCGAAGGTTTTTATAGTTCATACTGCTTGTTTGATGCTTGGGTAAGAAAAAGCCTCATTCTTTCATTTGGATCAGTTTAAAAAAACGAAAAAACAAACCAACCATAAACCTAAAATAATAATCAAAAATAACAACAAAAATACATGTTTTGAAAAATCTTAAATTTTATGCCAAACACAGGTCCTAGCTTGGTTATTTTCACTCCCTTTATGTCCATTTGATGAAGAAATTAAATGAATTTTTTTTATATTCACCATACATGAAAGCATGATATAGTCTCATTTTTAGATGAAACAACAAAAACAAACCATTTGTCCTTTACAGAGGAAAGTTGTTGTGGAGGATCATTTTTGGCAACAGAATAAGAAGTGAAATACATTATCATAACATAATGTTATTGAATTCATCATGTGCAATCATATTTTGATATTGCCACTTATTACAATAAGAAGTTGCACAAACCAACAGCAAAAATGATTGAAAATCAAGCCATTCAATGCAAACAAAATCAAGTTTTGTCCGCTATTGAAGAATATATTATATGTTTCTTCCTCAAATCCATTTATATGGGGTGAGGCCACGATGAATACTGAAGCCTGGTGCTCTGGCTTCTGTCCACAACACTCATCTACAACCTCTATCACCAAGCCATTCCTCCCGCACTCTCACTCCACCTCCACTTTTTTGACATTCCGCTTTCACACAATCCTCCGATCTCGACCAGGGTCTACCTCGTTTTCTCTTGCCTGCAATTCTTTCAAGATGCATCTGCTCTCTCTCAGAAGTCCCATCCGTTCATCCATCCCCCACCAAGGTGTCTTATCTGTTTCAAACAGATCCTTTTCCAGTATTCCCATCCAGTACACTCTGCACATGGACTCCTTCCCAGTTTGGTCTATCGCTTTTATCCACGCCTCATCACTCCTGCAATCCTCCTGACCCAGTTGTTCCTTGCAGACTGCAGCACTGTTGTTTGCTGTTTGTCACACCACCGTCTCAAACCATACAGATATACTGGCATATACAGCATGACCTCAAGACTTTCCTTTCATCTTCCTCAATATATTCCCGTCTGGCATCAAACCCCTTCATCTTTCCTCCATGATTCCACACCCATATTTGTATCCTCCTCTCGTACCTCTGCCTCAAAACTATCATCACTGGACACTGTTCCACATCAAGTACACAAATACAATCCGCCTCGTCTTATCTCATTCCCATCCCTATAACGCTGATGCTCACTTCTCTCTGTCCTATCCCATATTATCTCCATCTCCTCCGGCCCATTTCGCAGACTGTTGCTTCTCAAAAGCCCTCCTTCACTCCTCTAGCACTTCCTCCATCTCTTGGTTAGCTCTCGCCACTACTATCACCAGATCGTTTACATACAGTAGCTTCCTGAGGATGTTCCTTTACACACCTTCCTGCTGACAATTTCCGATCACTATAATTAACATTATTTAGCTAAATGCACTTCCATGGCGCTCACAGTGATGTTAATGCAGAACTGCTTACCGACATTGCAGGTTCAACCAACGCATCTTTCCCTTCGTTCCATCATAGCAAGCCATTCCACAATCCTTCAGATAATCTTCTTCTTCAGATAATCCGTCATCCACCACAGCATCAACCACATTCTCGGAAGCATATCATAAGCCTTTCTCAAGGTCCACAAAATCCCAGTGCAATTCCCCTTTGCATTCTCCAACCATCTTCTCTACCACCTTTTTCAGCAATAAACATCCCATCTGTCATCCATCTTGCCTTTCTGAACACTTGCTGTTCTTCGCCTATCTTCTTGCTTCAACATTTTTTTCCATATCCTCCCTGTCCAAAATCCTCTCTAGGAGCTTCTTCACGTGACAAAGTGTGATGCCATTGGTGCATCGCTGCGACTTTACAACATCCCCCTTCCCTTTTTCAAATTATCGATACAATTAGAGAGTCTACACACTCCTCAAGAATCTTCCCCTCTCATATATAACATATATATGTATATACACAACACACACCAACTGATGAGCCAAAACATGCAACTGCCTCATATGCTGTTGGTCCTCGTGTGCCGCGCAAAGCAGCGCCGACCCACCGAGGCCTGGATTCTACAGACGCCTGGAGGTGTCCTGTGGTATCTGGCACCAAAACATTAGCGCAGATCCTTCAAGTCCTGTAAGTTGGTAAAGTGGATGCCGCCGTGGATCGGAACTTGTCGGTCCAGCAAATCCACAAGATGCTACTTCGGATTGAGATCTGGAGAAATGGAGGCGCAAGGGCAACACGTGAACACTTCAATCATGTCCTCAAACCATTCCGAACATGTTGTGCAGTGTGGCAGGGCACATTTATCCTGCAGAAAGCCGGCCACTGCCATCAGGGATAACGCATTTCCATGAAAGGGGTGTAATCTGGTCTGGCAATGATGTTTAGGTAGGTGACACGTGTCAATTGACGTCCACGCTTGAATGGGCGGAACCAAGGGTATCCCAGCAGAACATTGCCCAGAGCATCACATCCCCCAACCGGCTTGTCATCTTCGCCACAGTGCAATCCTGGTGCCATCACTTTCCCCAGGGTTTAAAAACAAGTTCACACGTACACGGCCATGCCACCGTGATCTAAAAGAATAAACGGGACCTGCATCGGACAGGGCTAACCTTCTTCCACTGGCTCCCAAGGGTCCAGTTGCCGATGCCGCGTGCCTTCGTAGGCCTTTCGACGAATGGACAGTGGTCATCTGGGCACTCTTGAACCGGATATGCAGCTACGTAGCCCACATACGGCAGCAGGGTGTGATGCCACTGTGGAATTGTGAACATTCCTCCCATGAACGCACTATTAAAAAATTTTCCTGGACTTGTGCCATCAGTAGACGCTTCTGGGGGTTTGGGACCAACGGGAAGTGCCTTCGTTGCCGTTCGCGCATCGATGGCCTTGGGCGCCAACACTCCCTGTCGCAAGTTTTGTGGTTTGTTCCTCCTCGGACCACTCTCTGTAGGATACTACACCACTGCTGACCAGGAGCACCCCACAAGCCTTGCCGTTTTCAAGAGATGCTCTGACCCAGTCGTCTGGCCATGAACAATTTGGCGCCTTGCAAAGATCGCTGCAAGGTCTTTACTGCCTGCCCATATTCTCCTGCATCCAACACATCAACTTCAAGAAACTGACTTCACTTGCTGCTAATATAATCCCACCCTTGACAGGTGCCATTGTAAACAAGATAATGCAATGTTATTCACTTGCAACCTGTCAGTCGTCATAATGTTTTGGCTCATCAGTGTATGTATAATATATTATATAGTATATATTATATTATATATATATATATATATAA
>CM068956.1:83710409-83742495 GCA_035128595.1 Eptatretus atami | reverse complement strand
ACACACACACACACACACCTTCCCAAGGATCATCAAAGATGCTGGACCTCAACGATATTGAGATCTGGGCTTTGAGGGGGCCATTCCTTGTGTTGAAGGACTCCAGCTTCCTCGTTTTTTTTTTCTTTTTCGTTAGTATACATGATCGAGGTTCGTGGAAGAGCTACAGCATAATTGAAGGGAACAAAATTGGAGATTAGAAAAACACCAACAGCAGACTAGGAGTGAGAGTGACAGTGAGATCAAGGGGAGGGAGAGAAGGGCGCATAGGGGTCAACAAGCTGCACACAAGCTGAATGAAACCCAATACGAAGAGAAAGGGGAAAGTTGGGAGGAAACATAAAAAGAATAAACCAACCATCAACTAACAAATGAAAAGAGGTAAGAGATAGGGAGAAAAATCACAATAACCTGGAAAGAGGAGTGCTTGCGAATGGAGTCATTTCAGGTAGAAGGGGGGTATTATAGATCTGAGGTAGCAGTGAACAGTTGTCTTGAAGCCCTGAAGGGAAGAGCAGGACTGAAGAGACTGGGGAAGTTGGTTCTAGAGAGAAAAAAAAGAAACAGATGAGTGGAGGTGAGTAGTGAGCCTGGATTTCGGTCGTTTAACGAGAGGAGGATTATTCGCAGAGCATGTGTAACCTACAGAATCCTGGGAAGGTCAGAGCTAAAGCCACTGTCACACCTTGACGTTTTAGCCAGCGTATGGCAACGTATCAAAATGTAATGTCAAACCATGGCGTACGCTGAACTATTGATGTTTTTTTTCCAGTTTTGGGCGTATTCATAACGAGTTGGACATATGCATAACGTATTAGTAATGTACACAGAACGTTTCGATAACATATAGATAACTTACACTAACGAATGCTTAGCATGTTGTTGGCGTTCACAACTATGCCCAACAATAGTCTAACGTATGCATAGCGCGCGGCAGCGTATCGCCGACGATCACGTGGCGTAGGCTATTAATAGGCTGCCGCTCGACGATTCAAATCATAACCGCACTAGACATCGAAGTGTCAAGGCGCTGTCACACCTTGACGTTTTAGCCAGCATATGCCGACGTATGAAAAATTTGCCGAATACGCTGGCACACGTCGAATACGTTATGGGTAAGTTTTGTATACGTTAAGAGCACGCTGAAGCACGCTGGCATACGTCGTAGTACGCCGATACGTCGACAAATTTTAAGCATGCTCAAATTTTTTCGACATATGCCAGCGTATGACGCACACGTTCCGCATACGCTGGCCATAAGTTGTAGGCACGTCATGCGATCGTTGACACACGTCGACACACGTTACTTGTAAGTTACTCATAAGTCGAAACACGTCGAGGTAATGTTTAGCGTACCCGAAACTTTACTTTCTAACCTATGAGTAACGTGCTTTGAACCTATGAGTAACGTATCTCCAACGCATATTGACATATGTAGACGTATTTGACGTCTTCCGAGACCACAGAACTTACTGAACGTGTTTCTAACTTACAGCTACCGTATAATGGCGTATTGGCAGCGTTTAGGGGAATTGGTATATAAAAATGGGCTTCACACAGGAGGAACCCGTCAGTGTTCCAGACTCCATGGTTTTTTTGTTTTTTTTTCTTCTTCGGCATGACGGTGATGTTGACACTTCGATTTCTAGTGCGGTTATCATTTAAATCGTTGAGCGCCAGCCTATTAATTATATTATATTATATAATTAATAGGCTTTATAATTATATAATTAATTATATTATATTATATAATATTAGTTCCTCCTGTGTGAAGCCCATTTTTATATACCAATTCCCTAAACGCTGCCAATACGCCATTATACGGTAGCTGTAAGTTAGAAACACGTTCAGTAAGTTCTGTGGTCGTCCGGAAGACGTCAAATACGTCAATGTGCGTTGGAGATACGTTACTCATAGGTTCAAAGCACGTTACTCATAGGTTAGAAATAAGTTTCGGGTAGCTAAACATTACCTCGACGTGTTTCGACTTATGAGTAACTTACAAGTAACGTGTGTCGACGTGTGTCAATAATCGCGTAACGTGCCTACAACACGTTACTCATAGGTTAGAAATAAGTTTCGGGTATGCTAAACATTACCTCGACGTGTTTCGACTTATGAGTAACTTACAAGTAACGTGTGTCAATGTGTGTCAACGATCGCGTAACGTGCCCCAACTTATGGTCAGCGTATGCGGAACGTGTGAGTCATACACTGGCATACGTCGAAAATTTTGAGCATGTTAAAATTTGTCGACGAGCTCGGTTACTACGACGTATGCCAGTGTACTACGACGTATGCCAGCGTGCTTCAGCGTGCTCTTAACGTATACAAAACTTACCCATAACGTATTCGACGTGTGCCAGCGTTTTAGACAAATTTTTCATACATCGGCATACGCTGGCTAAATCGTCAAGGTGTGACAGCGGCTTAAGAGAGAGCACATGGTGAAAATGAAGACCTTGTAAGTCTTCAAAACTTCAGATTGGCCAAGGAAAGACCTTGCACGATGAAGGATGCCCAGTTAGGGGCTGGTTTTGGAGCCCATCTTGGAAATATGTTCTGCCCAAGAGAGATCATGGCTGATGTTGAGGCCCAAAAGTTCTGAGTGACTTAACCTCTTCAAGTGGTTTGTTGAGGAAGTAGATGGGAGGGTTTCCCAGATGATGCTTTTGGAGAGACAGTGTGAGTGTGTGGGAAATTGTCAGGGTTGAAAGACATATTTCAAGTGTTAGACCAGCTCCGGATTCTACCAAGGTCTGCGGAGAGGAAAGTGGGGGAAGAGATAGGCAAAATTTTCCAGGGAATCATAGAGATCATCGACACAAGATATGATCACAAAGATAGAATCTGGTATGCAGCCTTGATCTCCAAACTCTCTGCCTATGGCATACAAGGCTAACTCCACACATGGCTTACTAACTTCCCCCAATCTCATAGCCAACATTTGGCTCTCATCAGAATCCTGCCATCTCATTTTCCTGTTGAAGCTCGAGTGATCCAAGACATTGTTCTGGGCCCAGTCTTATTCCTGATCTTCATCAACAATCTTTCTGACTCTGGAAAATCCCCTTTATATATTTTGCTGATGACTCCACCCTCTGTCATAACATCCTTCATCCTTCAGATAGGCAGGCATCAGCCTTTTCCTTTTCTTCAGACCTTCACAAATTTACAAGCTTGTCAAACACTTGGAATATGTCTTTCAATCCTGACAAATCTTACACTCGCACTATCTCTCTCTCTCTCCCTGAAAGGACCGTCTGGCAAACCTTCCCATCTACTTTCTTAACAGTCCTCTTGAGGAAGTTCAATCACTCAAATTCCTGGCTATCATCATCAGCTGTAATCTTTCTTGGGCAAACCACATTTCAAAGTTCGCCTCCAAAGACAGTCGCCAACTGGGGATCCTCCATCGTACCAAATACTTTCTTGGCACACTTGAACTCCTATCCACCTACAAGGCCTTCATTGGCAGCTCAATGGTGTACTGCTGCCCATTTTGGGCTGGTGCCCCTGCTACACATCTTGCTGAAGCTACATCCATGAGCCTATCACTTTCCCATTGCAGACAGGTCAGTGGTCTCTATCTTCTCCTGCCTCCTTTCAGGTCATGCACCCTCTACCCTTTCTCCGCTTTGTCCCACCCCCCAGGTTTCTGGAGATACTCCTAAAATCTGGAAACACTGCTCACCTCCACTCATTTGTTCCTCTTTTTCCCCAACTGTGGAATCAACTTCCACATTCTCTTCAATCTCATTCTTTCCTCCAAGTCTTCAAGACAGCTGTTCACTTCCATCTCTGATCATCCCCTATCCAAAATCATGATATTTTATTCCCCCGTTAACCTTATCCCCTGAACCCCAAGTCCAACTCCTTCCAAATTTCTTGTAACTTGGCAAAAAAATTTTTTGCCAAGTATGTTGGTCTGTAGTGTTTGGCTGTCTGTTACTTGGTGAAATTTTTTTTTACAACTTTGTTGGTCTGTAGTGTTTGCCTGCCTGTCTGTCTGTTTCTTTGTTTGTCACATGATTTTTGGCCACAGTTTTCAAGCAATCGTTGTGAAATGTTTTGCGTGTGTAGCTGACTGGCCAAGGATAGCAACACTTAATTTTGGTGAAGATCTGAATCCGGAACCCGATCTGAGAATTTTTTAAGTGATTCTTCACCAATGAGAGAGATACGGTCAAAAACGATATAGAGCAAAATATCTCAAAAAGGTTATGGGTGGATTCACAAGAAACTTGGTGGACAGGTTGGGAGTGCCACGAGGAAGAATTGATTCAATTTTGGTGAAGATCCGAATCCAGATCTGGATACAAGAATTATTGAATTTTAACTGATTCTTCACCATTGAGAGATGGGGCTAAAAACGAAATAAAGCACAATATCTCAAAAAGTTGTGGATGGATTCGGATGAAACTTGGTGGACAGGTTGGGTGTATTCAGCCTGGCGGAGTTATGTGCTCTACCGAGTGCCGTTCCGTTTCGCCAAGTTGTCACTCTATGAGTGATTTTTCATTTTTCTTTCCTTTTGCTCTGTATCCATCTTGTCCACCCCATGCATCTTCCTCTACACCTCTTTCCTTCGCACATCCCTTATTTGTCAAAATTGCCATCAATTTTCGCCTTCAACCCTGATGTTGGTGTTTCCCCCCCCTCTTTCTACTGTTCCTTTTGTTATGTTGCAGCCTAATACATTCAGTGTTCTAACTCTTCCATGAGCCTTGACTTTGTATACAAACAAAAAGAAAGATGACACGAAGCTTGGAGGTAAGGTAGATACCATAGAGGCAGTGATCATATTCAGGAAAGTCTAGATGCTTCACTGTATTGAGCAAAAGATTGGAAGTTCAACCTAAGCAAGTGTAAGGTGCTGGAGATGGGTACGAATAATTAAAATTGGGATTATAAAATGTAAGTGGAAGTTTTGGAGTGTGGGACACAAGAAGAGGGTCTGGGAGTGGTAACATATACTGGGAGTAAGTAGACAGCACAGTGCCAGGCAGCAATTGGTTAAGCTAAGAGGGGTTTATGATGTGCAGGGAGTCCCCGACTTACGATCACCCGACTTACGAAAACCCGGACTTCCAAACCAACCCCCATCATGTCTTTTGTTTTTTAAATGTCCAAGATATGAACGTTCGCTCGTACTTACGAACCGATCATGGGCTGAACAACTCGGGCCTCGCTGGTTAGGTGGAGCATGAATCTTTCTTCCACAAAATGTAAAGAATCTGAGCATATTGTGGTCTGCAGTATCCAGTGTACTGTGCAGTTCATCCAACAGGCAGTAGATGATACTATAGTCGGCACAGAGGCAGGTGGGATTATGCAGGTTGTTACACCAATCGTTAATGTAGATTAAAAACAAGGTGGGCTCAATAATTGATCCTTGAGGTACTGATGCATTTATTGAAGTTAAATTTGATGTTTTGCCATTGACTACAACCTGGATACGTCTGCCAGTAAAGTCACTGGATAACCACTGCAACAGCTGCCCTCCGACGGACTCCATTATCAGCCAGCATGGCTAGCAATCCCTTGTGCCATACTCTATCAAATGCAGCTTTGTTACTCCTGACGTCTGTTCAGACAAGACATCCACTCATGACTCAGGTATGTCAGTAAGTCTGGGGGCGAATGACCAGGACGGAAGCCAAACTGATTGTTGCTGATGAGGTTATTTTCAATGAGATATTTCCTCAGTGCAGTGTTGATGACTTTCTCCATAGCCTTGCTAATGCAGCTTCGAAGACTGATCGGCCTGTAATTATCTGGGATGGAGCGTGAATTCTTCTTATTCACTGGCACTACATTGGCTATCTTCCAGGAGGAAGGGATGTGGTCACGGTTAAAGCAGAAACGGAACAGTTTGGCAAGAGGTGTGGCAAAGACTGATGCTCATTCTTTGAGAACTCTATTTCCAATTCCATCAGGTCTGGATGTCTTAATTTATGTCACGAGGCTAGAACTTCATTGTGTTTAGGTGAGTGTCAAGATGAGCTGTGAGATCAGGTGGGTCATTTTCAGCATAATCAATTGTACACTTTTATGCAAAATGATCGCAGAAGATATCTTCTTTCTCCGAAGAGGTGAGCAATGGTCTGACCACCCTTCTGCAAGGTTGGGATACTAGAATGTCGTCCTTTCCCTTGTATCCCCTTCACAACCGACCATCAATCATGTCTCCCATCCCTTATTTGTCCAAGTCTTCCCCTCCCCCTATTTTTTCCCTCTACCCTACTGTTGGTGTTCCTCCCCATTTTCTTTCTACTATTCCTTTTGTTATGTTAGTCCCTGATCCGTCCTGTTTTCTAGCTCCTCCACGATCCTCAAACCTTTAGGTTTTTGGCCATCCCTCATATGGACTGTTTCCAGATTTCTTGCTGTTTATGGAAATAAAAATATTTGTTGTTGTTGCCTTTAAATTAATGGTATCGTGAAATCAATTGCAGAGGATTTGTTGTTTGAATGGTTCATCATATTTTTTATTGAATGCTATTTTACACTGTGAGTCACATCTTGCATTGCTGAACATTTTATCATATTTGCTCATTCATTATATGAAGCTATATTTATCACCTACACATGCAAATTTCGGATTTTTTCAGGTAAATTATGTCTTGCAGATGAAAAATTGCATCTGTTATTGTATTTCTTGCATGATTCACGTCTTAAAATCAACTTTTATCGTGTTTGGAACAACAGCACTCCTTTCCCTGTGCCAGGCCTTTCTATACAAAAATCAACAATGATTTTCTCAGTTAGTTGATTATTTTTTTCATTACCTAGAATATTACCAGTTGAAAACATTGCATAATTTCCAAACTTAATGCTTAAGGAAGATCTGAGTATCAAAAGATTGGTTATCATATTTGCATTGACGATGTAGTGATAAGGCTGAAAAGGTGTCGTATTGAAACAGGCTAATTAAATAGCAAACAAAAGAACGGCAAGGATAGTCATCATAAAGATAATATTGTATTGAACTGCTATGTTGAAAAGACTGGAAGGGAAAACTAAACAGATGGGCAATTACAAAGGTGGGAAAAATGGAGGACAAAAAGTTGAAGTAAGCTAAAAGCTGAGACTTATATTGTCAGAAAAAACAGAGGGTCGTCATTGAATGCATGTAGCCCTGAGGGGCTTGAAATTGGTGGATGATAGAAAGATCTGGAGGTGTGAGACCATATGAAAGCCAGTAGAATACAGAAAGGCTGCGAACATGTCTGTTTTTGGAAATGACCAGGCATTTGCTTCTGCTTCCTGCTGAGAATGTGTCGGGCTTTATCCTTAATTCAATCTATATGTGTGGCTACCAAACGGAACAAAGGAGCCTCAGCACAGAGAAGAGCCATTAACAATTGTATTGTTTTGAAGAGCCTTGTAAATAATGATGACCTAGACAAATTTATAACTTGCATTTTTTGACAAAAACAGATAAATGCAACATTAATGAACTGTGTTAGGCTTTGGCTACACCGAGGTATTTTCACCAAAAAGTTTGCTTCCTGGAAGTAATAGCATTAACTCTTGGGGTTTCTTTTATCCCAGCCAATGTTGTAATATGTGATTCTGAACTTGACTCACTCACTTCCCTGACATTAAGCCAGTTTTTATGTGCTTTGGACAAAACGTTTGTTTCCACGCATTCCCGTTTTGTTCCACTTCTTCTCTTTCTTTATTGGCACCTATAAAAAGTAGTCAACAACAATGCAAGCAAGCCATCCAATCAATAAAATTCTTTGTCTGTCTGTCTGTCTGTCTGCATGTTCGCCTTTTTTGCAAAGAACGCTGAGCCGACAACCACAAAATTTGGCACACAGACCAAGTTCAACCCAGGGATTGTCATCAGGTATTTTCATCCACCACCTCAGCCTTCAAAGACTGCAAAGACCCTGAAGATCCTTAAGACCCCTAAGACCTTTTATGACCCCTTACACCCTTCAGATAGATTAGACAGCTTGGAACCTTGACTATTCAGAGCTTTAGATCACTTTGGACCTTTTTAGACCCTTTTTACATGCCTGAGAGTTTCGACCCTTTCAGCTCCTGAGACAATAACTGCAATAGGTGTGTACCCTTTAGACCATCGAGAACCTTTTAAGTGCACACCACACAGAAATCTATAGTCTTCTTACAAAACAGACGATACATATTTCAGCAAGTAATACACAAACTCAACCAACCCAGAGGGTGGGTACTCTGCCATCAAACTATTAAATGTCAGTGTGTGTGAGTGTGTCGGTTTGTGAGTCAGTCAGTCAGTCAGTGTGTGGGTGCCTCCTCCATAATTACAAAACCATGAAACCTATCAGCCTGAACCTTTGTATGCATACGAAGGGAATTCCAAGGAAGTGCAAGAGTGAAGATTGGGTGTTTGGGTTAATTAAAACACCCTTTTTGAAGTTAATTAACAGCTTTATTTAATTACATCCTTCATCAGGAGATCCTTGACCACCTCGCTCTCTGGGGCCTTTAGGCGTGTCTTGGGTTTCCTCGCTGGAGACTGAAGCTGTCATGTTTTTTGGCCTGCTCAACCATGCCTTGACTTGGAACAGGCCACAAAGATTTCTTTAGTTTTTTTTCTCTCAGTTTTCTCTGTTTTTTTTTTTCTTCACTTTCCTCACTCATATTATCGAATGCCTGTTCATCATAGCTACGAATCGCGGCACACATTGCAATGCTTATAAATGCCTGGAGACACCAGCATTTGTGGCTATATTTCATCTCCACACATACGATAACATCGAGAATCTCTTGAACTAAGAAGAATTACAAAATTTAAACTCCATATTTGAACTCAGCAACAGTTCCGACACTACAAAAGTGTTCATTTGGCCAATTCGTACATTGCTTGGGCTTTTCTGGATGCATAGTTTTATCGCCAATTGGTAATTGCTTGCCAAGCCAGGCATTCTGTTGGAGTGCTTGCTTGGGTGCTTAAGCCACTTACTGAGCTGCACAATTCGTATCAGTCAATAGCGGTACAGAGTTCGTGTCCCGATCGGGATGCACATTGGACAGTGACTACAAGGTAGAACTTGACACCTTTATCCAACATATACAGCACACACGGACGTGGTACATATGGGTAGATTTGGATTTGTACGGATTCTCCGCGAGTGTATTGACATGCCATGCCTGTTATGGGTGCCGTGGTGGCAAAGTTTCATCCCGTATATTATGGAGGTTCCATCAGGTTTTCCTTTGTCCTCGCGCCTGTTTCTAAAGCAATTTGTTATTGGATTTGCTTTACAAAGGTTCTATGTTTCTCTTTGTGAGTTTCAAAGCAAAATCTATTTGATAACGCCCAATTTCTGAGCCGTTTGCCATATTAACGTAGTTTCGAAATTACCAAGCCAGTTGTTTTTCCACCAGTCACACGCAGCTGTTTATAACGAATAATGTTTGTCAACATCTCCCTGAACGTCTATATAAATGTAACGTTGCTTTTTGGTGAAAGCTACTCAAGATTTCTGGGTTGTATACAGTACGTACTGCAGTCAGTAATCAAACTGATTCCATCCTTCCGATTCCCCAAAAATTGCCGATATCGGCTGTGTTGTGTGTGTGTGTGTGTGTGTGTGTGTGTGTGTTGTGTGTGTTGTGTGTGTGTGGTGTGTGTGTGTGTGTGTTGTGTGTGTGTTTGTTTGTTTCATAAAGCATTGCATATTATTGCTGCTAACTCTCCTACCCCTCCCTCTCTTTGTCCCATCCTTGCTCTACCCCTCCTAATACAGTGCTGCACCCTCCTCTCTCTCTCTCTCTCTCTCTCTCTCTCTCTCTCTCTCTCTCTCTCTCTCTCTCTCTCTCTGTCTGTCTCTGTTTCTGTCTCTGTCTCTGTCTCTCTCTGGATGTATCCGGATGGTGGTTATGTTTGATGTTGTTATCTCATACGTTTCTGGACGGTGTTATGCAGGCGGTGTTAGTCTCCGGACGCGTCTGGGCGGTGTTGTGTCTGGACGAGTATGGCAGGGTTTTTCTTCAGACGAGTATGGGCGGTGTTTGTCTCCAGACGCGTACGTGTTGTGTTTTGTCTCTGGACTGGTACGGGCAGTGTTTATTTTCCGGATGGGAGTTTGTCTCTGGACAGCTTGGCTCTGGACATGTCCGGGCAGTGTTTGTCTCTGGACAGCTGGCTCTGGACATGTCCGGGCAGTGTTTGTCTCTGGACTGCTTGGCTCTGGACATGTCCGGGCAGTGTTTGTCTCTGGACAGCTTGACTCCGGACGCATCCAGTGGTATTTGTCTCCTGACATGTCCGGGCAACTTTTGTTTCTTTTGCAGACGTTATTTGGATTTCAGCCATTTCATTATTTTGAAATAATGAAAGAAAATGGATTTCAGACATTATTTTGTTTCTGTCTTCACTGCTATTATCTGCAGAATCATTTTGTTGAGACAGTATGAATCGTAATTAATGCTCCACCACACGTCTGCCTTCCCTTCCTTTCACCTCACACTGTCTTCCCTTCCCACACCCCTTCCTCACTCCCCTCCTTCCTCTCCCTTCCCTCTCTCCCCCTCTATCTCCTCACTCTCTCCCCACTCCGCTCTTCTCTCCCCTCTCCCCCTCCCCCCCCCCCTCAGTGTTACCGTCAGCGAAATGACAGTTGGTATATGCTCGTCGTCAATAATGTCATTACTCTAATCAATTGAGATGAGTCGTTATGCTAAGTCGTTATCAATTGAGATGAGGACCACATATGACAGATGTCCTGTGATATTGTAGAGTGGAAGGAGCTCGTTATGAGCTTCAGCTTTGAGAAAGAGTGCTCTGCCGATGCAATGGTTCCCAGCATCGTTATAACACCCACAGAGCCACGTGCACATTTGGGTGAGTGAGTGAGTTCTTGGTTAAGTAGCTCGGTGATTCTAACAGAGTGCATCTTTCCAGCAGCTCGTTAGGTTCCAGTTCAGTTGAATTTGAATCTGATAGCAGGATATGCAGGTCAAAATTCAGCTTTTTCTAAGATCACTGTCACTCAAAGCTTTTGTGGCTGCAATGTTGAATCGAAAGTTGAATGGCTTGAAGGATGCAGCACAACTGCTCGCATCTGTTGTCAACTGTAGAGAGGCAAACATGAATCACCTTGTCGAAAAATTCAACTTTGAAATTCTTATGTGGGTCTGAAACCGGTTCATCTGCAGACTTGTGTGAGAAGTCCCATTTTTTTTGCTACGCACACAAATTGACTCAAATTTACAGCACTTACTCCGGCTGGTGGAAGTACTCAGGGACTTAAAAGCTTAGGTTCTGTCATTTTATTGGGATTGTGTGTGCACTGCAGTACTGGAATTTTCAAGATGCTTTGAAAAAAATAACAAGCTAATGTGGGGGGTCCTTTTGTGGAGGGGGGCATGGGCGCTTCACTGCCACCATCTTCATGGGAGCCTTACGGAGTTCCTGACTGAGAATGGGATGCGTGAGAAATGTGAGAGTGCAACGGATGGGTTGACTTTTATTTAAATTACCATTCACACAGCCGTGGATCCTGTGGAGTGCATCACCAGCCTGGAACGAAGGATTTCACTTAGAATCTGTACTTGAAGGAGTGTCCTTCAGGCATGGCCAAAACATCACAGTTATTGCACCAAATGCTGGAAATGTTGGAATGAAGGAGAAATCGATTCCGTGAGTAAGCTCATTTAACCTTTTTGAAATGTAAGCATTCTGGTGATGAGTAACCTCATGTAAATTAAGCTAGCTTACTCTTAATCAATGTACCATCCTCTTTAACAGAAGAGCTGCTGCTGAAACAGCCTTATGGTGAGGAATACACTCGGTGGGTTAACTTTGCTTCAGCAGCCTATTCATCTGTCTGAGAAAGCCTGGTGTTGGCTTAACGTTCAAGTTACGATCTTCGGGTCTTGAGCTTGAGCTCCTGTCCCACCGTTAAATAACACCAGGTTGGTTGACTCAGCCTGTCATCCTTCTGAGGTCAGCAAAATGAGTACCAGCTTACTGGTAACAGGGGGAACTGCATCAGTATCAAAGGTGTGCTTACAGAAAGTATGCGACCAGCAGTCACAGGCTGAATTGGAAACTACAACATCTGTTCGAGGTGTCGTTGATACACTGCCCAATTTGGTTTGGTGCTTCACCTATTTTAAACTAAAGGAAGATGCTTTCATCGAAGTCTATTTCGGAAGAAGAAACTTTTGTCTTGCAATTATCTCAGACTCATTGAGGAGCTTGTTCACGTTGGGACACCTGAAGGTACTTTTGTGTGAATCAAAATGATATCAGTCGATTATTATAGACAAAATAGTGTGTGGGATTTCGTTGTCATAATCTACACTAAAATGTTGATCAAAATCCAGAAACGAGACTTAAGGCTCAATCAGCTTATGTGTTTGATTGATTAATTGATTGATTGTTTGGTTGGCATGAGAATTGAACCAGCTGAGATCCCAGTATGATGAACTGTATTGCTCAGGTGGGAACGTCCCACAGGGCAACCCTATGTGCAAATAAATTAACAATCGTTTATGAATAGATGTTAATAGCATTCAGCACAGTGCCTAAAATTACGTGATTCAGTGATATTACATCAAGGCAGAGAAATTATAAATGATTCATATATACCTTTCCATGAAGACATCTCACCTCTGTAATTTCATATAATGCAATTACATGCTCTGGGTGGAAATGCTCTAATTTGCAAGAGCATGTATTATTATTTTTCTTTTTTTATCTCAAACATGCAATCTTATTATTACAAGGTTAACTTAATGAAAAATTTTCCCTGATCTGTCACTCATAATACATCTCTGCGCATTTGCGCAACATCCAGATATATCTTCGCCAAACAAATGCAATCCTTTTCTTCTTCATTTTTTTTTCCCCGGTGGCCAAGAAGAGTGGAGCCTGTGATTTATATAATGAAATAATTTTCCGCAATCCTCTTTGTGGTTGTTCATCAGATTACAAGGCTGCATGACAGCCTCATTAATTTGTGTAGCAAAAAAAAATGACGTGACAGGCTCGGGGAAAACCAGATTTCAAAGGCATCTCTGACCTCTGTGATTCCATGGCAGTGAGAGATTGCATGGATCCAGATTTGTGTTAATAACCGGGCTCGCGCAGCAATCGAGCGCTTTGCATATGTTAAATGGAGAGCATCGCTTGGGAAGCTGCGTGCAACTTTGCATTCGTTAGGTAACAAGAATGTAATGATGTAATTGTTCACAGTTGTAAAATTATCTTGGTTTTAAACGAGGAAAAATGTTACCAATATTTCGCTTTAATTAGAAAGCTTTGTTTGAAAGTTAACCTCTGGAACTTAGGGTCCTGCATACTCGGCACGCGCGTATGCAACTGTTCAACTCCTTTCCGAAGCTGGGAAGATTGAGTTATTATCCCCTGGGCTTGACCTAACTTGGGTTTTTCTGATGCGGCTCAATTTACGGTACAAAAAGAGTCGGTATGTTGAAAAGGGGGGGGGGGGGGGGGGGGGAGGGATGGTAAGAGAATGATGTTAAACAGGGTTTGAAATGCAAGACAAAATTGAAAAGACCTTGTCATTAAATGGTTAACTGTGATCTTTGGAAAAGCTTGGTTTGGTGACTGAAAGTTTGTAAGATGTGTTTGATAATAATGGCTTTTGGCCATCAGATAGCATCTGGACCAATTAGCTTTTACAGGTGTTGCACAGGGAAATTGGCTGATCCAGGTGCAGACATGCTTGGGTTCTCTGATGGTGTTCTGCACATATCCATGTTGAGCAAAAATCAGCTGTGAGCTGGATAAATTTTACACAGCCTGGCATGTGAGAGACAGGCAGAGAAGGGCACATGGATAGGCAGTTATTAGCACATGATTCACTGGCGAGCCAATCAACTAACTGTCATCAACTGGGTGATGACAGATTTTGGGTGTCATATATGCATGCTTGTTCCCATCGACTCGCATGTTCCCTTCGTTAAATCGCTTGGTGCTGACTGAAAGTCATTCCACCCAAACTAGTCATTTATTTCCCTCTGTATCTTTCTCTCACTCTCCTTTGAGACAGGTGCAATTTGGTTCATGCTGTTACTTCCTTTTCCTTGCAATCTACTAATTCATGTTTCTGTGCTCCGTTATCGATCCCATAGCACAAATCTTTCTTTCTTTGATTTCTATACATGCTCTTGCTTCATTTTCTCTTCCCACTAGCCTTTTCCCTTCCCCTCAATCCTTCACTTACCCCATTGAGCTCCCACAATCGCTCCCCATTTCTTTCCCTCTACCTCGCATCGCCCACGCTTACTCTCCCTCTCCCCCACTCACTCATGCTCAATCCTCCCTCCCTCCATCTCGCTCCTTCCAGTGTGCTCTCCCGCTCACCGACTCCATTCGTCTTCCCAATGGGCCTCAATGAGATAGGCCGGGGCGTTTCAGCCCATCTGACATGGATCATGGCCCTGCCTCTGCCACCGCAGCCGCTCACTGCACCAATGCGCCCGTACGTTATGATCCGGCAGTGTGGCTCCACCATCAGTCCTGGGCGATTCGCAGCACCTGCCTCTGTAGCCCGCCGGCCATGCATCGGGTCAGTGGCATGGCATGGCCTGCCCGGTGGAGCCCTTTTCAAAGACTTGCAAGGCTGGCCTGGGCCTTGTCTGCCAGCTGCCCTGCTTGCAATTTACGGTGGCCATGGCAGCTCAATGCTAAAGGTAAAGGCCTGCCTGCAGCCCTGCTAGCATCCGTGGCTCGGCCAAGCACCATGGGCCTGATTGAGGAGTGCACGCAAGGCTCGCGGGCAGTCAGAAAACTGTGAGCTCTTTAGATGGTGGAAGAACCTTTGGTGAACCCTAGCCAAACTACCACAAAAAGTATAACTAAAACCTCACCAAGAGAAGAACACACATGCAATATAACAGTGACTGTATTTTCATGATATGAACAATACTTTTCTTATTAAGTATTATGAATGAAATGTAATCACATGGAGTATGATTGTTGAATTTATTATATGGGCACTGGTTTGTTGAGTTGAAATATTTTTTATGAATCATCTCTGTATGTCTACATTGTAACCTTTTAAGGTATACACTAAGAAAATGCTTGCCTTTGTGTGTCACCATTATGGAAGTGTTTGCATTACTATAAACATCGATTACAATCCATTTGCAATACCAATCGAACTTTAACCTCATCCCGGTGAGAAAAGCTAATGTTCATCAGGTATTTATATATTCATTGATGAAGAAGCAAAATAAAAGTATCTTTTTTTAACACTAAAAGTATTGAATTGCGTGGTACGAGTTCTTTCGCTCGATTTTGTAGAAGCGACCAATTTGTTTTAACACAACGAGTTCATTTCTCTGCATGTGGAAAATACAAAATGGAGGTGAATGCCAAAATGCAAGGTGCACATTTTGGACAAAATAACCTTTGAAAAGAGCAAAATTCTTTCATTGAAAAAGGAGTAAACGAACCAGCCCATTGGACTCCTGCTTTCCTTTGAGTTTTGAAAGTTTTTCTCCCCGACTGTCGACTGCTGCCTGCACACCCACAAGATGGTTCAGAGGTAGTGCACTTACCTTTGAGGGGTTTCGTCTGGGTTAGATTCCCGGCCCGGCTATAAACTGTTGGATTGGCACTTGGCAGCCCGGGCATTCCATTGCAAAGTGCACGGTCTCACAGATGGATATTAAACCTGGTGTCTCGTCTGCTGTGAAGATCCCACTGTGTATTTCATGAAGAGTGAGTGAGTTATCGCCGGCACACTGAGCAAATGACAAATTCCTGCCACCTTGAGTCAAAGTCAGGCCGATAGTCAGCCGGTTCATGAAATACGAGGTCCGTCTAAAAAGTAGCGGGACTGACTTCACAGGAATTTTATTCCAAAAAATATATTGAAATCACAGCTTGTCCCATTCAAAATAGTTTCCCTCCAGTCTCACACACTTTTCTATCCTCTTCTTCCACGCTTTGATGCACCCCCAGAAGGCTTCTTCTGGAATCCTCCAGAGCTCCGTCATCACGGCTCTTTTGATGACCTCCACATCAGGAAACCGGGTCCCCTTGATCACCCCCTTGGGCTTGGGGAATAGTAAAAAATCACAAGGGGCCAAGTCTGGCGAATACGGGGGTTGCTCCAGAGTTGGCACGTTCCTCTCCGCGCAGAAACTGTCAGATGCTCAGGCACTGAGCAGGGGCGTTGTCATGGTGGAGCACCCAGGCGTTGTTTCTCCCACAGATCCTCCTCTTGTCCCGGACTGATTTCATGAGGCGCCGGAGGATCTCCTTGTACACAAATTGATTCACTGTTTGACCCTGTGGTAGAAACTCGAAGTGGACGATTCCCTTGACGTCAAAAACGCGATGAGCATCACCTTGACCTTCGACTTCGACATCCTTGCTTTCTTTGGTCTTGGTGATGCCGGGTTTTTCCACTGACGACTCTGCCATTTGGTCTCGGGATCGTGTTCGAATATCCACGATTCATTGCCAGTAATGACTCTCCAAGCAAGTCTGGATCATCCTCGAGGTGCTCGATAATGTCTTGACAGGCAGTGACTCTTTGCTGTTTCTGGTCCTTGGACAACAGCTTGGGGACCATCTTTGCGCACACCTTGCGCATTTCGTGATTTTCAGTGATGATGCTCCAGACGGTGTCCTTGTTTATGGAAAGTTCCTCAGCAATCATCTGCACCGTGAGTCGATGATCTACGCACACCATCTGTTCACATGCTCGATGTTGTCCGCATTTCTGCTCGTTGAAGGTCTTCCAGACCATGGATCATCTTAAACCCTCTCCCGTCCTTCTTTGAACCTCTTGTGCCATTCAAATGCACGTGTGCGTGACATCGTTTCTTCACCATAGACTTGCTGCAGCATTGCGAAGGATTCCAAAGGTGTTTTGCCAAGCTTGGCAAGAAACTTCAGATTGGCTCTCTGCTCATGACTCAGTGCGACGACTCGGATGAGACAACGTGTAAAGCACGACCTGCAAAAAATCACACCATGAGCAGTCAACCATCACCAATCATATATATTGCTGGAATGTTGCGAAAGACTGTGACGCAACCCGTTCATTGAAGTTGTGTCAGTGGTACACACTGTTACATCGAAGCGTGGAAAAACACAGCAGGCTCAGTCCCGTTACTTTTTCTATGGACCTCGTAATTAAGCCTAAAATATTCTCCAGCCGATCCAACAAAAAGATGGGAATATTTGATTGATCAAAATGGTAGTAGTAGTAGTAGTAGGCCATGCCCAGGAAATCGTAGCTATGCTTCCTCATTACTCAGAGGTTAATAAACAAGCAAAGGCCTGGAAAATGGTCTGCACTGGATAGTCTCCCTCTCTCCCTATCTTCCTCTCTCCCCTATCTCCCTCTCTCCTCTCTCCCTCTCTCCCTCTCTCAACTTCCCCCCACCCCCCCCCTTCCCCTCTCTCCCTCTCTCAACTCTCCCACCACCCCCTTCCCTCTCTCTCCTCTCTCAACTCTCCCACCACCCCCCTCCCCCTATCTCCCTCTCTCAACTCTCCCCCCACCCCTTCCCCCTCTCTCCCCTCTCAACTCTCCCACCACCCCCTCCCCCTCTCCCAACTCTCCCACCACCCCCTCCCCCTCTCCATGCAATGTTATGCGATTTGGAAGTGTCCAATGTCCATGTTATGGAGTTTGGTATCCAAAGGCGTTACAAATGGTGCCATGTTGGAAGAAGAAATAGCAACTGACACCATTCATGTAAAGTAGCACCACACTTGGGTCTTCTCAGGTTTGAATATTTTCCATGGACAATATCAAACAAATGTTACTTTTTAACCACTAGAGAGTGTGGTTTCACTCAATTCATTCTCTTCAATACCACACTTTCAAATCATGTAACCCACCACAGATTGCTCGGCACACATGTGCATAAGCCCCAAGTAACGAAGTTCATCGGGGTGGCCCTGATGTACGTATTGCATGCCTGCCAGATAAGGATTGTAACATGGAACGACTGAATAAACTTTTAAAGAAGCCAAAAATACTTGCAAACATCCCTGCGAGAAAGAGGTGTTTCTCTGCACAATGAAAGATTTGGAGACGTTCCTGATGAACTCATGCAAAAAGTTGATATCTTACAGTTCGTACTGCAAGAACTCCCAATGATGTGAGCCTGTGAAAGGCTGAAGGTTCGTCGATGGTGCGTTCTATACAAACCTCCGTGCTTCTTAACACTGATGGGAAGATCGTATCTTGGGCTTGTCGATGCAAAAGGTAAGTTTAAAATGATGATATTTACCATTAATCATGTTTTGGAGGAGGTCGTGTGGGAGTGAGAGTTGTATGGGTTGCGACACTGTTATAAATATATATCTTTTGTTTGGTTCCGTGGCCACAAGAGAAGTTATGTTGGATTTTTGCATCTACAGTATTGGTGAAAGGAGATTTGTGCGTGCGTAGCCACCACTAGCTAATTGTATTAACAGGGAATAGTATGAACCCAATTCCTGTCTTCCACAGATATTTCTCGTGTTCCTATATTCCGTGAATCCGATTTGCATTCAGGAACAGAACAATTATGGTTAACCATTTTGAATTGCCACTCTGTTGTCTACTATGGTAAAACATGGTGAAGGCTCTGTTCATGTTTGAGGATGTATTTCTGCTCCTGGTGTTGATGATTTGGTGAAATTGATGGAACAATAAATGCTGACAAGTGACAAGTACTGCACAAGCATATCCTATTTCATGAAATAATTTAATTGTACAAATTTATCATTTTATCTATATCCGATGCAGTAATTCCTTTCTTACCATTATATAATGTAAATTAACATTCACACCTCTTCATGAAATTAAACATCATATTGCTCTCTCGCTGCGGTTGCTTTGGCCAGATGTTGACGCACAACAACTACTTTTTCTGGAGAAAGAATATGAAGAAAAAAAAAAACTTCAAAGCATTTTCTGCATCACATTGAGTAGTTTTATATTTGTATTGAATATTTATTTTCAAAATGAGTGTGGCGCAGAAGTTGATCACAGAACTGGCAGATTACCATTTCTGGGACAAAGAAGAAAACCAAACCAGTCGATCTGCATATACTACATGAATAATAAGTCAAAAGAGGTTGGAGTGGGTCGAGAGACTTTAATATGGGGCTGGGCCAACATCAGTTAAGAGTTAATTTCTCTTGAAATGGATATTACATCAATTACCAGGCTATATAAAAAGTAATCAGAGAGATAGAGGATTGCTACCCCAGTTGTCATGACTGTTGCTCTGTCCCTGCACTTGAGAGTTCTCAGCCTTTGCCTGACCCTCCAATCTCCTTCAAATCACATAACCTCCAAGGCACAACCTGACAGCACTCTTCATCACTCATCCCTGCAGAATCTTCATACCTTAATTTTTGACTCCATTTTACCATTCCAACAAGGCAGGCGGTGTGCACCCCGCTCGCTTATTAAATGCGTAATGACATCGCCACATCAGCTCTCTATTGCCAACAGGCAAGGTGTGGAAGCATTTCATTGGTGTAGTCGTGTGATTCTTAATAGACTTCATAGCTGCTCTTCCACTTTCATACCGACAAGCCACAGATCTGTAATTACTGGATGACATACAGTACATAAAACCTCATACCCAAGGTACAATTATTGGCAGTTTCTGCATTTCCCCAACTGATTTAACTAGGTATCCTCACACCCTAATTAATATGATGGTGTGAAGTGTGTATCTTTGGACCCAACTTGGCTTTCAAAAGACATTTTAACTTTAGTAAATCTTTCATGGGTTCACAATGCATCCTTGCTATCACTGTGACTCACACATGGCATTACACTGGATTAGATTTAAATTCCATGGAGATCACTAATGATTATTCTTTTATTGCCTGGACTAAAGTTACCTCTTTTAAAGTGTGTATACCTTTTTAAACAGCTAGATGCTTCTGATTAATTTTTGCCAGGTTTTTATTTATTTATTTGTCCTGCTTGTAAAAGTAGCCCCACTGGTTAACTAAATGCCAGGCTGTATATGGGACTGTCAGATGAGACTAGCAGCCATTGAATCCCGATAAACTGTAATCAATGTCAGGCAGCATGCATCTTACTTGTCCTTAGCCACTCATGCTGCTGTATTTGAAGAACCGATTTATCATTGTTTTAATATGTACAAGCATATTCAAAATGTAAGCACCGTGAGGCTCTATTATTTCTACGTTGTCATAATGAGCTGAAAATATGGCAGGCATTCTCTTATTTTTTTGGTGGGAGTGGGGTGTATTGGTGAAATACTGGGCAGAAGGTTAAAATCATTTTTTAGATGTATCGTAGTGGTAAGTGGTAAGGCAATTCAATGAAGGGGTACGAAAGTGGAGCAAAAAGGGAGTGAGAGAAATTGGTGGGAGGAGGTTGATGATGGAACCTTAATTACCTCCGCCATCGAAGGTGAAGAAGGTTCTGTTTTCACCCCTTTCTGTCTGTTTGTGTACAGAATATCTCAAAAAGTTGTGGACGGATCCGGATGAAATTTTGTGGACAGATTCAGTGTTTGACAAGGACAAACTGATTAGATTTTGGTGAAGATCCAGATCCGGATCCCACGACTAAATTTTTAAAGTGATTCTTCACCGTTGGCAGATCGGGCCAAAAATGTTTTTTTTAAAAGCACGATATCTCAAAAAGTTGTGGACTGATTCAGATGAAACTTGATGGATATGTTGGGTGTGTGACAAGGAAGAACTGGTTCAATTTTGGTGAAGATCCAGATCCGGATTCGATCTGATAAGTTTTTTTAAGTGATTCTTCACCAGTGGGAGATGGGGCTAAACTAAATATTGCATGATATCTCAAAATTGTGGACAGATTCGGAAGAAACTTGGTGGACAGGTTGGGTGTGCTGCAAGGAAGAAATGATTTAATTTGGTGAAGATCCGAATCCGATCTGGATATGAGAATTATTTAATTTTAAAATTGATTCTTCACCATTAAGAGATGGGGCCAAAAACGATATATAACATGATATTCAAAAATATATTGGGCCGATATGTTCTCGTGGATCAGGCGTTGCATGGTGGAGGTATGCACTCTACCGAGTGCCCTTCTAGTTTTTTTATGAACTTATAATAAACTTAATTTTCAAGACTTATAATGGTGTCAACATGTGGTAGCCATGGTAGTAAATGAGGGTGGATCAAGAGTTACGTGGACGATCAATCATGAAAGATGGAAAAGTTGTTGATACTTGAAATTGCAGAAAAATTGAATGCCAATGTTGGAAAATGTTTTATTTTTACTCGAGATGCACTCAGGTTCGTTAGGGTTAGCATACGTCCGGTTTTCCCCGGACATGTCCTCCTTTTCAGTCCTTAAATCTCCGTTCGGCCAGGTTTTTAAAGATATAAAAATACCAGGATTTTGCCTTTTTAACCCAATTTAAATGGTGAAACATTTTCGTACATTTTCTTATGTTGATGTAATGTTTGGACCAGGACAGTTTGGTAACAGGCCTGTACTACTCCGTAATGGACTTGCTCGAACATCGGTAATACCCATCCTCTTCCTGTGGAGAGAGAGAGAGAGAGGAGAGAGAGAGAGAGAGAGAGAGAGAGAGAGAGAGAGAGAGAGAGAGAGTCGTAGTTCATGAGCTGGTCACCTAAAAAGGTGGAGTTGTTACATGTTTTTCAAAACATCATCCACTTTCCACTTTGACTACAGACCAGAAAACCACAGATATCTAGATATCTTAGTATGAGAAGAAAGGTAATTTTGTCTAGTTTAATGTGGAAAAACAGAAATAAAAAAATGCAATAGTTTTTGTGCAACAGGAAAATAAGTGATACAAGTCAGGGGTGGAGTAAACAGGCGGATGTGGCGGAGGCGGCAGATGTGGTGGAGTCAAATTTGGAATAAACAATTTATTTCAATCAATAAGCTTTAATCTAATCTATTTGTTATTTTTAAGGTGAGTAACACTTGGGACTTGCTGTTGCATGATGCAAAATTGATTATTCAACTCGTTATTATTCAGCAAACCCTGACCAATATGTGCAAACTCCTAAAAGAATCTAGTAAATACTCTTTACATAGTTATGTATCTAGCAGATTCTCAGGATTAATTTGGCACTTGGAATTGTCCAAAACAGCCAAAGGATAACTGATCCACATCCAATTTACTCAGAAAGGGTGAATTCGAGATAAACGCGAAATGTTTTTCCTCGTAATGCATTATCCATTAAAGTTCATATTAAAAATACCACATTCGCCGTTAATTAGTGGTTTTTGCTAATTTTTTTCACACAAGTGCATGTAGCTCGGTGATGTCTATACAACACAGAGAAAACTGAAAAATTGAATATTTTGACCCTGTAACGCAAATGATGACCAGTTCATGAACTACGACCAGAGAGAGAAGAGAGGGAAGAGAGAGAGAGAGAGAGAGAGAGAGAGAGGAAGAGAGAGAGTAGGAGAGAGAGGAGAGAGAGGAAGAGAGAGAGAGAGAGAGAAGAGAGAGAGAGAGGTAGAGAGAGAGGAGCAGAGAGAGAGGAATTGGAGAGAAGAGAAGAGAGGATGGCACAGAGTTAAAGAGAGCCAGGGGTTAGGAAGAGAAAGGATATCTGCATAGAGTACGAAGTAATTTCGATGTAAGAGGTAGTTATACATAGAGAGAATGGCGAAGAGAGTATGAGAGAGGAGACGTAGAGATGTAGATGATGAAGAGGAGAGAGGGTTGGAGAAGAAGAGGGGATAGTTGACACAGTAAGAGAGAGAGGGGTTTGTAGTGAGCAAGGGGAAGATAGGAGTTTCGTTACTGAATGAAAAAGGATGACGAAAGTAGAGGTGAAGATATAAGCGAAAGATGCAAGAGGAGTTTATGAGGAGGGCAAGATGTCATAGGAGACGAGAGCAGAGAGAGGCAAGAGACGACAGATGAGAGTGAGAGAGATGTATGAGTACAGACGAGAGCAGGAGGAAGAGAAGCAGAGCAGAGAGTTAGAGTAGAGGCACGGTAAGAAAGAAAGTAAAACAAGAGAAGTGAGTTAATGATGAAGAGATTGAAAGGAGATTGAACTGGAGAGTTGGTATAGGAAGAAGATATGGTAGTGGAATGAAGAAGAGAGAGCAAAGATGTGGACTCCAGCGTTAGCAGAAAAATGTAGCAGGACAGCGTCTCGATCGCAGGCGCAGAAGATCGCGACGAATTTGCACGAAGTAGAGTTGAGAGGAGAGACGCACCGATGACTAGAGAGAGAGTAGATAGAGAGAGAGAGAGAGAGAGAGAGCAGAGAAGATATTGGACAGAGGAAGAGGGAAGAGATGAGATCTGAGATGGGTGTTGAGAGACGAGACGAGAGGAATGAGGTGTGACGAGAGAAGGAGTAGACGAGAGAAGGAGAGAGAGAGAGTTTAGAGAGAGAGAGAGAGAGAGAGGAAGAAGAGAGAGAGCGAGTTAGAGAGAGAGAGAGAGAAGTAGAGAGAGGAGAGAGAGAGAGGAGCGAGAGAAGAGAGAGAGTATGTCCAGTGGTGTGCTCAGTCCTATGGTATAAGTGTTCCTTTTTTCTGAAGTCAGTACCATATATCACCATACTTGGTCAGAGTCTCTTCAAAGAGCTGTTTTACAATGCTAAATACGATAGTTGCAATCTCATGTGGACTTTCGGACAAAAACATATGGTTTTTTCCAGTATTATAAATCTCAATATTTTGGCTGAAAGAATGGCGTTTGCAGTCAAATCAATCGAAACACAACCTAATGAGACAATAGCCGATACGATTGCCCATACGGAAAGAGACGTCTTGAAAAAGAGTGTCTATATTTCGAGTGTCCTTATACTAGTGGAGTGTCCTCTTGTTTTTTTGAAAGCTTCAAACATTGGTAAACCCAGGTTTTGCAAGTAGATACTAAAGGAGCCCTCCATCGAGCTGGTACCCATGCAAAGGACTATAAGTACTCTCTAGCAAAGATGGGTTGTCAAGTTTTACAAGTGATCCTTCGATTGCAGTCCAGATTTTTTCATTCTTGTGATTCCTCATCTGCTTTGGATTACTACCTCAAATGGAACCTTGGATGGTATTAACTGTTTTACGAAAAATGCAGAAGTAAGAGAGTCAATAAGCGTCTTGTACCCTTTCGAAATGGAAACTTTACTCTTCGCTGCGTAACTTTTTCTATGCGAATGGCAATCAAGGGGCCAATACCAATAACTGTATGTGACTAATGTCTCATCTTGTGATGTCGGTGATGCAAGGCTTGGAGAACACCTATGAGAAATGGTTGAAACTCTCATCAACTATCAATGTACGCTTTTGAAGTTGTGGGATTATTATAAATGCAATGGTCCGTCCTGTGAACTAACGCTTGTGATGCTGAGTGCGCTTAATGTTTTTGGCGAATTCTGTGTGTCATGGAGGTTTCGATATGTGTTTAACTTAGAATTTGTTAAAATACTCCACACCAGTAATCATGCGGTGGTGGCATGCATGTTAATACGATTTGCAAATTTCTAGACACAAGTCGTGAATACAATTATTTTCTGATTGAATTAATCACTGACAAGAAAATCACAAGAAAGAGGTCAATTCAAATTATGAGTCTAGTATATAATTTATATAGCAAATAGATGTAGATGTTGGATGATTCATAGGAACAGGAAAAACGGGAAAGCAAATCATCTCACATTTAAACTAAAATGCGCATCAAACTCTAATATTTATCCGGACTTATTGAATTGATGTTCCTACAGCTTGTGTATTTGAAATGCAGATAATTCAAATAACAAGAACGGCCAGACTAACTTTGTCACATTGATTGGGTCAGCTATCTTTTCTCAAACAAAAAATATATATAACACACTGAGGTTTTCTCTCGTTCTATGATTAAAAGGAGTCAATGAAATAAAAATCTTCTGACCTATCTTGTATTACAGTCTAGGCTCAATGGATTACCGAGTGATGTGGGGATAGACATGGACGGTAGAGGAACAATTCGTAACTGACATTCGGGCAGCGAACAACATGAGGCTGCGGTTTATGTCGGTGTAGTTAATGCTTCTCGCGTTGTTGGCTTAAGCGGTTAAGGTGGCTGGTTTATAGATCTAGGGTCCTTGAGTCTTGAGGTCCCCTGTCGTCATTGATTAACACCTAGTGGGCGCTGACGTCAGCTGTCACCTTCTGAGGTTGAGCAAAATGAGTATCAATGTACTGGTACATTCTAGAGGGTACGGCATAGCGGCAAACAGCTGTGCCACAAGAGAATGCATGCAACCACAACCTACAGGCTGCACACAATAGCTAATGCAGGTAAAGATGATGCACCGGTAATAACGCATGGAGGATTAACCTCTGACGCGCTCCACAGAAGAAGTGGGCACTGAGTGATGATTACGCGATCGTTCGCTGAGCAGATCACAGTATGGAAACATGCGCCGATTATTTGAAGGTTAGATACGCGGAAGTGGGGATTCGAACTAAACTTGAGGAGACTAGTAGTTTCACAGTGGGAGAAAAAGAAATGTAGCAGTGCACTTAACTTCACCGAGGGGCAAATGGAAAGATCGAGGATGATATGAGCACGTTAGTTCCAAAGAGTGAGTGGGACCAAAGTTGGTCTGCAAACGACATCAACATGCAAGCTCTATGTTTCTGTGATAGTATGTAGAGGATGAAAATAGATTAATCGCTCACATGTTTTAATAATGTTTCATGAGTTGTTTGCATCACGGTCATCCAACACATCGTGCCAAGATAATTATCAAATGTGTTGGCCCACGTGCATGTTATTGAGACATGTCCTTCAAATAAACACGGAATGAATTTGCCACAAAACGTTATAAAAGATCCCGGGAAGGCGGCACTCGACATTTAAAGAGCACCATGGGGAAAGGACCTTGAAAGCGTTGTTCTCAACCTTAGGCCTCGCCGAATGAAGGTGAGGAGGTTATGTTTTCCCTCCTTCTCTATCTTCTTTGTTTGTCTGTTTGTTGTTGTACAGGATATGCTTTAAAAAGTTTGTGGACAGATCCGGATGACAATTTTGTGGACAAGGTTGGGTGTTGTGACAAGGACGACTGCTTGGTATTTTTTTGGATGAAGATCCTGAGAATGCCGAATCCGCACTAGGTTTTAAAAGTGAATTCTTCAACGCATTGAGAGATAGCGGCCCAACAAACGATATTAATAAATTGGGTATAAAAGTAGCGCATGAATTAGTCTCACACAAGTGGTTTGTGGACATGAAATTCTGTGATAGGAAACTATGGTGATATACAGGTTTTGGGTGTATCGCAGGTAACGATATTTATATATGATATTCGAGAACTGTTGGTGCATAGGGATGCCGATGAACATCGCGGATCTGGGATAGAACGGATTGTAAGGAACGAAAAGGGGACATGTATTTTAAAATTTATTACGCTTTATCTAAAGTGATTCTTTCACCGGTGAACCTTGAGGAGATGGGAGCGGCCATAATAAAAAACGAGAATAGAAATAGTCACTCCTAAGTATCCGCACTCGATATTTCAAACATGGTAATTGGCCTCGATAACAACTGAGTCGCTTATTCTCCGATGCGTTAAAGAAATGATTCTAAAGACATTTGTCCCAACACTTTGGCAGTGAATCTCGGAGCGTAACAGGTTTTGCTCGCTAGTGCCCAATTTCAAGGGTAATTCTAAACAAATACACTTGTTCCATCTCCTTGAGTGCCCAGCTGTTCACTAGTAATTCGAACTCCGCCAGCCTCACGTAACTCTTGATCCAGAGTGAACGCCGAGGTCATATATTTCACCGCTCTCAACTCAGGTGCTGTTTGTTATGTGGAAGAAACACATAATTAATTGTCGATACACGCAATTGTATACATGCTCAAATTGTATTATCTTATTGTTGCTAAAGGTGTCATAGTTATTAAAATTTATTTTATAATGTCTATACAGTGGAGAAAAAACAGAAAGGGCAACTTGGCCTTAGTACAGTTGTATGTTTCCGAGCTTACTAATCACCTACCAGCCCAAGAGTCTTTCTACATGATGATCCCTAAAAAATATTCGATAAAAGGATGCCTGACTTCCAATATGAAACATAACTAATCGGGGTGCACCTGGATATGATAATCACTTTTTTGATCACTTTATTGCCATCATGATTATGTCTCACAGTAATCTCCTCTATTCTTCACTAGTCGTGGATACATCTGGTCTTATTAAGAATATGCGAACTAGTTCGAGTCTCATTTTAGAGCCCCAAATTAGCGGTCTTATGACAGCTATATTACAGTGTTTGAGTCAATTTTATAAGCAGTTACATCGAATACATCATTCTTTGTGAATGTCAAGCTCTCGTGTATAAGAGGATTTGCTTCGAGGCTGATGTTTCAGTGAGAGTCCATTCGACATGTTTCAGCTCAAGCATTCATGTTTCTTCTCCGTATATTACGAAATTAAGATTCTCCTTTGGTATGGCTATCCAACGTGTGGGGAAATTGAGTTATTTTCCACACAGTTACTTGTCAAAATTTTTTTTTTGCCAAAATATGTTTTTCTGAAGTGTTTGCTCTGTCTGTCTGTTTGTTTCGGTTGGCACAAACACGATTTTTTGGTCCCCCAAGCAATCAGGAAGTCATTTCATCCTGATTTTTCTTATTTTTTTATTTTTGGTGTAGTTTAGATCTTGGCGACATAACAGCAATAGAGCTTAATGTGTTCTAGAAAATTTGATCACTAAATCCTGATGCCCAGTATTGCATGAGGAACTTTTTAAAGTGATCTCTCTCGAACCCTAGTTGTAGCCACACAAGAGTTTTCTTCCGGGGTAAAGCTGTCCACATGTTGCCTTACTAAAATGATTTGATAGAGTTATACGAGGGCGACAGATACATCTAATATTAGTTTAGCCCTCAAATAAGTTAGGAAATGATTCTGACAGACGAATACTTGGCTTGAATAGGCGTGGTGTTGGGAGATGAGATACTGTATACGCAAAGAGAAAAACGATATATTGTACTAAGATCCTCGAGTTTAGGTGATAGACTCGCCGAAAATCCCGAGAAATTCTGTTGACTTATACGAGAAATCTAATACCTTAATATATATTATAAGCACTGAATATCTTCACCACTCTGGAGAGTATTGGGGCTCTCTAAAATACGATATTAGTGCATTGATATCCACTACAAAAAGTTGTGGACGAATTCCGGACAACTTAAAAACTACTTGGATATCCCATTGGAAATTTATCATCCCAATTGAGATTATGGGTGGTGTGATAAATTGACTTCGACAACCTTTTTTGTGAATGATCTAAATCTTATTGAAGATATCGTGTATCCTGGATCCTAAGAGTTTTTGGTCCTAAGTGATTTTCTTACAACAAGACAACTGAAGAAGATGAGGCGCCCAAAATAAACTATGTTTATTTCTGTGGCGCAGTGTCGGAAAATTCCTGCAACGTGTTAAATGTTTTTGGACAGAAGTTAAATGAACAGAAATTCGGTGGAAGAGTTCATTTTTTTTTTTTGACGAGACGGAGTTGTCTGCAACCACAAGCCAATTCGATTTTGGTTAAGGTCCAGTCAGTGTCGGTGTATCCAAAATTAAACTCATTCAGCTGGCGGAGGTATGTGCTCTCCGAAGTGCCGTTCGCATTTTGGCAAGTGTCACTCTGTGAGTGATTTTTCATTGTCGTCTGTCTTTCTGTTCTGTTTGTGAGGCAGGATATCTCACAAGGTTGTGGACGGATCTGTATGAAATTTGGTGGAGCAACAGGTTTGGGTGTAATCTAACAAAAGTCACAGATCATAAACGATGAACTGATTAGTATATTGGTGAAGATCCTGATCCGGAATGCTGGATACGAGAATTGTTTATTTTAAAAGTGTATTCTTCACGAATTGAGAGATTAGCCAAAACGATATAGTAACTGCATTATACCATGATATTTCAAAAAAAAGTATTTGGCACGATGTGTTCTCGTGCGATAACAGGCAATTATGGTGGTGGAGGTATGCACTCTACTGAGTGCTTGCTTCCTAGTTTACAAATGAAGTAGCCCACACAACAGACGTTAATGGACCGCCCCCTCCCATGTGGTACTGGCCTGTACCGAAAACAATATAACTCAATCAACAACAAGCACCTTATCGTAAGAGGAAGCAGATTATCGCCAGCAGCAAGCCAAGGATTGCCACCTGTCCAAGATGTGTAGAGGCCATTGCATCAGTAGCAAGCTGAACATAAGGAATGATGCACCCAGTTGGCCAAGATACATCAATGAATCCCGCATTCGGCAATATGCATTCAACAATAATAATAACGCAGTACCCTTCTTGTTATATCTGGAAAGCTTTTATGATCGTCGTTCATAAGCAGCAAAAGGCTGCGGGGTAGTTTTAATGGCTGAGGGCACGGTGTGCCACTTGATGCAATTCCCTGCTGCTGTTAAGGCAGGAATTTGTAATTTGTTTTCATGCTGCGCGGTGATTAGCTACACTGCTACTCTTTGAGTGGACAACCGTAGGATGTTTAAAATCATCCCGGACATGAATGGGCTGCCGGACTGGAACGCCCACTAACGTCTATCTGAGAGACACGACAGCACGCATTCATGAATCACCCTGGCCTGTGAAACACCAGAATGACACTTTATAGGCTGGGTCAGGATTCGAGGATCCTAGAGCTGGACAGCCAGAAGCGCGTGGTAGGAACCTTTAAGCCTCCGATCAGCCATCGCAGTTTAATTTACAAATACGTTATATATACGGTTCAATTATAACACTTATCTAAAGTCGCAAGGTCATTCTCTCCATGTAAGCAACAAACTGCAATCAATGTTTCTCTCATACTTCAGTCTATGCAAACGCTGTGGTGCTGAAACAAACCTACTTTCTGCGTTGATTTTCCTTTCAATAGTTCTCACTTTCAATTGTGCTGCTACATCTCGGCAGCAAAATAATAATAATCTGAGCACTCCTTTTGAATATCCAGTGGCAATGTCACATGGGGCTGCAACTAATTTTGGCTGATTGGGCTGCATGATACTGTGGGCCACAGGTATAGACCCCCATCCTCCATGTATATGTGCTTTGCACTTAGAGGGGAAAGAATAATTAAGACAGCTTCAGTGTCCAGGTGGCCCTTTTGGTTGAGAAAAGTTTTTTTTGATATTGCTTGTTGATGCAGTTTTCAGCCATGGAATTCAGGTCACTCTTTGAATTGAAAGGTCACAGCTGAGCCTTTTGTTTGTTTGTTTTTGTGAAAAATCTTCTGAGTTCGTTGGTTCTATTTTGTTTTCTCTTGAGGTGCTTGTTCTTCTCATACGCTATTGGTTCACCCTCAACAGGTACCACTCCAATTTGCAGACTTGGCGATGCATGGAATGCCGCCGACCCTGTCTTCAGCACCTTAAAAAAACTCCATTGTTGTATTTCCTCAAAATCCAGCTTCATCATCCATTGCCTCATTTTCTTCCTTGACTTCTCTGGCCTTTCGCTCATTCTATCTCTCTGGTCAGTGAAGTTTTTTCGGTTTGGTTGAACATACAATGTGGACAAGTTTTCAAGTTTTTTTGCTTTAAGATATATAAAGATTTTTTTTTTTGTCAGCACTGGCTAGGTGTGATACTTGTTTCATTAGGTTTCCATTTCCTTCCTTCTCACCATTCGTCTATGTCATCCGTATTTCAACGTCTTCGGCAGCGCTTTGCACATGACTTTGAAATGTGTCGGTTTCTGCCCCATATAACAATGCGACCATACTATTAAGTCGCCTTCTTGCTAATCCTGGGTCTGGTTTTCATCTTGTCTTTCTATTGTTTAAATCTACTTTTTAGGTTGTTAAAAATGATAGGCGCACGGCGCAATTCTTCTTTATGATTTCTCCGCTCCCATGGGTTCCCCAATCTTCTGCAAGTTGTTCAACGCGAAATTAGTAGGTTTATCCGTTTTAAACTTCTGGCATTACTGGTTAAGTGGCACTGCTGGTGCTTCCTACATTTTATTGTTTCGGCAATCACTTTCCGTTTTACTCACTGTAGATTGCCAATCAGAAGTCTTTTACGGTGTTTCTTTTGACTCCAGATAATGATATCATGTGCACATTCCCTGAGATTCGCACATAAGTAACATATCAGCATGCCTTATATTGTTTGATCACTCGACCAACCAGCCCATTGAACACCGGTCACACTTACAATAATCATTCTGGCCATCAGATTGTAAAGGCTGGGAAGATATTACAAGCAGTCATTGCAGTATTCCTCTTTTGATGTAAATCGTTCTGTTGGTTATCCTGCTTCACAAATCCGATCTTCTTCTTGTTTTTGATTTCTCTCATGGATTCTCAGTTCAAATAACTTGGAATAGTCATGGAGAATCAGAAATGATGTTTGGAAATCACTACATATGTTTGTTTTTTTGGGTTTTTTTTTAATACTGTCGGACCTACGCCTGCTTTGTGGATTCGTTTAATTCACAGACCCGGTGTATTATGTGGTTTAATTAAATGCGACCTGCTTGACATTTGGTGGTCCTGTTGCTTCATGTATTCACAGGGTGTTTTTTTCACATTTTTGCGGATTTTCGCAGGCCATATTCGCAGATTTTCATGGCATCATTCCGGATTTTCACCTCGCCATATTCTCAGGATTTTCACAGGCCATTTCACTTCGCGGAATTTTCATGCCATATTCGCGGATTTTCACGGGCATATTTGCGGATTTTACACGGCGCATATTCGCGGATTTTCATGGCCATATTCGCTGATTTTCACGGGGCATATTCGCAGATTTTCGCGGTGCACAATCGCGGATTTTCGCAGGGTATATTCGTGATTTTCAACAGGCATATTCACCGGATTTTTGAAGGCATTATTCACCGGATTTTCACAGCAATATTCACGGTTTTTCCACAGCGCATATTCACGGATTTTCACGGCATATTCGTGATTTTCGCGGGCATATTCGCGGATTTTTGCGGGCAGCAATCGCTGGATTTTCGCGGGTATATATTCGTGGATTTTCCACAGGCATATTCACCGATTTTCGCAGGCATATTCGCTGGATTTTTTGCGGGCATTTTCGCATTTTTTTCATGTATTGGCGGTTATAAAATGTAACCTGCTTCAAAATTTTGCGGTCCTGTGGTTCCGCGTATTTGC
>CM068956.1:83649365-83707649 GCA_035128595.1 Eptatretus atami | reverse complement strand
TCAAAATGAGTGTGGCGCAGAAGTTGATCACAGAACTGGCAGATTACCATTTCTGGGACAAAGAAGAAAACCAAACCAGTCGATCTGCATATACTACATGAATAATAAGTCAAAAGAGGTTGGAGTGGGTCGAGAGACTTTAATATGGGGCTGGGCCAACATCAGTTAAGAGTTAATTTCTCTTGAAATGGATATTACATCAATTACCAGGCTATATAAAAAGTAATCAGAGAGATAGAGGATTGCTACCCCAGTTGTCATGACTGTTGCTCTGTCCCCTGCACTTGAAGTTCTCAGCCTTTGCCTGACCCTCCAATCTCCTTCAAATCACATAACCTCCAAGGCACAACCTGACAGCACTCTTCATCACCTCATCCCTGCAGAATCTTCATACCTTAATTTTTGACTCCATTTTACCATTCCAACAAGGCAGGCGGTGTGCACCCCGCTCGCTTATTAAATGCGTAATGACATCGCCACATCAGCTCTCTATTGCCAACAGGCAAGGTGTGGAAGCATTTCATTGGTGTAGTCGTGTGATTCTTAATAGACTTCATAGCTGCTCTTCCACTTTCATACCGACAAGCCACAGATCTGTAATTACTGGATGACATACAGTACATAAAACCTCATACCCAAGGTACAATTATTGGCAGTTTCTGCATTTCCCCAACTGATTTAACTAGGTATTCTCACACCCCTAATTAATATGATGGTGTGAAGTGTGTATCTTTGGACCCAACTTGGCTTTCAAAAGACATTTTAACTTTAGTAAATCTTTCATGGGTTCACAATGCATCCTTGCTATCACTGTGACTCACACATGGCATTACACTGGATTAGATTTAAATTCCATGGAGATCACTAATGATTATTCTTTTATTGCCTGGACTAAAGTTACCTCTTTTAAAGTGTGTATACCTTTTTAAACAGCTAGATGCTTCTGATTGAATTTTTGCCAGGTTTTTATTTATTTATTTGTCCTGCTTGTAAAAGTAGCCCCACTGGTTAACTAAATGCCAGGCTGTATATGGGACTGTCAGATGAGACTAGCAGCCATTGAATCCCGATAAACTGTAATCAATGTCAGGCAGCATGCATCTTACTTGTCCCTTAGCCACTCATGCTGCTGTATTTGAAGAACCGATTTATCATTGTTTTAATATGTACAAGCATATTCAAAATGTAAGCACCGTGAGGCTCTATTATTTCTACGTTGTCATAATGAGCTGAAAATATGGCAGGCATTCTCTTATTTTTTTGGTGGGAGTGGGGTGTATTGGTGAAATACTGGGCAGAAGGTTAAAATCATTTTTTAGATGTATCGTAGTGGTAAGTGGTAAGGCAATTCAATGAAGGGGTACGAAAGTGGAGCAAAAAGGGAGTGAGAGAAATTGGTGGGAGGAGGTTGATGATGGAACCTTAATTACCTCCGCCATCGAAGGTGAAGAAGGTTCTGTTTTCACCCCTTTCTGTCTGTTTGTGTACAGAATATCTCAAAAAGTTGTGGACGGATCCGGATGAAATTTTGTGGACAGATTCAGTGTTTGACAAGGACAAACTGATTAGATTTTGGTGAAGATCCAGATCCGGATCCCACGACTAGAATTTTTAAAGTGATTCTTCACCGTTGGCAGATCGGGCCAAAAATGTTTTTTTTAAAAGCACGATATCTCAAAAAGTTGTGGACTGATTCAGATGAAACTTGATGGATATGTTGGGTGTGTGACAAGGAAGAACTGGTTCAATTTTGGTGAAGATCCAGATCCGGATTCGGATCTGATAAGTTTTTTTAAGTGATTCTTCACCAGTGGGAGATGGGGCTAAACTAATATATTGCATGATATCTCAAAACATTGTGGACAGATTCGGAAGAAACTTGGTGGACAGGTTGGGTGTGCTGCAAGGAAGAAATGATTTAATTTTGGTGAAGATCCGAATCCGGATCTGGATATGAGAATTATTTAATTTTAAAATTGATTCTTCACCATTAAGAGATGGGGCCAAAAACGATATATAACATGATATTTCAAAAATATATTGGGCCCGATATGTTCTCGTGGATCAGGCGTTGCATGGTGGAGGTATGCACTCTACCGAGTGCCCTTCTAGTTTTTTTATGAACTTATAATAAACTTAATTTTCAAGACTTATAATGGTGTTCAACATGTGGTAGCCATGGTAGTAAATGAGGGTGGATCAAGAGTTACGTGGACGATCAATCATGAAAGATGGAAAAGTTGTTGGATACTTGAAATTGCAGAAAAATTGAATGCCAATGTTGGAAAATGTTTTATTTTTACTCGAGATGCACTCAGGTTCGTTAGGGTTAGCATACGTCCGGTTTTCCCCGGACATGTCCTCATTTTCAGTCCTTAAATCTCCGTTCGGCCAGGTTTTTAAAGATATAAAAATACCAGGATTTTGCCTTTTTTAACCCAATTTAAATGGTGAAACCATTTTCGTACATTTTCTTATGTTGATGTAATGTTTGGACCAGGACAGTTTGGTACAGGCCTGTACTACTCCGTAATGGACTTGCTCGAACATCGGTAATCACCCATCCTCTTCCTGTGGAGAGAGAGAGAGAGAGAGAGAGAGAGAGAGAGAGAGAGAGAGAGAGAGAGAGAGAGAGAGAGTCGTAGTTCATGAGCTGGTCACCCTAAAAAGGTGGAGTTGTTACATGTTTTTCAAAACATCATCCACTTTCCACTTTGACTACAGACCAGAAAAACCACAGATATCTAGATATCTTAGTATGAGAAGAAAGGTAATTTTGTCTAGTTTAATGTGGAAAAAACAGAAATAAAAAATATGCAATAGTTTTTGTGCAACAGGAAAATAAGTGATACAAGTCAGGGGTGGAGTAAACAGGCGGATGTGGCGGAGGCGGCAGATGTGGTGAGTCAAATTTGGAATAAACAATTTATTTCAATCAATAAGCTTTAATCTAATCTATTTTGTTATTTTTTAGGTGAGTAACACTTGGGACTTGCTGTTGCATGATGCAAAATTGATTATTCAACTCGTTATTATTCAGCAAACCCTGACCAATATGTGCAAACTCCTAAAAGAGATCTAGTAAATATCTTTACATAGTTATGTATCTAGCAGATTCTCAGGATTAATTTGGCACTTGAATTGTCCAAAACAGCCAAAGGATAACTGATCCACATCCAATTTACTCAGAAAGGGTGAATTCGAGATAAACGCGAAAATGTTTTTTCCTCGTAATGCATTATCCATTAAAGTTCATAATTAAAAATACCACATTCGCCGTTAATTAGTGGTTTTTGCTAATTTTTTTCACACAAGTGCATGTAGCTCGGTGATGTCTATCAACACAGAGAAAACTGAAAAATTGAATATTTTGACCCTGTAACGCAAATGATGACGCAGTTTCATGAACTACGACCAGAGAGAGAAGAGAGGGAAGAGAGAGAGAGAGAGAGAGAGAGAGAGAGGAAGAGAGAGAGAGAGAGAGAGGGAAGAGAGGGAAGAGAGAGAGAGAGAGGAGAGAGAGAGAGAGAGAGAGAGAGGTGAGAGGAAGAGGGAAGAGAGAGAGAGAGGGGTTAGAGAGAAGATAGGAGTTCGAGAGGAGAGAGCGAAGAGAGAGAGAGAGAGAGAGAGAGAGGAGAGAGAGAGAGAGAGAGGTTGGAGAGAAGAGGGAAGAGAGAGAGAGAGGGGTTAGGAGAGAAGATAGGAGTTCGAGAGGGAGAGAGAAGGAAGAGAGAGAGAGAGAGAGAGAGGAGAGAGAGAGGAGAGAGAAGAGAGAGAGAGAGGAGAGAGAGAGAGAGAGAGGGGAAGAGAGGAGAGGAGTTAGAGAGAGGAAGGAAGAGAGAGAGAGGAGTTAGAAGAGAGAGAGAGAGAGAGAGAGTTGGAGAGAAGAGGGAGAGAGAGAGAAGAGAGGGGTAGAGAGAGATAGGAGTTCGAGAGGGAGAGAAGCGAAGAGAGGAGAGAGAGAGAGAGAGAGAGAGAGAGAGAGAGAGAGAGAGAGAGAGAGAGAGAGGTTGGAGAGAAAGAGAAGAGAGAGAGAGAGGGTGAGAGAGGGAGAGAGAGGAAGAGAGAGAGAGGGAGTAGAGAGAGGAGAGAGAGAGAGGAGTTAGAGAGAGAGAGAGAGAGAGAGGAAGAGAGAGAGGAGGAGTTAGAGAGGAGAGAGAGAGAGAGAGAGAGAGAGAAGAGAGAAGAAGAGAGAGAGAGAGAGAGAGAGAGAGTCCAGTGGGGTGCTCAGTCCATGGATAAGTGTCTTTTCTGAGTCAGTACCATACACACTTGGTCGAGTCTCTTCAAGAGCTGTTTACAATGCCAAAACGATTTGCAATCTCATGTGGACTCGGACAAAAACAATGTTTCCAGTAATAATTCAATATTTTGGCTGGAAGAATGGCGGTTTGCAGTCAAAATCAATCGAACACACCTAATGAGACTGCCGATACGATTGCCCAATACGGAAAGAGACCTCTTGAAAAGAGTGTCCTATATTTCGGAGTGTCCTTCTGTGGAGTGTCCTCTTTTTTTTTGAAAGTTCAAACATGGTAACCCAGGTTTTGCAAGGTAGATACTAAAGGGCCTCCACTCGACTGGACCTCAAAGGACATAAGTACTCTCGCAAAATGGGTTGTCAAGTTTTCAGTGATCTTCGATGCAGTCCAGATTTTTCATCTTGTGATTTCATCTCTTTGGACACTCAAGGAACCTCTGGATGGTATTTAGTTTACGAATGCAGAAGTAGAAGTCAAAGCGTCTGTCCTGAAATGGATACTTACCTGTCCCAACTTTTTCTATGCGAATGGCATCAAGGCAATACCAAACTGATGGGACAAATGTCTACTGTATGTGTAGCAGCTTGGAGAACACCTTGAGAAATGGGTGAAACTTCATCAACTTCAATGTACCTTTTGAATTTGTGGAATATAAATCAGTGTCTCCTGTGAACAACCTTTGTGCTGAGTGCTTATGTTTTGGAATTCTCAGGATCGGTTCATTGTGTTTAACTGATTTGTTAAATTCCACCCAGTTCATGCGTGGTGCACATGTAATATTTGCAATTTCTGAAAAAGTCGTGAAATACAATTATTTCTGAATTGAATTAAATATGAAAGAATACAAGAAAGAGGTAATCAAATTTAGAGGTCAGATAAATTTTCAAATAATGTAGATGTTGATTCATAAGGAAAGGAAAAACGGGAAAGCAAATCATCTCACCTTAAATAAAATCGATCAACAATATTCCGGACTTATTGAATTGATGTTCCACAGCTTGTGTTTGGAATCAGATATCAAATACAAAGCCGATAATTTGCAATTGATTGGGTCACTTTTTCTGTCAAACAAAAAAATATAATAAAACCTGAGGTTTTGTTTATGATTTAAAAGGAGGAATGAATAAAAATTACCTTTTGTATTACAGTCTAGGCTCATGGAAGAGTGATGTGGCAGACGGTAGAGGAAAATGTACTGACATTGGGGCAGCGAGACAACATGAGGACTGGTTAATGTCGGTGTAGTATGTCTGGTGTTGGCTTAACGGTTAAGGTGGCTGGTTTAAGATCTTAGGGTCTTGAGTTTGAGTCCCCTGTCGTCCATTGATTTAACACCTAGTGGGGTTGACTCAGCCTGTCATCCTTCTGAGGTTGGCAAAATGAGTATCAATGTACTGGTAATAGAGGGTACGGCATCAGCGGCACAGCTGTGCCCACAGAGAATGATGCAACCAACAACCACAGGCTGCACACAATAGCTAATGCAGGTAAAGATGATCACCGGTAAAGATGGAGGATAACTGAGGTGGCCATGATTCTCCATCTCTCCAAAAAGAGGGAAATGCCATATTTGAAGGTTGATAGGGAAGTGGGATTGAACAAATTGAGGAAAGTAGTTTCACAAGTGGGAGAAAAGAGAAATGTAGCAGTGCACTTAACTTCGAGGGGCAAATGGAAAGATCGAGGATGAAAGACGTTAGTAAACAGTGAGGTGACCAAATGGTCTGCAACGAGACAACAGCAAGCTCTGTTTCTGTGTAGTTGTGGGATAAATGTCACATTTTTATATTTCATATTGTTGCACGGTCATTCCACACACCCAAGATAATTAATCAAATGTGTTGGCCACTGCATGTATTGAGAATGTCCTTACAAATAAACACGGAAGAAATATTGCCACAAAACGGTTATAAAGATCCAGGGAAGCCACTCCGACATTTAAAGAGCCACCCATGGGGAAGGACCTTGAAAGCGGTTGTTCTCAACCTTATGGCCTCCGCCGATGAAGGTGAAGGAGGTTATGTTTTCCTCCTTCTCTGTCTCTTTGTTTGTCTGTTTGTTTGTGTACAGGATATCTTAAAAAGTTGTGGACAGATCCGGATGACATTTTGTGGACAGGTTGGGTGTGTGACAAGGACGAACTGCTTGGATTTTGATGAAGATCTGGATCCGAATCCGACTACTAGGATTTTAAAAGTGATTCTTCACCATTGAGAGATAGCGCCAAAAACGATATATAGCATGATATCTCAAAAAGTTGTGGACGAATTCGGACGAAACTTGGTGGACAGGTTTGGGTGTATCGCAAGGACGAATTGATTCGATGTTGGTGAAGATCTGAATCCGGATCTGGATACGAGTTTTATTTAATTTTTAAAGTGATTCTTCACCGTTGAGAGATTGGGCCAAAAACGAGATAGTACTGTATCGCATGATATTTCAAACATGTATTTGGCCCGATACGTTCTCGTGGATCAGGCATTGCGTGACGGAGGTACGTGCTCTACCGAGTGCCCTTCTAGTTAACTCCGCCACCGAAGGTGAAGGAGGTTATGTTTTCACCCCTCTCTGTCTGTTTGTTATGTGGAAGAAAAATAATTATATTCATGTACTCTCAATTATAATTGTTGCTGGTGCTTTATAAATTTAATTTTTATGCTATAGTGGAATTGGCTGTCAGTTATGTTTCCCTTTACCCAAGAGTCTTTTTACCTAAATATTGATAAAAGGAATGTCTTACTATGAAACAAGGTGACCTGGTTGATATCACTGCAACTTTTGCCATGATTATGTCATTCTCTCTTTCACCCAGTGGACACGTATTGCAGTTTGAGTTATTTTGCCTAATGCTTATCAGCTAACCCTGTAGTTCTCCCCTCCCATTCTTTGGAATGTCAAGTTGTGTATAAGAGGATTTGCTTCGGGCTGATGTTTCAGTGAAGTCCATTCGAATGTTTCAGTCAAGCATTCAATGTTCTTCCTCCGTATATACGAAATTAAAGATCTCCTTTGGTATGCTATCCAACGTGTGGAAATTGAGTTATTTTCCACGACAGTTACTTGTCAAAATTTTTTTTTGCCAAATATGTTGTTCTGAAGTGTTTGTCTGTCTGTCTGTTTGTTTGTTTGGCACACGATTTTTGGCCACAAGCATCATTCTGAATTTTTTTTTTTTGGTGTAGTTGACTGGCCAATAACAGCAATGCTTAATTTTGGTGAAGATCCAAATCCTGATCCAGATCTGAGAATTTTAAAGTGATTCTTCACCATTGAGAGATCGGGCCAAAAATGATATAGAGCACAATATCTCAAAAAGGTTATGGATGGATTCACACGAAACTTGGTTGATAGGTTGCGAGTGCCACGAGGAAGAATTGATTCGATTTAGGTGAAGATCCGAATCCAAATCTGGATACGAGAATTATATAATTTTAAACTGATTCTTCACCATTGAGAGATGGGGCTAAAAACGATATTGCATGATATCTCAAAAAGTTGTGGACGAATTCGGATTAAACTTGGTGGACATGTTGGGTGTGTGATAAATTGATTCGACTTTTGTGAAGATCTAAATCTAGATCTGGATCCAAGAGTTTTTCAAGTGATTCTTCACCACTGAGAGATGGGGCCAAAAACTATGTATCGCATGTGATCGTAAAATGTTTTGGACGAGTTATGACAAAATTCGGTGGAAGAGTTCATTTTTTTGACGAGACCAAGCCAATTCGATTTTGGTTAAGGTCCAGTCAACGTGTCGGTGGTATCCAAAATGTAAACTATTCAGCCTGGCGGAGGTATGTGCTCTACCGAGTGCCGTTCCATTTTGCCAAGTGTCACTCTGTGAGTGATTTTTCATTTGTTCGTCTGTCTTTCTGTCTGTTTGTGAGCAGGATATCTCAACAAGGTTGTGGACGGATCTGGTTGAAATTTGGTGGACAGGTTGGGTGTATCATAACGATGAACTGATTAGATATTGGTGAAGATCCTGATCCGGATCTGGATACGAGAATTGTTTAATTTTAAAGTGATTCTTCACCATTGAGAGATTAGCCAAAACCGATATAGTACTGCATTATACCATGATATTTCAAAAAAAGTATTTGGCACGATGTGTTATCGTCGATCAGGCATTATGTGGTGGAGGTATGCACTCTACTGAGTGCTCTTCTAGTTTACAATGAAGAGCCACACATGCGACCCCCCCCCCCCCATGTGGTAACTGGGCTGTACCAAAACAATATAACTCGATCAACACATTATCGTAAAGAGGAAGCAATTATCGCCAGCAAGCAAGCCAGATTGCCACCTGTCCAAATGTGTAGAGGCCATTCATCAGTAGCACAGCTGAACATCAGGAATGATGCACCCAGTTGGCCAAATTCATCAATGAATCCCATTCCAATATGCATTCACCAATAATAATAACGCAGTACCCTTCTTGTTATATCTGGAAGCTTTATCATCGTCGTTCATAAGCAGCAAAAGGCTGCGGGGTAGTTTTATTGGCTGAGGGCACGGTTGTGCCACTGATGCAATTCCCTCTGCTGGTTAAGGCAGGAATTTGTAATTTGTTCATGCTGCCGGTGATAGCTCACCTACTCTTTGAGTGGACACCGTAGGATGTTTAACATCCACCAATGAATGCTGCCAGACTGGACGCCCACTAACGTCTATCTGAGAGACAGCACACGCATTCATGAATCACCCTGCCTGTGAAACACCAGAATGACACTTTATAGCTGGGTCAGGATTCGAATCCAGGCTGGACAGCCTAGAGGCGCGTGTAGGAACCTTTAAGCCATCCGATCAGCCATCGCAGTTTAATACAAATACGTTATAATACTGTTCATTATAACACTTTCTAAAGTCGCAAGGTCATTCTCTCCATGAACAACAAACTGCAATCAATGTTTCTCTCATACTTCAGTCTACTCAACTGCTGTGCTGAAACAAACTACTTCTCTCTTGTTGATTTTCCTTTCCAATAGTTTCTCACTTTCAATTGTGCTGCTACATCTCGGCAGCAAAAAATAATAATATCTGAGCACTCCTTTTGAATTCCAGTGCAATGTCACATGGGCTGCAACTATTTGCTGATTGGGCTGCCTGATACCTGTGGGCCACAGGTATAGAACCCCCATCCTCCAGTGTATGTGCTTGCACTTAGAGGGGAAAGAAGTAATTAACAGCTTCAGGTCAGGTGCCCTTTTGGTTGAGAAAAGTTTTTTTTGATTTGCTTGTTGATGCAGTTTGTCAGCCATGAATTCAGGTCACTCTTTGATTGAAAGGTCACAGCTGAGCCTTTTGTTTGTTTGTTTTTGTGAAAATCTTCTGAGTTCGTTGTTCTTATTTTGTTTCTCTTGAGGTGCTTGTTCTTCTCATACGCTATTGGTTCACCCTCAACAGGTACCATCTCCAATGCAGACGTTGGCGATCATGGAATGCCGCCGACCCTGTCTTCAGCACCTTAAAAAACTCCATTGTTGATTTTCTCATCCACTTCATCATCCCATGCCTCATTTTCTTCCTTGACTTCTTCTGGCCTTTCCTCATTCTATCTCTCTGGTCAGTGAAGTCTTTTTCGGTTTGGGTGACATACAATGTGGACAAAGTTTTTCAAGTGTTTCTTTGCTTTAAGATATATAAGATTTTTTTTTTTGTCACACTGGCTAGTGTGAATACTTGTTCATTAGGTTTCATTTCCTTCCTTCTCACCATTCGTCTTGCCATCCGTATTTCAACGTCTTCCAGACCTTTGCACATGACTTTTGAAATGGTGTCGGTTTCTGCCCCATATAACAATAGCGACCATCTATATCGCCTTGCAATCCTGGGTCTGGTTTTCATACTTGTCTTTCTATTGTTTAAATCTACTTTTAGGTTGTTAAAAACTGATATGGCCACCGCAATTCTTCTTTTGATTTCTCCCTCACATCCCCAATCTTCTGCAAGTTGTTCAAGCGAAATTAGAGGATTTTATCCGTTTTAACTTCTGGCATTACTGGTTAAGTGCACTGCTGGTGCTTCTACATTTATTGTTCGGCATCACTTTCGTTTTATCACTGTAGATTCCAAGTCAGAAGTCTTTACGTGTTCTTTTGACTCAGATAATGATATCCTGTGCACATTCCTGAGATTCCACAATAAGTAACATATCAGCATGCCTTATATTGTTGATCACTCGACCACCAGCCTTGAAACCGGTCACACTTACATAATCAATTCTGCCCATAGATTGTAAAGGCTGGGAGATATTACACATCATTGCAGTACTCCTCTTTTGATGTTAACATGTTCTGTTGGTTTATCCTCTTCACAAATTCCATCTTCTTTCTTGTTTTTGATTCTCTCATGGATCTCAGTTCAATAACCTTGATAGCATGGCTAATCAGAATGATGATTTGGAAATCACTACAATGTTGTTTTTTGGGGTTTTTTTTTTAATACTGTCGGACCACGCTCTTTGTGGATTCGTTATTCACAGACCCCGTGTATTTGTGGTTTAATTAAATGCGACTGCTTTGACATTTGTGGTCCTGTGCTTCATGTATTCACAGGGTGTTTTTCACATTTTTGCGATTTTCGCGGCCATATTCGCGGATTTTCATGGCCATATTCGCGGATTTTCACCGCCATATTCAGGATTTTCACGGCCATATTCGCGGATTTTCATGGCCATATTCGCGGATTTTCACGGGCATATTTGCGGATTTTCACACGGCCATATTCGCGGATTTTCATGGCCATATTCCTGGATTTTCACGGGCATATTCGCAGATTTTCGCGGGCACAATCGCGGATTTTCGCGGGTATATTCGTGGATTTTCACAGGCATATTCACGGATTTTGACAGGCATATTCACGGATTTTCACAGGCATATTCACGGATTTTCACAGGCATATTCACGGATTTTCACGGGCATATTCGTGGATTTTCGCGGGCATATTCGCGGATTTTTGCGGGCACAATCGCGGATTTTCGCGGGCATATTCGTGGATTTTCACAGGCATATTCACGGATTTTCGCGGGCATATTCGCGGATTTTTGCGGGCATATTCGCATTTTTTTCATGTATTGCGGTTTATAAAATGTAACCTGCTTCAAAATTTGCGGTCCTGTGGTTCGCGTATTTGCACTTTTTTCATGTTTTCGCAGATTTTTGCAGGCCTATTCGCGGATTTTTGCGGGCATATTCGCATTTTTTTCATGTATTAGTGGTTTATAAAATGCGACCTGCTTCGACATTGTGGTCCTGTGCTTCATGTATTCACGGGGTGTTTTTCACATTTTCGTGATTTTCGCGTGCATTTTCGCGGGCATATTCGCGGATTTTCACGGGCATATTCGGGGATATTCACGGCATATTCGGGATTTCACGGGCATATTGGCGGTTTTGTGGATTTCACGGGCATATTCGTGGATTCCGCGGCATATTCGCGGATTTTCACGGGCATATTCGCGGATTTTCGTGGATTTTCACGGCATATTCGCGGATTTTCACGGGCATATTCGGGATTTTGCGGAATATTTGCGGATTTCGTGGGCATATTCGCGTATTTTCACGGGCATATTCGCGGATTTTCATGGATTTTCACGGGCATATTCGCAATTTTCGTGGATTTTCACGGGATATTCTCGGATTTTCACGGGCATATTCTCGGATTTTTGCGGGCATAGTCGCGGATTTTCACGGGCATATTCGCGGATTTTCACAGGCATATTCGCGAAATTCGCGGATTTTGACGGGCATATTCGCGGATTTTCGCGGGCATATTCGCAGATTTTCACGGGCATATTCGCGGATTTTCACGGGCAATTTAGCGGATTTTCGTGGATTTTCACGGGCATATTCGCGGATTTTCACGGGCATATTCGCGGATTTTCACGGGCATATTCGCGGATTTCACGGCATATTCGCGGATTTTCACCGCCATATTCAGGATTTTCGCGGTCATATTCGCGGATTTTCACGCATATTCGCGATTTTCACGGGCATATCCGGATTTTGCGGGAATATTGCGGATTTTCACGGCATATTCGCGGATTTTCACGGGCATATTTGCGGATTTTCACGGGCATATTCGCGGATTTTCACTGGCATATTTGCGGATTTTCACGGGATATTCGCGATTTTCACTGGCATATTTGCGGATTTTCCGGGCATATTCGCGGATTTTCGCGGGCATATTCGTGGATTTTCACCGGCATATTCGTGGATTTTCACAGGCATATTCGTGGATTTTTGTGTGCATATCGCGGATTTTTGCGGGCATATTCGCAGATTTTCGCGGGCATATTCGTGGATTTTCACCGGCATATTCGTGGATTTTCACAGGCATATTTGTGGATTTTCGCCTGCATATTCGCGGATTTTTGCGGGCATATTCACGGATTTTTTGCGGCAATTCGCGGATTTTACGGGCATATTCGCCATTTTTTCTGTATTGGCGGTTTATAAAGTGCGACCTGCATCAACATTTGCGATCCTGTGGTTCGCGTATTTGCAAATTTTTTTCATGTTTTCGCAGATTTTCTCAGGCATATTTGTGATTTTTCTATGTATAGTGGTTTATAAAATGCGACCTGCTTCGACATTTGTGGTCCTGTGCTTTATGTATTGACGGGGTGTGTTTTCACATATTCGCGGATTGTCCTGGCCATATTCGCGGATTTTCACGGGACTATTCGCGGATTTTCACACGCCCATATTCGTGGATTTTCACGGGCATATTTGCGGATCTCGCGGGCTATATCGCGGATTTCGCGGCATATTCGCGGCATATTCACGGTATTCGCGGCATATTTCACGGATTTTAGCGGGCATATTCATGGATTTTCACGGGGATATTCGCGAATTTTCGTGGATTTTCAGGGGCATATTCGCGGATTTTCGCGGGCATATTCGTGGATTTTCACAGGCATTATCGCCGATTTTAGCGGGCATATTCGTGGATTTTCACGGGCATATTCGCGGATTTTCACCGGCATATTCGCGGATTTTCGCGGGCATATTCGCGGATTTTCACAGGCATATTCGCGGATTTTCACCGGCATATTCGTGGATTTTCACAGGCATATTCGCAGATTTTCGCGGCATATTCGCGGATTTTGCGGGCATATTCGCGGATTTTTACGGGCATATTCGCATTTTTTTCATGTATTGGCGGTTTATAAAGTGCAACCTGCTTCAACATTTGCGATCCTGTGGTTCGCGTATTTGCAATTTTTTTTCATGTTTTCACAGATTTTCTCGGGAATATTTGTGATTTTTCTATGTATTAGTGGTTTATAAAATGCGACCTGCTTCGACATTTGGGTCCTGTGCTTTATGTATTGACGGGGTGTTTTTTCACGGATTTTCGCGGCCATATTCGCGGATTTTCACGCGAATATTCGCGGATTTCCACGACCATATTCGCGGATTTCACGGTCATATTCGCGGATTTTCACGGGCATATTCACGATCTCGCGGGCATATTCGCGGATTTCGCGGGCATATTCGCGGATTTTCGCGGGCATATTCGCAGATTTTAGCGGGCATATTCGTGGATTTTCACGGGCATATTCGTGGATTTTCACGGGCATATTCGCGGATTTTCACGGGCATTTCGCGGATTTTCGTGGATTTTCACGGGCATATTCACCGATTTTTCGCGGGCATATTCGTGGATTTCACGGGCATATTGGCGGATTTAGCGGCAATCGTGGATTTCAGGCATATTCGACACGGCATATTCCGGGATTTTCGCGGGCATATTCGCGGATTTTCGCAGGCATATTCGTGGATTTTCACGGGCATATTCACGGATTTTCGCGATTTTCACGGATATTCGCGGATATTTCGTGGATTTTCACAGGCATATTCGCGGATTTTTGCGGGCATATTCGTGGATTTTTGCAGGATATCACGGGCATATTCGCGGATTTTCACGGGCATATTCGCGGATTTTCACGGGCATATTCGCGGTATTTCGGGATTTTCACGGGCATATTCGCGGATTTTCACGGGCATATTCTCATTTTTTTTCCATGTATTGGCGGTTTATAAAATGCGACCTGCTTCAACATTTGCGTTCCTGTAGTTCGCGTATTTGCACTTTTTTCATGTTTTCGCATATTTTCACGGGCATATTTGTGTTTTTCTATGTATTAGTGGTTTTTAAAATGCGACCTGCTTCGACATTTGTGGTCCTGTGCTTCATGTATTCACGGGATGTATTTACACATTTTTGTGGATTTTCGCGTGCATATTCGCGGATTTTCACGGGCATACTCGCGGTTTTCGCGGGCATATTCGCGGATTTCCACGGGCATATTCGCGGATTTTCGTGGATTTTAACAGGCATATTCGCGGATTTTCGTGGGCATATTCGCATTTTTTCATGTATTGGCGGTTTATAAAATGCGACCTGCTTCGACATTTGCGGTCCTGTGCTTTGCGTATTTGTCCTTTTTTCATGTTTTCGCAGATTTTCACGGGCATATTTGTGATTTGTCTATGTATTAGTGGCTTATAAAATGCGACCTGCTTAGACTTTGCGGTCCTGTGCTTCGCATGTGCACTGCTGGTTTATTCATGGTTTTACACGCTTTCGCGGTTTGTATTCACCGGGGGGGGGGGGGTTTGTGTTTCCTTGAGTTTTTCGTGGGCACATTCATGTGTTTTTTTCATGCATCGGCAGTTTATAAAATGGACTTGTGTCAACATTTGCGGTCCTGTGCTTTGCAGATTTGTGGGTTTTTTCACGTTTTCATGGATTTTGCAGGCGTATTTTGGGGGGTTTTTCCATGTGTTGGTGGTTTATAAGATGCGACCTGCTGAGACCTTTGCGGTCCTGTGCTCCACGTATTCACGGTTTTTCCACGTTTTTGTGTGTATTTGTGGGGTTCTTTTACTTTTGCATGGTTTTTTTTGCTGGTGTATTCATGGTTTTTTCCACGTATTGGTGGTTTATAAAATGCAACCTGCTTCAACATTTGTCGTCCTGTGCTTCATGTATTCACGGTTTTTTTCATGAATTTGTAGGTTTTATGGGTGTATTCATGGTTTTTTGGGGGCATATTCGCAGTTTTTTCATGTATTGTCTGTTTGTAAAATGCATCCTGCTTCGACATTTGTGGTCCTGTGCTTCGCGTATTCGCAGTTTTTTTCACGTTTTCACGTTCATATTCGCATTTTTCGTGTTTTTTTTTTTTTAATGTGAGCGTGTTCGTGGGATTTTGCAGACATTTGCATGGGATTTTTGCTTTTCCCTCATGAATCACGAACCGCCGGGAACCTATCCCCTCTTTTTTCCATTGAAACAATTCCCCTACATTCACGGATTCAACATTTGTGGCATTTTTCAGGAACGTATCCCCCATATATATCGTGGTCTGACAGTACAGAGTTGAGGCTCATGGAGGAGTGATTGAAGAGAATGAGATGGAAGAGAATGTGGAAGTTGAAACCACTGCCACGAGAAAAGAGAAACGAATGAGTTGTGGTGAGCAATGCTTCTGGGTTTTGGTAGTTTCACCAGGAGGGGATTGTTGGCAGACCTTGTGTACCTTGCAAAAACCTGGGAAGAACAAAGCATGGAAAGATCATTGGATGCAAGACCAGAACAGAGGTGGTAGAAGACAGAGAGAGCATCTGCTTCTCTGTGATGTGAAAGTGATGTGCCCACAGACTCAGTTTTATCACGTGAAATTTCAGTGATCTTGAAGGTCTTGGTTTCCATGGGGTCAAGCAGAGAAGACATGAGATAGGGGCACCAGCCCAAAGTGGAGAGCTGTACTCCATCAAACTGCAGATGAAGGCCTTGCAGGTGGCCTTCATCTGCAGCTTTATGGAGCACTGCTCTCCCATTTGAGAGATCACTGAAATCCAGATCGTAGGTAAAGTTACAAAAGATAGATTTTCGTAAATCTTCTGTTATATTTCAGGTGTCATGTACAAGATTACATTGTGTTACTATTTTTTTCAGTCCTTTATCACCCATGTATTGAGCATTTACTTTGTTATCCTTTGGGTTCTGGTGCTTTGCTATCTTTCATCTTTGCAATGGCGTGCCATAATTCATTCCTCAAGATATTTGGTCCCATCCTTTCATCATGGACTATTGTCTTTTCTTCATTGCATTCCTCATCTTCAATATCATGTCAAGCCCTCTTTGTATTTATTCCAATGTGCCAGTATATCATCTTTACTTTACGCAATGTACAGCATGCATTATTTTTATGAGCTGACAGGAAAGCCTCCAGGTATGCACACTCCACACTGAGCTATCTAACCTGGTTTCATATCTAGACTAAGCTAGAAAGTGTCATCCTGGGGTTTCACAGGCAAGGCAATACCTCAATGTGTGTGCCATCCCTCGGATAGACTATGAAACTGGGTATCCCATCTGCTAGCATGAGTTATGTGGACGTCAAAGACCCATGGTGTCCTTCACGAAGAGTAGGTGAACTATCATCATCATCTCCCTGAACAAATTACAAATTCCTGTCCTGCTTGACTGCTGGGAAGGCAATTGCAAACCACCCAGCATATCACGTGCCAAATAAATTGCTTCAGACTTTTTCTGGTAAGTTATTTTACTTTTAAATGCACTTATCTTGACTCACATTGTCTATACGCTGTTTCTTTATTTTCACAGCATTATTGTACCTTGCTTATTTTGCTTTATTGCATTCATGCTGTACCTTCTTAGCGACTTCCTTGCATTTAGCTTTTTTATTTTCCTGTTTTAATTCAATAATCTGACTTTGTCCAGAATCAGATACCCGTTCAACTTATCTCACAAACTCCACATCGTGGATTCCAAGATCTTTTATTTCTTACTGTATTTGAATTACAATTTCTGCAAACTCATTGATTACCAATCTGCCTTTAATTTATTGTTTTTGGTTTTCCTATGTTACATTTTGGAGCACTTCAAAAATGTTGCTTACTTCAATCGAATATTTATGCTTTATGGCAAGGTTGTGTGGTTGATTCATTCCCAATGATATACAGTAGGTTGTTCTTTCATTTTCTTCATTGACTTTATTCTGATCTTTACCTTGCGCTTGCAAAGCGGAAAGTGGGGGTAAGCGATCGGTCACGTACGTGTGCCGTACGTACGTGTCTGCATTTTAAAAATTCATTTTTTTAGTAACCGTTAGTCTGATTGACACAAATTGTCCACATTGGTGTGCTGCCTCCTGCGTAATTATTTAGTCATAATTATGACGTCATAGTTCACATGATACAGGTGCCATCTTGTAAAAACCGAAAAAATTTGCACCTCTATATCTCCGAAACTGTTCCATGGAAAAAATTGAAACATGGCTCGTTGTCAAGTACCCCCCCCCCCCCATAGGGAATAATATATGTTATATGATGTCATCGGTGCCTTCAATTTGACGTCATAATTCGATAAGTGCAACGTTGATCCAGCCAGCATGAAAAAAAAATGTATCTGCAATTATTGAAACCGCGAACCGATCAATGCAAAAATTTTAACTAATTTATCAACTCCCCAATTGGAAAATAAGTTGATAAAAGTGATATCATCAGTCACTGGTCTGGCACCATATTGGATCAAAGAAAAAACAACCTGAAAAAAAACAGAAGAGTTGGCTTGCACCACGTCCTTCTCAAGACTTTGCAGGATAAGTATTCCATGAATACCATCGAGTTATTATTCTGGTATTAGCCATAGTGGCACTATTTCTGAACTGTTTACTTCTCAAGATGGAGTCAATTTGATCTCTGGTAATATCTCCAGTGATCTTCTATGCATATAGACATCTTACATAATGCTGAAACCATGTATTCATTATGGGCATCTTGCTGTTTTTGCAGAATTGTACTTGCTTTGTTTCACTCTTATTGTACACTCTGGTTTGCCAACTATGCCCTGATATTTTATAATGAATGCCAACTAATTCCACATGTTTGCCAACTAGGCCCTGATGTTCAGTATCCTCTACTAAGCACAATTAGAATCTCACTAGATTTTACTTGCATCAGGGCACTTCAAATGTACTGATGAAAGGTTCTACTTCTTCATCTTTGTGATTGGTACTTGGAGCCTTTCATCATTACACTGTCAGAAATTTGGCAGAAGCCTTTCATATTATGAGCCACGGATTTTTTTTCAGGAGTATACTGACTCCTCTCTGATGTTCTTCACCCCCTGAGTGTATAAACCAGTTGTTTTCTTTCACAATAGAGAGGATACCTGTCCACTTTGCCTCGCAAGCTCCAGTGATGTCAATACTAATATTCTAAGTTTCTTGAATCTGGTTATCAGGTTTTCCTTTTTGGCAAAGACTTCTGACATCACAAGTTGCTATTGTATACTTTTCCCATTAGATGTGCATTGGCACTCTCTTGGTGACTCTACTTTTAATGCACAATCGCTCTCCCCATACGGGATTGTTAATCATTTGGAGAGATCTCTCAGGATTGTAGAATTCATATTGGTTGTACAATTTTTCCCATCTGGTGCTCTTTCCATTGAAAGTCAATCCAGTCTGACATCAATGATGGCATATTATGATGTACAAAACAAGCATTTGCTAAAAAGTAACCTTCTTGCAATGTAGATTCAAACAGGATACAGGCCTAGCCAAAAACCTTGCATTTTAAAACCTATCTTTTATTTTGTTGATGATGCCTTGATGGCAGAAACACATCTCCAAGACTGAAATTTTAAAGTGATTGTTTGAGCATGGCCCCTTTACGGGTTGTTAACTCTTTGGAGAAATGTCTTTCTCAATTGTAAACGATCATCTCACTTTCTCACTTTTCTTTGAAGTACTCCATATACTTTTTGTTTGGTGGTATGGATTTGTACATTGTCTCCTTATGTCCTTAACCTGTATTGACTTACATACAAGCTCTTCCATTAGTTTTAGGGAAATGTCTTTTAAAAAGCTTGCATATTGTCAAATATTACACAGGTTGCCTGTTAGCTCGAAATTTTAAACTGACTTTGTCTTCCAAATGAAGTCTAATTGCAGGGGTACATTGCCACAAATGATGCTTACATTTCTGATCTTGCACATTTTCTCTTCGGAGTTTTTTTATTTTATTTTATTTAAGATCTCTGTCTTTTGCAAACCCATGTCACCATTGCATACTATCCCTTTGGAGTCGAGGTCCATGGTAATGCCACATTGAGATGGCTTTCCATCCTTTCCTACGTTTTAATTAATACTTTATATACATTTTCACGATATTTTTTGTAACAGTGATGTTTATAGCTCTTCATTTAGCTGTTAATGAAGTGTAAAATACACCCCGTATCATTGAATTGCTTGACTTTAGTTTTTTACCTGGCCAGCAGCTGTGACACAACAACTCATTCTTCAAAGTAAATTTATTTACCGTGCAGCATATGATCGTAAGGTGCAAGGCAGCGTGATGCAGGAATACTCCATGATGTCTGATAAACCAAAATCTTCGCCTTTAAGTTTCCACGCTGCTTTCATCATTCCCAATGCCTCGACTTGCTATAATTGAAAAGATAATTACAACCAATGTTTGGATTTGCAACTTTGAAGATGGTTCTTGGTGATGAGCCACGGGTATCGATCAAAGCTTTGCATCTATATTTTTCTTATCAAGTATCGAGAACTTTTTTGTAGTTGCAGCTGCAATCCCTTGAAAGCTGAAAGAGGCATGGAAGCTCTGGTGCAAATTGAAACTTCAAAGCACTAGTGGAATTCTGAAAATCGATTTTATGGCACAACGTTTTAACTTTATCTCTCTATTTACCTCCAAGGTATGAAATAAGTACATGATTATGTTGCAGTGGACTGCACTGCCTACATCAAATCATAAACAACGTGAAAAGCATATTTTGCCTTCTTTATCCAACAAAGAGTATGTGGGCTGGAGATTGCAAAAGTCTCTCTGTGCCCTTTCTTTATCTTTTCTTCTCTCTGCCTCTATTTTTATTAATTGATATGAAATAAAGCAAAGTCATGCAACCATTGTACACTCCTTTTGTTTAATACTCCTTATTACTGCTTTTGTACATATTTCATACTTTCTATCAATTTCTAACTACTACTACTACTACTACTACTACTACTACTACTACTACTATTACTACTACTACACAAAATGTGTAACTGATTCTCATGCATGAGTGTTTGGCTATCTGTGAGTATAAACTGCTTGAAGCCAATAAGTGTAAAGGACGTCATGTGATATTTCTCCTGAATTAATTTCATCAGGTGACGTGCTAAGAATCAGCGAACTTTAAAGGATGGGGATGGTCCTGTCTAAGATTGAAAAATAAACCAAATGCTAAGCAAGGTTTACTAGTCATATAAACCATTTATTGTTGTACTTTAGGTTATAAAATCAGATAAATTATGTATCTGGTCATAACCCTGTTCATCTTCAATAATGTCTTCAGTGTTTATTATTGGAGTGCAATTATCAAGCTTATTATGAAAATACCATGATCAATCCTGTTCTGATAATGCAGTTATCAAGCCTATTCTGATTATATCAAGGTCTCAAGCTGGTGACTAAACCATCTCCCCCACCAGGTTTTCTGGTGAGGAGGGTGTGTGGAAATGGACACCCAGCAGGATTAAAAACAAAACCTGTAAGAGGGTGGAGGAGCTCCATGTAAGCCAATGGCCATCTATATCTAGTACCCAACTATGTCTGTGGACGTCATCCTGCAGTTGGGTTACTTTTTTTTTTTAAGAGGTTTGTGGTGGAATTTGCACTCTGGCCACCGTAAAACCCTTCATTCCACAAAACCCACAAATGCAAACAAAACTGAAAACCCACTCTGTGGGAGTATCGCCTGTGTTGCTGTCCTTCGCAGGACAGCTCACCAGATGACGGGATTGGAGCAAAGCCTTCAGGATCCCCATTCCTTGATGATCGGAGGAAAAGCATATAATAGGGTAAACTTCTTGAGTCAGATTGCGGTGGTGTGTGGCAGAGTGGTGCTGAGGTGTCGTCCACCAGACGGCGGTCTCCTTGAGTTAACCTGAGGCAGTACCTTTGGTTGGGTGCCTGGAATGTCCTATTCCTAAGAGAGGATGATCACCTGCCTCTGTTATCATCTGAGCTCAAGCATGTGAACATCAGTATTGCAGCACTCTCTGAGGATTCGGAGACCAGATAGTTGTGAGATCATGGTGGATGGTTACACCTACTATTGGACTGGTCACTCTGATGGTTGCCATGCCCAAGGAGATGCTGTGGCTGTGTCCAACAAACTGACTCCAATAATAATTGAAGCAACACTGGTCAACAAACGTATTATGAGACTAAGGATTCATCACTCTCTGGGTGTCATTTCCCTTGTCTCTGTTTCTGCTCCGACTGAGTTGAGTGATCTCACCGAGAAGGACACATTCTACGCCACACGTGAGCCTGTGGTTGATCAGTGCCCCAGGCGAGATACTCTTCTAGTCTTGGGGGATTTCAATGCATTGACTGGCACTGATAGGAATGGTGATGAGACATGTGTTTGTGTCCATGGATCTGGAACTGTGAACAAGTATAGCACTAAGTTCCTTGAGTTTGCAAGAATTCATGGACTTAGGGTGGATGATTCATGGTTTCAGTGGCCACAGGCTCATCACTGGACTTGGTATTCCATGTGCTTGTTGATTCACACTGGAGGATGATTCAGAACTGCAGGGTCTACCGGAGTGCTCAATACGAACGACAAGTTTGTTCCTTAATACGAACGACAAGCTTGTTATAGCAACTCTGAAGTTGCAGCTTAAATCTGGGAGAATGGTACCATCCCAGCCTAAGCTGGATAATGGCAAGCTCAAGGATGAGAGCATAGCTGAGGAGTTTGTGAATAGGCTGAATGGGGATTTGGGGGGTCTGGGTGCTTTGGGTAATCCTGAAGAGTTGTGGAGTGCCTTCAAGACACCGTCCTTGATTTTTGCCGGGAGATGTCTTGGACCTCACCATAGGGCAAAGAATAATTTTGTCTCTCAAGGGACACTGGATGCCATTGACATGAGTCACAGGGCCATGCTCAGAAAGTTGAGGTGTAAAACTGCACATGCACTGAGGAGGCCTATGTGCAAGGAATCTGTGAGGGGGTGGAGCATCACCTGTGGTCAAGTGATCTCATCCTGCTTACAGGGAATTCATACATTGTGTTCCTCCAAACCCATCCCTTTTATTTGTTTACTGCAGTTAGAGCGGAGGGTGGTGGGCTCTTGACAAAGGAGTCCAAAGTGAAGGCCCGCTGGTCCGGTTACTTTGAGTGGCTGTACCAGGCTGACCCACCAGCTATTGATTTGGATGTCAGCAGTGTTAGCATCAACTGTGATCCACCTCCTTTGTAGAAACACAGGCTTCAGTAAACCGACTGAAATGGGATAAAGCTCCTAGGATCTGTGGCATCCATGCTGAACTTCTCAAAAGCTGGTGGAAATGCTGTACTCCTGTCATTGCATGCAGTTCTGTGCTCTGCCTGGAACACAGGCATCATCCCAATTGACTGGAAGAGGGGCCTTGTTGTCCCTCTCTGGATAGGGAAGGCTGATCATGAGGACTGCAACAACCACCTAGGGGTGACGCTGCTCTCAATGCTGGTTAAGGTCTTTGCTCGGATAAAATTCTTGATGGGGTTCGCCACCATCTGCTTGAGCACCAGCGCACAGAGCAGGCAGGCTTTACACCAAAGAGGTCAATGATTGATCATACCGAAGCTCTTCGAGTCCTCACCGAACGCAGATGAGAGTTTCGGCAGGGGCTGCTTGCGGCCTTTGTTGATCTCTGCGAAGTTTTCGATACAGTGATTGTGATGCCCTCTGGTGGATTATTGGTCTTCGTGAGGTGCCACCAAAACATATCAATATGATGTCTGAACTATACTCTGGTGCTGATGTTGCTGTGAGATGTGGTGACACCATTTCTGACTTGTTTCAAGTTGTTACTGGAGTTCATCAGGGGTATGTACTGACGCTCCCCACTTTTCAGAACTTCTATGGACTGGTTTCTAGGGAGGAGGTCGGAGAAAACAAGCTGGATAATGGGGTGTGGTGCATCGTTTAGGAATCTCAAGATCACTGACCCTGATTTATCAGATGATGCAGTCGTTTTGTGAACACTGTGGATATCCTTTGGGGCCCTCGAGGTGCTGAAAGAGGAGTCAGAGCCACTGGGATTATGAGTTTCCTTGGTCAAAACTGAGATCCAGGCTTTCAATAACATCTTGGATACAAATATCTTGTCTGTACCTCTTTGTAGTGAGGATGTTGATATCATGGAGTGATTCACTTACCTTGGCAGTGATATTCTTGTCTCTGCTGGCTGTGATCTATAGGTCAACAGACGTCTGGGTTGGGTGTGTGGAGTCATGGATTCACTGGATCATGGGGTGTGGCGCTGTCGGTACCTGTGCAGGAGGACGAAAGTCCAAGTCTTCAGGTCCATGGTGCTTCCAGTCTTGCTCTATGGATGCGAGACTTGGACTCTGACCAGGGATATGAGATGGGGACTTAATTCCTTTGGTACCAGGTCTCTTCGGAGAATCCTTGGTTTTTGCTGGTCAGACTTTGTGTCCAATGAATGGTTGCTGAGAGGGACTCAAATGAGATTTGTTGCCTGCATAGTTGGTGAGCGTCAGCTGCGGCTGTATGGACATGTGGCTCGTTTTCCTGATGTTGATCCTGCTCACCAGATTCTCTCAGCAAGGGAGCCTCAGGAGTGAAGGAGGCGAATGTGCTGACCACGTGCCTCGTGGTTGCACCTGGTTGATCAGCATCTCATGGTGATGGGGATGGTCCGACAGAGGCCCCTGGATTACCGGTGGAAAGTGGACACAGCGAAGCGCTGCTCTGGTCCATGCTCCCAAACTTGACCTGACCTGATTATACAGTATTCAAAGCTTATTATGATAACACAGTTATCAACCTGATTATGATAACACAGTAAGTACTCTACTATCAAGTATACTGTATTTCTTCCTCTTGAGAAATGGATGGTTGTATTATCCCGCCGTTATTTGTGTCTAAACTTAATGGAAGAGCTTGTACGTGCAGTGCACTCGACACCAGAAGAAAAAAAAATCTGTTCACATTTACATGAATTACCAGGACATTAAGTGATTAGATGAGCAAATCAACAAAGTATATGGGCTATGAACCTAGAATCTGAAGCATCATCAAATAAATGTTCAGGTCGTATCGTAACACCAAACATTCTTGCCCAAATTTATGTTCACATCCCTCTTATCAATCTGAGTGTGAAAACTAAGATGGAAGGTGAGCAGCTCTGCTTCTCCATGTTGAGAGAAACATTTGAGTTTAGGAATACATGGCTAGTTAGTGTAGTTGATCATGTCACAGGAATAGCTGTATGGATTAAAAAAACAAAAACACGTATTCTTTGGTCTTTTGCCAAAGTATACATAAGCTTAGTTAGGTTGCAGATAGAGCCTGGAAATGCCTTAATCTGTTTCGTTTGGTGTCCCTGGATCATCATAGCAGGAAATGTGTAAACGTGGTAAATAACAGATGGATTTGATTGAGAAGAGGTGAACATGGGATGTTCAAGTGAACAAACTTTGTGAGTGTGAAAATATCTACCATGAAAACGTAACAAAAACAGCTAGATATTATGTACTCATTGATAAACATGATTTCACAATATGAACAAATAATAACTGGAAAGCAAAAGCATCTGGAAATGCAAAGCCCGTCCATGTCCGCTTTGTACTCAGACTACTTCTGTATTCCGAAAACTTCAACATGATGAAAACTGCTAATAAAAACTTTGGAGACCTTGGCCATTGACTTTTTGATTAAAAAAAATAGTAATAATAATCAGATTGCAGCTTTTGATTGGTGAACCAATTCAGTGACGCAATATGCTAATTCTTAAAATTTTCAGGTCAATTGAATGAAAATTGACGATGACGTGACGCTGACCTTTGACCTTTTGACTAAATTCTTAATTTGTCTTCTCCATATTCTCACAATGAAGCTTTGTTGAAAATTTGATTACAAAAACTCAATGGTAAACAAGCTCAAATGAGCTAAGATCCTCGTCCTCTTAATGATGACGTCATAAAAACGGATATGACGTCATTGTGATGTATCAGGTTTGCGATAAATTATAATCTGTGCTAATGCCCGGCTTGATTCCCGCAAACAAAATTCAAACAGCTTGCCTAGTTTCGGAGATAATGGTATAGGCGATTTCCATTAGCGGCGATATTATGACTTCAACTTTTTTTCTAGGAAGAATTTCCAAAATCGGAGATGGTTACTGCCTGCGCGTGGGCTTTCTGCATATACATGGCAAGTTTCACGAAGATCCGATGAAAACTCTGGGTTGTGAAACAAAAAATGTCAAAAAATAGGAATGACGTCATCAAAATTGATATGACGTCATAGTGATGTATCATATGTGCGGTAATTCATCTCTGCTGATGCCCTGTTCGATTCCCGCAAACAGAATTCAAAAAGCTTGCCTAGTTTGAGATAATTTTTTCGGCGATTTCCATTAGCGGAGATATTTTGACGTCATAACTTTTTTTTCTATGAGGAATTTTCAAAATCGGAGATCGTTACTGTCTGCGCGGGGTATTTTTACATATATGCGCCAAGTTTCAGGAAGTTTCGATGAAAACTGTAGGCTGTGAAACAAAAAAGTCCACAAGAACAACAACGTGAGTAAGACTTAGAGATCCTCCACAAGGATCTAAAAAGTTCACAAGAAGAAGATGAAGAACAACAACGTGAGTAAGACTTAGAGATCCTCCACTAGGATCTAAAAATTTACAGCCCGAACAGACACACAGGCACACAGAAGTGATGGCAAAACCCCGTCTTCCACTCCGCAGGGGCGAGCTAACTTGAACGGCACTCGGTAGACCACATACCTCCACCAGGTTGAATAGTTAATGTCTTGTAGCCTACTGATAGACCGAATCTGCATCCGTACCTTAACCAAAATCTGATAAGCTAGTTATTATCACCTACCCAAGTTGTCCACCAAGTTTCTTTTGAATCCGTCCATAACCTTTTGAAATATCGTCCTACATGTAGTTTTGGTCCAATCTCTCAATGGTGAAGAATCACTTGAAATTTTTTTTTATTCTAGTGTCTGGATATTCACCACAATCAAATCAATTGGTCCTTGTCACACATCCAACCAGTACCAAGTTTTGTCATAATCCACCCACAACTTTTTGAGATATCGTGCTATATATCGTTTTTGGCCCTGTCTCTCAATGGTGAAGAATCACTTGAAAAATTCCAGGGTCTGGATCTTCACTGCAGTCGAAACAATTCCTCTTTGTCACACACCCATCCTGTTCACCGAGTTTCATTCAAATCCGTCCATAATTTTTTGATATATCCTGCCCACAGACGGACAGAGACAAACAGGGGCGAAAACATAACCTCGGTCCACCTTCGGTGGCAGAGGTTATAATAATTGATATTTGTTACTTGAGAATTCTGGTTGAAGGATAAGGAAATGTGTGGAGCATCAGATATGCTAAGAACAAGATGTGTTGAAAAAGGGTGGATGGACGACACATGGGATGATTATGCTGAGAAAGTTGATGGAGAATAGGTTTGAGATGCAAGAGGGAATGGTGTTAGCATGTGTGGAGCTTGAGGAGGCTTACGACACTCTCCTGAGTGAAATGGTGATGGCAACGTTGAGATGGATTGGTGTGCCAGAAGCAGAAGCTAGGTTGGCGGAAGGTATATATGACGTAACAAAAGGAAGGGTTTCGGTTGGTCATGTGTTGTCAGAAGAGTTCAACATGAACTTCGGGTTGAGGCAGGGATATTAACTCACTACTGTTTATTATAGGGATGGATCTGGTGAGCAGGAGCATTTGCAAGGGAGGCATTCTGATTGGTGAGTTAAATTAGGGACACCTGTCAATTACAACTGAGATATCCTTGAATTAGTGTAACTTTTTTTTCAATCATTTGTTTCATAATCATTTTCCACTTTCTTCGCTGCATTTGAGGTGCCAATATTTGTCAAGGTTTTATAATTCAGCGTTAGAAGACATTATCACATTGAAAAAGTTTCTGCGTTCATATGATGACATCTTTTTTTATTCTTCATTTTACCCGTCTCATTTTTCTGGGAATTTATACTTCGTTTCTATTTCTAACTTCTTTTATAATCAACCCTCTTTTGTAAAATTGGCTTGCTACAAAGCAGTGTAATCATTTTCTAACATGGCATTAATATCAATGTTCAACCACTTGCAGATTCACCACATTGTCAAAATTACTAGGCAGACAAGAGGGGAAGGGGAGGAAGTAGGTGGTGAGGGAGGTGGGAGGGTGGGAGTCTGAAAACTGAGCATCGACAGCACATTCTCACTGCATTGCAGTGTCAAGTGTTGCTGCTGGAGTGGGCTAGGAGTAGTAATTATGGCTGGGGGAAAGATCTGCAGCCATCCAGCCTGTAATTACCAGCTTGCATTAGACATAGGCATTGCATCAGAACATGCCTGTGACTTGAAAGGCGGGAATGCAAAGGAAAGGTGTACTGTTCACAAATGCACAAATTTGCACCTGTGATTCTGTAATGTTTCTGAGGATGACCAATGCTTATGTTCATTCCTGAATCATTTCAAACTATATCCAGATCACAATGGTCATGACTAAAATTTCCTCAAAACTTGTAATTTATTGTCAACAATGATAAAATGCCATTCTTCGGTGTAGTAAATTGACAGAGGCAGCTCTGCATTTTCAAACTACAGAATATCGAGATCTCCATCTCAATCTCCCTCTGTCGCTCTCTCTGAAGATCAGAGTGTGAACCTATTGCTGAGTTTGCATAAGGAGCATATATAATGTGGATTGGTCAGGAGAGAACTCTATTTAGTGATCTGATACAAAATAATTAGAGAAAAAGGAGTCTGGGCACCCTTCTTACGGATAGGGCTCACGTAAACCAGATTCCATAAGGAGGGGAGGTGTCCATCCAATCATGACCTGCAGAAGAGTAGTGAATGATGAACAGCATTTCAGATGCATAGTTTTGAGGAAGAACTGAGTGTAACTAGATAAAAGGTACCCCGCAAAGTGTTCAATTATATTCTTCATTTTAAATAGAATGATCATAAGCTGACATTTGTGGACAGACAGATGGACGGACGGATGGACAGACATGAACGAACTGCTTAACCCCATTTTTCGTTTCATGTGCACAGTGTAATAATATCATCAGCAGTACCAGTTGCTAATGTAAAAAAAAGTTGTAGTTGGTGATTCATATCCACCATTGCAGGTGAGAACCATACTTGCTTCAGGCAGTTACCTGAAATCGGACAGTGATATGGAACAAGAAGGAAAGTATTGTGAACCAGTGCTTTTTCAGTGAAGACTCGATTCAATAATTTCTTTTTTGTATGTGTGTACATTGGCGTGGCTCGAATAAGAGCTAAAACACAGAATGTATAACAAAGGGAGCAGGAGACAACAGGGGTGGGAGAAAGAAGCACAAAACAAGGGGGGAACAGAGACATGAGGAGATCTGAGAAAGGGAGAGGGATGGGGCGGGGTACACGGGGTAAAAAAGATGAAAACTACAGGGACTTTCAGGAAGGAAAGCAGGGAATTTGAAGGAGGTGGGTTTGGGGTGGATTAACGGGGGTAGAAAGGAGCATGGTTTTGGATGGGGGAAGATAAGAGATGGTGGTGAACAGCTGTTTTGAAGACCTAGAGTGAAGAGTGGGATTGAAGAGAGTGTGGGAGTTTGTTCCAGAGGGAGGAAAAAATGAGGAATGAAAGGGTGAAGTTGAGCATTAATTCTTGATTTTGGTATGAAGAATGAAGAAGAGGGTTGCTGGCAGACCTTGAAGGCCCTGCAGGAATATGAGGGGAACAGATCACAGACAGAGCAGGGGGAGGGGGGGGGGGGGGGGGGGGACGAGGCCAGAGAGGAGACGATAGAAGACAGAAGGACCACCGACCTGCCTGTGGCAAGAGAGTGAGATACCCAAAGGCTTAGCCTCATCATGGGAGATACCGATGATCCTAAATGCCTTGGTTTCCACAGCGTGAAGCTGAGAAAGGTGTGAGGCGGGAGCACTTGCCCAGAGGAGAGAGCATACTCCATCAAGCTGTGGATGAAAGCTTTGTAAGTGGTCAGGAGCTCAAGTGTGCCAAAGAAGGACTTTGCATGGTGGAGGACGACTTGAGAATCGAAAGATGTTGTTTCCTGGCTCTCTCTTGAGGGTAGACACAAACTTGTTCTGTGCTTTATGGAAGGAACTGAGATTGCCTTCAGTTGGATTTGCCCTTCCATAAGGCGAAGGCAAGTTATTTCAGGACAACTGCTTCTCCACAAGCTTCAGTGAACCATGGGCAAGAGGAAGGGTAGGACAAGTGAAGATGAGATGGGATAAATCTGTGCATGAGAGAGAGCAAGTTTCTTTGAAAGAATTCCCAGGATTTGTTGATGTCGGAGTAAGTAGAAATGGAGAGCAGTCTAGAAGTTTGATGGCTGCCTTTAGCCCCTGCCATTCGGCCTGAGTGAAATGCCAGACTCGACAGCACTGAGGTGGTTCTCTAATAACAACTAGATGGATGTCTACTTTGACAAGCATGTGGTCGGATGAACCAATTGGAGCAGAGGAAGAACAGCAGATATTTGCAGGGAAATTGGTCAAAACTGAAATTGCAAAAAACGTTGCTGAAGTGCTATGGCAAGTGAGAGAGGTACCCACACCCAGCCAACTGGCATGACGACAATAAAAAGCACGACATACGAGGAAGAGAAAATTGGGATGAGAGGATAGAAGTTGGTCCATGTTTTTGGTGAGCGAGATGTAAATGGAGTCATCACTGTTTGGTGGACGGTACAACACACATATAAACAAGAATTGGGAGTGGAGGGAAGCTATAGCCAAAGGTATTCCTTGGGGTGTGGGGGAGAGAGGGCATAGAAAGTGCATGGTGAGAGAGGAATAGAGTCTTTGATGAAGAGAGCAACTCCGCCACCAGGACGAGACTCAGGTCTGTCATACCAGAGGAGGGAGTAACCAGGGAGAGGTACCCAGGAGTCAGAGATGTCTTGAAGGAATGTTTCTGTTGAGCAGATAATTATATCTGGTTTGTCAGTGGTAACCTGTATGGAAAGATCTGTCAGATTAGAGCAGTGTTTCTCAACCGGGGTTCCCCAGAACCCGAGGGTTCCGCAAGAGGTTGCTAGGGTTCCGCGAGAAACAGTAATAAATAGGCTAATGTATTTTTGAGTAGTTTTTGTTTGATTTAATATTCGTAATTTTACTAATACACGTACGGCATATTGTTGGAAACTCCTTGGTTATTATAATAGGGGCTTCAACCTCTTTATATTTTGCAATTATAACAACATAGGGAATGTATTTAACGATGTCTATATGGCGCCAGTGTGAACCGCCTCACTGGTTAGTGGACGTCTGTACGCGGGGATTCGTGTATCATTGAGTGACTGACTCAAGTACGGGACGCATGCAGGTGTCCATCTATCTTCTCTGTGCTTCCTAGCGCGAATCTCTCTCTCTCAAGGTTAGTTCTTCTGTTTACCTTTATTGCTTCAGGTTTATTTGTTTAAGTTTTGTTCATCAAGTTACATGAGGTGTGTTTTTTAATTGTCAAACAGACTCGGGGTTGACAAACACTTTAAAAATGACGTTTTCAAACAAAAAAAATAATAATTTTTTTGTGAATTAAAACCTCGTGTGAGGTCTCATAAACGAGCAGTATGTTTTTTTTTCATTGCCAATAAATTTGACAAAAAGGGAGTCATTTTTTCTTTAAACCAGGTATCCGAAAAAAAAATATATTTACCACGTGAACTACGATAAAAATATAAAGCTAGATATTATAATGGTATATAATAATATTTTTATGCAGGTTTCCTGAGACATGAAAACTATTTCAAGGGTTCCACAAGGGTAAAAAGGATGAGAAACGCTGGATTAGAGCAAAGGCCCCAAATGTTTGAGGTCCACACTGTTAAGGAAGAGGGAGAGAAGGGGAGAGTGAGGTAGGACGATGGAGGAGGGAGGGAGGGAGGGGAGGGAGAGTTGTTGACAGTGTGTGGAGGATTACAGAAGAGCTGGGAGACTGGATGAGGAGGACAAATGGCTCGGTGGTGATGGGATGAGGCACAGTGGGGAATAATAAGAGAGGGGGCAGAGGGAAGTCATAGATTGGAAGAGGTGGAGAATGAGTTGAAGAGAGAGGGCAGGGGAAGGAGGCAGTTTTGTGGATGTGAGAGGGGGAACTTTGAGGAGGAGGATTGAGGGGGGAGATTGGAGGAGAAAGGTGAGATGGAGAGTTTTTGAGAAAGAAGAGAGTGAAGCTGGGAGGGGAGAGAGTGAAAGTTTCTTTGAGAGGAAAGGGAAGCTTTGAGAGGGGGTAGACGATGAGAAGCAGGCATGGGCATGGGGCAGGAAGGCGAGGGGAGAGGTGGGGAGAGGGGAAGCATGAGACTTGGTAGTGTTATGGTGAAGAAGGGAGTGGGCAGGGGAAGGCACAATATTTGAGGGCTTGGGAAGATGGGGAGGTGCAGTGAGAGGAAAGAAAGAGCATGTTTTGAGATGTTGAGGAGTGTACTGATTGAGAGAGAGTGAGATATCTGTAAGGTTAGCATGGAGCCCACAGATATTAGAACACCACACACTTTGAGACAACACAGGAGTAGCTGATACTGAAGCAGATGACAGTGAAGAGGTGCCAAAAGTGGAGGTAGGATGAGGGGCAAGATGGGAGGGTTAAAGAGAGGGGATAACAGATGAGGATTTAGAAGGAGGTAGATTTAAGGAGGTGGGGTGAATTGACACTGAAGTTGGAAAAAAAAAGAACGATTTATGGAACACAAACATGCATTGCAAACGGGGGTTATTCATTTTTTAAGTCAGAGATGCCATTATCTACATTACGGGAAGGATGCAATATAGGAGAATTAAGAGAATGGAGAAAAGAAACGTAACAGTGGAACTTTTTATACATGGGATGAAGAAAAGGTCGAATTGAAAACAGTCATTTGAAGAAGAACCAGAAGAAGAAGAAAAAGAAGAGTAGTGAAGAGAAGGCAATTTGATCGGCAAAAGTAGAAGGAAGATGGTGGATCAGCAAAAGTAGCAGGAAAAGAAAGAGAGGGTAGATAAATCATGTGGTTATGGGCAGGGGCGTATCTACGCAAAATAGCACCTATGACAAGCACTGAAATTGTGCCCTTGTCCAAAATCTGACACCCATCTTTTAGATAACTTCACCATAATATCAGCACAAAAATACAACCTAAGCTAGTAAATATTTTAATTAACAAATTATGGCACTACATGAAAATTACAATGGCACCTTCCTTGCTTTCACTGATGCAAATTGGTCCATGATGTGCTCAAAGTCAGTTTTTTTTCAGTTTCTTCTCTTTCTACACTCATCAGAGCAAGATCACACAGTCTGCCTTGACCCATGGAGGCTCTCAAATGCAAAAGTATTAGTTTTAATTTGCTGAATGATCTCTCACAGCTGGCGATGGAAACTGCAATGGTTAGCATTTTCTGAATAGCAATGCGAAGATCGGGGAAGACGCTCTCATCTCCATACTGAACAATAAATTCGAGAAGCTCTACAGCTCTTGATATTTTCATGTTGGCCCGACTTGACAGCAACATTCTGCAATCCAAAATTTCTTCATATAGCTGCTGTCCATCAACATCAGAGCTGTAGGCCTGCAATTCGCCAAAATTTTCGCACTTCTTCTTTCGGTCGTTACTGTCGGCACCGTAACACAGTCCCTCAACATCGAGAAGGAACCCAAATTGGCCGTCGGTAGTCGTGAAAACGAGCAAACCTTCCGTCCATTTCTCTGTGAAATGGTCGAGTGTTCCCTTCATGACTCTTTCCATTTCCTCCTTGGTGTTAACCCAGCATCTCTCGAGTTCTCATCAGCCATTCGTTTCTTTAGTCTCTGAGGTCTTTCAACTTCAATATTCCATTCTTGACAGAGAGCATCTCTCGAGTTCTCATCAGCCATTCGTTTCTTTAGTCTCTGAGGTCTTTCAACTTCAATATTCCATTCTTGACAGAGACCGAGTCCTGCTCAGTGTGCGCCCCCCCCCTCCCTTCAAGTGATGCCCAGGGCAAGTGCCATACCTGCCATACCTTAGGTATGCCACTGGTTATGGGAAGTGTAAGGTGAGAAGTGAAAAGACATTAAAAAAAAATTTAGGATTAGGTAAGATTAGGCAAAGGAAAGGTTGAAGAAAAAAATCATGAAGGTGATTGTGGATCGACAAAAGTAGAAGGAAGATGGTGGATCAGCAAAAGTGGAAGGAAGATGGTGGATCAGCAAAAGTGGAAGGAAGAAAAAGAGAAGGTAGAGGAGTCACATGATTATGGTGGGTATAAGGTGAGAAGGGAAATATATTAAATAAATAAACAAATAATATATATTTTAAGACATGAAACAGAGGGTCTTGAAAGAGTGGAGGGATTGTGGTGAAAAAAAACTGAAGGCACTAAGTAGAAAATACAATAACACGATGCACACAAAGAACAGGGTAGGCCTCAAGGAAACCCAATATGAAAAGATGGGCGAATACTCACCAGTTAGCAAAAGTTTTAAAACAAACTGAACTAGAAACACACAGTAAACACAGATATAATGAAATAACAGGAAACTTATCTTTGAGAAAGTCTGCAGAGACCCTGAGGGACAACACCATAACTCAAGAACTGAATAAATGAAGAATTCATCTCAAAAAGCTCACAATAAGAATTCTGCCTTATTATGAGCTTTGTAAATAATGACTCCATCTATCATGAGTGAAAGAGATGAAGAAGATTGCCGAGATAGTTTAAATCAGCTTGCAGCAAGGATTGGAAGATGGAGACAGGACTGAGTGGTATGACTTCAGGCAAATCTGGTGTTATGCTATTGCTCTCCACATGATGGATACATCTGTTGTTAGTTTTGTGAAACATCTGCCGGTCATCACAAGTAGGACTGACCTTTCAGGTAGAGAAGGCAAGATATTTCGTTACTACTGCCTCAGCACAAGCTTCTGTATACCAGTGATGAGATATTGAACAGCATAACTGGAGGAATGAGGCAATGAAGTGATTCCTGAGAGAGCATAGCACCTTGTTTTCAGAGTTGCTAGCACTGTCCATATCTTCAGCCAAGATTGTTCATTAATTTGAAATAACAATTAGCGAAGAACCTGCCCTGATGGGTGGGTTAATACCCCCATAATTACAGCCGTGATGACTTGTAGTATCCACCCCTACCGGAAGCGGAGTTATATGATACACAGCAACAATGACGACAGAAAGAAGAAGAAGAATTAGAACTTTGGTGCAGGAGGAGATAATTTGAGCCATTATGCCTGCGCTACACCAACACCAGATAATATCACCCATCCACAAGCAAGCTACCTAGAAGTCCTGCTAGTATCCCTGTACCCCTCGATCTCCAATGAATCGATGCGTACCGAACAAATTCCAATACAAATGTATGTACTTTTTCGACTGTCTATCTACCGACTAATCTATTAACACTACCTCTTTTGATTTATAATTTGTCCCCCTACGAATATAACCTAAAACCCTGTTAACTTTACCTCTAGCACTGTGCTGTCTGCTTACCTCCATTATCAACCACCCCCAGAAGATCACCCACAGATCCTTCTGTGTGACAGGTTCCAAGACTGCCCCTTATATTATGTAGTCCCTTCCCCCATTGTTCTTACTCATCCCCAGCACCTTACATTTCTTTATGTTAAACTACACCTGCCAATATTTTGCCAAATCTATGAAAGTATCTAGACTTTCCTCAATCTGATCACCAGCCAGCCACTCTGGAATCTACCTTACTTCCAATGTCCATCACTAATTACATCTTCCCAGCCAGACATCCACCCGCTCGCATCCACTCTTTCCTTCCAATCCAGTTTGTTACCTGACAAGCCACTCTGCCAGCCCTCAACTTGGCTAACAACCTCCTACGCAAAATTGTTTCAAATGCCTTCTGAAAGTCTATATTATGCACTACATCCACTGTACTTCTCTCATCCACCCAGTCAGAAACTGCTTTACAGAATTCCAATAAATTCATTAAACATGACTTACCCTGAGGAAATCAGTGCTGACTACCTTTAATTAGTTTGTATTAATTTAAATGGTTCCCTATCCATTCCCTAATTAACGTCTCCAACACATTCCCTTCAACTGAAATCAAGCGAACAGCTCTATAGTTCCCCAATTCCTCTCTGGAATATTCCTTAAATAAGTGTTGCATTTGCTCCTCTCAAATCTTCTGGTACCTGTCCTGACTCCAACGAGCTGTAAAAAGATGTCCGTGAACACCATGATTATCTGCTCTGCCACCACCCTCAATACTGTAAGATGCACATTATCCAACCCTGGAGCTTTATCACCCCTTAAATTTTCTAACTATTTATGCACTTCCTCTACTCCTACTTGGATCTTTTTTAAAAGCCCTTGCTCACCCCAGATGCCATTAGCAGAGAGATTGGAGATCAAGGTTGGCTATCTGACTGTAACAAATGCTTGAGATATGTCCAGAGAAACAGCCCTGATCTCATGTTTGAGATTGAGGGCTTCCATCCATTGTTGGGAGAGTAGAAACAGCATGTCCAAGGTAGAATGACCTGGTGTAAAACTGAACTGCTGATCTGAGATCAGTCTATTGGAGAAAAGGAAGGATTTGATGTCAACTGCATTGATAGGTTCTATGACCTTGCTTATAATTGGAAGCAAGCTAATATGCATGCAGTTAAGATGATCCATTTTTGCCTCATATTTGTGTATTGCAGTGATGTTGGCTAACTTCCAGGCAGATGGAAACTGACCCAGAGAGAATGATTGGGTGAACAGCACAGAAAGAAAATGATCAAGAGCAGCGGAGTAAGTTTTTAGGGCACATGCACTGATTCCATCTGTGCTTGACGTAGAATCAGAGTCGAGCTTTGCCAGAAACCTCTCCATATTCTCAACTGGGAAAAACATTATTCAGGAGCAGTTTGGTATGAAGGGGTTGGGTAGGTATAGGGACTGAATGGTTGGGTACAGAAGATTTGGAAGCAAACACAGAATTGATGCATTCGGCCTTCTCAGGAGCAGTCAGCTGTGGTACTATTTGAAGTGAAGGAAGGGATGGAAGGGAGCATACTCCAGAGACAGACTTAACAAGGTGCCATCAGGTCTTTGAAGAAGGAGACAGGTTTGAGAATTCAGCCTTGAGGTTGGCAAGACGTTGTTTCTGGCTTTCCTGAGATTGGACACACACTTGTTCCAGGCTTTGTGGAATGATCTGAGGTTGCCTTGAGGCAGATTTGCCTTCCAGGAAGAGAACACTGGTGTTTGTCAAGGGAAAACTTCAGCTATTTGGTATTGCCAGGGTCTATGAGGGGGAAGGGCAGTACACAGACAGTGGGAAACGGAGTTCTTGACATATACTGTAGCTCCGCCACTAGAACGGGGTTCAGGCCTGTTAAACCGGAAGAGACAATATCAAGGGAGAGACGCTGAATAATTGAGTATATGCTGTGGGAGGAAGGAGTTTGTTAGGGAGATCATATCAGGTTTACCAGTGGCAGTTTGGATTGAGAGGTCTGTGAAATTGGAGCAAAGACATCAATTGTTGGAGGTTCATAGAGTTAGGGATGGTGAAGGGGGTGCTCTTGGTAGAGGGAGAGGAGCGTTGGGAAGCATAGAGAGGGGGCTGCACGAAGATGTGGAATAGGATGTGGGGTGAGCATGGAAGGGTGGGGAACTGGGGAAGCATAGAGGGGGCGGAACAACTGGGAAGCAGAGAGGGGGTGGGATATTGGGTAATCATGAAGGGGGCAGGATGCTGGTGTAGCAGAAAGGTGTTGGAACACAGGGGGAGAAGACAGAGCCTGGACACAAGGGAAGAATAGATGGGCCAGGATGCAGGAGGAGAAGAGATGGGCTGGGATACTGGGGAAGTAAAGAGGGAATGGGGTGCAGGGATACCAAGGATGAAGTGGTAAGTGAAGAGAGCAAGGTGAGGTGGGGAGTGAGGGAAGCAAAGAGGGGGTGTGGTGTGAAGTAAGCAAGGAGGGGGCAGGGCAGAGAGGAAGCAAATATGGGGAGGGGCATTTGGTGGATGGACACACCACATAATTGGTGGATGCCGAGTATGGGTGGGTGAAGCCTTGATCAGTTGCAGGGGAAGGGAAGGAATGGGGTGTTCTGGATGTGAAGATCACGTGGGAGAGGATTGTCACTGGAGTACCTCACACAATACAAAAAGGGTACGCAGACTGGGAGAAAGGTGGTTGGAATCAAGTATGTGAACATTTTTTCAATTGCTGTTTAAAAAGGTTTAAATTTATGGGGATGGAGAGAGAGATCGAGAGATAATAGAGAGATAGAGATAGAGATGAAGGGAGGAAAATAATATTTTTTGTGATTATTTATTTATTTTTATATTAAATAGAAGGTATCAGGAAGGAATTAAAGCACGAGTGGGCAGGTGGTGAATAATGAGACAGAGGTGCTGGATAGTTGAAAGAAAAAAAACCCAAAATGGGTGAGCACAAAACTATCCGAGCTTGAGACACAGGAGATGGGTTTTTGCAATAACGTGTGTGTTGTACTGTATGTTGTGTGTTGTGTGTTTACCTATTTGTGCAATGCATAACTTTTTACCATTTAAACTTTTCACATCAAATTTTCAACAATCCTTTATTATGAGGATATAGAGAAAAATAATTAATAATTGGGTCAAAGGGTCAAGGTCACATAAAATTAAGTTGCATTTGAACAGAATTTGCATATCGAGTCACCAAATTGGTTCACCAATCAAAAGCAAGAAGCCTGTTGTTGTTAGGTTAAAAGGTCAAGGGAGCATAAAGTCACAAATTTTTATCCGATTGACTTGAACTTTGAGTAAGTTTTGCAAATTGAGTCACTGAAGCCTATTGTTTGAAGTCAAAAGGTCAAGGCCACATAAAATTGTCAACTTTCATCCGATTGACTTAAAATCTGAATAGTGATTGATATTGGGTCACTGAAGTCTATTATTTTCAAGGTCAAATGGTGAACATCACACAAATTCATCAGTTTTCATCCAACTAACTTGAAATTTGAACAGAATTTGCATAATGGGTCATTCAATTGGTTTTCCAATCAAAAGCTGGAAGCTTACTATCAGAGGCCAAAAGGTCAAAAGGCCAAAGGTCAAGGTCGCATAAAATAGTCAACCTTCATCCGATTGATTTGAATTTTGAACAGGGTTTGCATTTTGGGTCAATGAAGCAAGCATATTGAGGTCAAAAGTTCAAGGTCACTAATTTGTCAATTTTCATCCAATTGACTTGAAATTTCAAGAGAATTTGCATATTGGGTCACTGAATTGATTCACCAATCAAAAGCTAGATATCTATTGTTTTGGAAGTCCAAAGGTCAAGTTCACAGTAGCTGATTTTGCAAGTACAGGTCTGTGACTGCTTGCTTGTTTGCCTATCTGCCTGTCTGCCTGTCTGTCGAGCTACACCATAACTTTTTTTTTTTTACCATTTGAGCATTTGTCATCAAATTTTCAGCAAACCTTTATTCTGAGAATATGGAGAACACCAATTCATAAATTTTACATTTTATTTTCGCTGTTGTTTTCATAAAGTTAATTCAAGTACAAAGCAGATGCGGACAGGCTTTGAATTTTGGAATGCTTTCTCGTTGTTCCTGCATCATTAGGCCCATGTTAATACAGACATCTGTGTGTGGACTTGTCAGTGATTGTTCAATTTAGTTTTGAATGAGTTTACTGAGCCAGTACAGATTACGTCTGTGAGAAGACTGTTCCTTGTGTTGATTGTTCTTTTACTGAAGCACTGTAGCCGCTCACTTCACTTCCGTGTCATTTTATAGAATTCCAGGCTGTCACCTTGTGGGATTCTGAATAAATGTTTGTTTCATGATCATCGATATTGTTTAAGATGTTGCAGAATTGGATTTGGTTATATTGTTTTCTCTGTTTTTCTCTCTTTCTCTCTCTCTCTCTCTCTCTCTTCTCTCTCTCTCTCTCTCTCTCTCTCTCTCTCTCTCTCTCTCCCTCTCCTCTTCTCTTTCTCTTTCTCTTTTCTTTCTCTTTCTCTTTCTCTTTCTCTTTCTCTTTCTCTTCTTCTCTTTCTCTTTCTCTTCTCTTCTCTTTCTCTTCTCTCTCTTCTCTCTCTATATATATTTCTCTTCTGCTGTGAGGATGGCACTCCAATATACTTCAGCATCTCACTGTATGTAACATTCCAGCATCCACATACTCTTTTGTCGCTCTTCTTTGGACTGATTCTTTCTTTGCATCTCTTTTTGACAGTTTGTTCCACATAGAAATGCAGGCTTGGTCTGATTAAGCTTTTATGCAAGAGACAGAATATTTTCTTTATCATATTGTCATATTCACCAAGCCCAGAGTCGGATTTGCTTTTGGTGTGATGATATATACATTGTACATGCTTTTTGAACCTCAGATTTGAGCAAAATGTGACTGATATCCATTTCTTCCTCGACTACTCTCAGGCTGACAGCTTCTCTGTTGGGGTTTGTCATCAAATACTGTTGTATTGGGTTGTTTCTCCAAACGAGCATAACACAGTACTTATTTCTGTTAAATTTGAGTTGCCCAGTTTGTGACTACATTTCAAGTTCTGCTAGACCGTCTCTCAACTTCTGGATATCATTCTGTGTGTTGACCTCATTCCAAAACTAGGCATCGTCTGCAAATAGTGTAGTCTGGCATGGGACCCTCATTGAAATTTTATCGATAAATATCATAAATAGCTCTCACCCACTGCAGACACTTCCTTTCAGTACGCCATTGCGGGCACTTTCAAAATTTGATGCAGATATCTAAACCAAGACTCACTGATGACGACAGGACAAGAAACTCTCTATCCACTACAGTAACTTTCCAGTTATTCAAATGGTCCTCACGTTAGGACTAGACATTGATGTGGTACACTATCAAATGCTTTTGCAAAATCAAGGCAGAGTATATCGTAGGAATGGCCTTCATCAAGTACCTTCGGGTTAGGTTCCGTGCAATCAACTTTTTGAGGTTTACAAGACCTATCTGATCTGAATCCAAACCGATTATCATTCAGGAGTTCATTTGGTTCTAGTTTCTTCAAAACGTTATCTCTCATGATATATTTCATTATTTTACAGACCCAAGATGTCAAACTTACTAGCCTGTACTTTGCTGGTATACTGGTGTTCCCTTTCCTGGGGAGAGGAATGCTATTTGCAAATCTCCAGCCTGGAAATACCTCTCCTTCTTGCAATGACTATGAGAAGATAATTTGTAGCAAGATAGCTGTCTCATCATTCACTTTCTTGAGTAGTTTTGGATGCTGCCTACCATCTGCTCCACAAGCCTTGCTGTTAAGCTTTCGTCAGGCTGTCATTGAGGTTCATCAGCCTTTTTAGAGCATCAACTGCACTTATGACGATATCGTCTAGTTGTGATTCAATGGCTCTAGTTGTCAACCTCTGGCATGTGGTGTGTGTGTCCTCTGCTGTAAACACATTTTTGAAGTGTATGTTTAGAAATTCCACTGGATGTAATATAGATTCAGTTAGCTTGCCATTTTCAGCAGCTACCTGTCTGACTTTTGATTGTGTTTTGGACTTTGATCTCACATATTACTAGAAAGACTTGGAATCATCTTTTACATTCGCAGGCAGCTTTCTTTAAAAGTCTTTCTTTGAATCTCTAACAATGTTTACTGCCAGGTTTCTTGTTCACTTATACAACATCCAGATTGAACTTTGGCACTTCAATAACTTTGTGACTTGGCTCTGTTTTAAATAAATAACAGCAAAAGTAACTCAAAATTTTCATATCTTTAAAAACATAAATATTTCTTTTTACAGGATATAAGGCTCTGAGTGGAGCTGCCACATACACATCTCGCACACATGGACATACAGCCAAATACACAAGACGACAAAGGACTTTTATATGCGACAAACATAGCCATTGAGTTTAGGGGAAGTGCTGTCACTTCCCAGGGCACTCTAGGTACCAGCAATGCCACAACAATGGTCCGCCCTTCTCACGGCACTCAGCGGTGCATTTCCTAAGAAGGAATTTCCTCCTCCCCATGGATGCCAACCTTTGGGGATTGGCCATGCTCGTATCCTTTTAAATGCTGAGCGTCAAGCAAGGAAACAGCACGTACCATTTTAAAAATCTTTGGTATGACTCGGCCAGGGTTTGAACCACCGACCTCCCAGACTCGAAGCGGAAAATTACACCACCGACTCTGGTAATAAAACCTTTGATAATAAAATGTGATTCCTTTCATTAAATGATTAAGACTGTGGACCAAACCTTTCATTAATTACAGAACTTAAGATATATATATATATGTTGCACAAGCTTTCTTCATGCTAGATCTATCCAAGGAAAATAAGTTTTTTTAAAAATTGTCATCGTCAAGGCATCTTTGATTGTCAAGCCTCATTTTTCCACACTGTGAATAACGTGGTGGGATAGATGATTGGGACACATGCTGAAGAACTGATGTGCAGTGATTCCTACTAATCCTCTCAATGGTATATTCCTTCTAATTTCCACAACCACTTATGTTGTTTTAATATGTGGTGCAGTGAAATATATCCTTTTGTTAATCAGCCGTGGATGTATGCAACATATTCTCTCCCAACTAAGCACATAATTGTTGCCACTTCTCTGCCACATCATAATCAACATGAAGAAATGCCTTCAGTAATGCTGATTCATACTCGATGCATGATTCTTGGTGATGGTGTAAATATGCTCAAGTAAACCCTCATCCACATTATCATTACCATTTGAGAATGTCAGTTGCAAATGACAGGTGTTGTGGTGTCCAAACTTTTCCGCTTATCAACTTCAGATTTGATCTGGCTTTTGTGTGAGATGTTTGTGCATCAGCTGCTCGTGACCAAAAACTTTTAAAATGTGCATTATTGGTTACGAGTTACAGTATGTGTCAAGATGAAAGGACAATTTCCTAAAAAATAAAAATTGCTAAAAGAATTGTTAAATGAATGGAATGAAAGAGGCAGTTTTAGCTGAACGTTTCAATAATTATTTGTGGAGGAATCGAAAGACTCAAAATATTCAATTAAACTTCCTCATGGCTATAAAAAGTACCTCAAGACAGTGTTCCGCACGGTGCTTATTGACCGCACGGTGCTTATTGACAAAGATTTGATCTGGCTTTTGTGTGAGATGTCGGTGCATCAGCTGCTCGTGACCAAAAACTTTTAAAATGTGCATTATTGGTTACGAGTACAGTATGTGTCAAGATGAAAGGACAATTTCCTAAAAAATAAAAATTGCTAAAGAATTGTTAAATGAATGGAATGAAAGAGGCAGTTTTAGCTGAACGTTTCAATAATTATTTGTGGAGGAACCGAAAGACTCAAAATATTCAATTAAACTTCCATCATGGCTATAAAAAGTACCTCAAGACAGTGTTCCCTTTTTTATGTTGTGTCCGATTCGTTCTGTGTCTTAGCTCTTCCACGAGCCGAAAGCATGTGTGTATATATATATATATATATATATATATATATATATATATATATATATATAATTTTTTTTTTTTTTAAAGCAACTCTTCGGTTTTTGAAACGCTCAACTCAGTTCCAATTGGCTTAATGCTCAAAACTGCTGTGTGTGACTGATGAAAAATTAAATTTGATCAAACAATCTCACTTACAATGGTCTTACGAAATAGTTATTATGTTGACACTAAACATAACTTTCATACTCATTCTGTCAGTCATATATGGTGGTCTGGATGAGGCTTAATACAGAGCATAATTGCATAAATTTTCATGAAGAATGGGATTAAATTTCCCAATATGAATTATGGAATTGTAAAACTGTTCATTGCTGTTCCCATGTCACAGAAAACGCTGTAAACTTGTTGAGTGATTTATGATACAGTAAACTTAGGCATTTACAACGACATGACAAATATCATGAGAGTGAATGCATATTTCTTGAAGGACATTTTCATTAAGGTGAGATAACTTGCTGATATCCTTTTCATAAGTGTTTAAAAAAACTGGAAGCAATATTCCACTCTTGTATAGTTTTCCATCAAGTGTAAGGTTAAAAAAAAACAAACAACTTTGAAGATCTTAAATGCTTGAGTCTATTCTGAGCTGTAATGCCATTATGACAGTGAGGGAGAACATCTGGCATAACAGCAATGTTAAATGTGAAGAGATCGGTTTAACATAACACATCTGAGCTTAAGTGGTCGAACATTCAGGGGTGGCATCAACATTCACATCTCAAATAATACTGAGACAATGTTAAAAGTCCACTATTGGCTCCAGTGTTTTGGAAAAGAAGAAGTATACTTTTCATAAATATTATGCTGAAATATGCCATGATGAATGCAACCTTCTACTAAAGGGTTATGTGAAAGGTAACAATTCTGACCAGAAATTGGATCCTCCTGTAACAAAGTAATAAAATTACTTTTGCCCTTGTATGACACATGACAGTAGATGCTAATGGTCAGCAATGAGTTTGAAGTATTTGCCTACACAACTTACACACCAGACCAAGTTCTTTCATTTGTTTTGACGATTGAAGATATACCCTCGCGCGAGGCCAAAGTTTTCAAAAACTATAATGACGGAAAAAAATTAATGTCCTTGATTGGGTGTCGTTGGCAGCTGGTGGTATTTAGAGAAGGATCGTCAAAAGATCAGGCTTCACAAAAGAGTAATGCTATACTTTTGTTGAAATGTCTTTTGTTCTGTCCCCCCCACCCCCCCCCCCCCCCCCCCCACAGACGTCTCTGAGCGGTGTTGAGTATTGTTTACTATGACCCATTTGAACAGCTGTTTTGTCGAACCCAATTTCGTTCAATCCTGCACGAATGTCAGCATAAGGGAACAATTCATCATCCCCCCACTCCCACTTTCCCTCAAGTCCCCCTATCAAACACATGTCAAGAAACCCCTTCCCCTCCCCACTACCCCTCTCTCCCCCATCCTTCTCACTCCCTCCACCCCCCCCCCACGAGTGTATAGCGATGGGTGGTGAGGCCTCGTTCTCCTCCCTTCCCCCCCCCCCCCTTCCCGTTCATATTCCCACCAGCGAAGCGACGGGTTGAATTTGCAAGCATATTATATATATATATATATATATATATATATATATATATATATATATATACACACACACATGTATATATACACACACACATGTATATATACACACAGTGCCTATAGAAAGTCTACGCCCCTTTCAAAATTTCACCTTTTGTTGCTTCAAAGCCTGGAATTAAATTTCACTAAATCAGACTTTTCCCACCTCTATTTACACATCATAACCCACAACTTCCAAGTGAAAAACAAATTCTGCAAATTTCAGGAAATTAATGAAAAATACAAAACTAGAATATCTTGGTTGTTGAAGTGTCCACCCCTCTGAGTTAATACTTGGTGGAAGCACCTTTGACAGCAATTTCAGCTGTGTCTTTTGGGATAGGTCTCTATGAACTTTGCACACCTTGATTGGGCAATATTTGCCCATTCTTCTGTACAAAACTGTTGAAGCTTAGTCAAGTTGCATGGTATGGTGGAAAATAACTCTATTTCCACATGATGGATCAGCATACCAAAAGAGAATCTTTAATTTTGTATATACAGAGGAATGACATTCAATGATTCACTGAAGCATTCAAATGAACTTCACTAACTAGAAGCCCGAAGCTATCCCTCTTATACTCATTTGACATCCAAAAAATGGGAGGGTGAGACATTTGGCAATTCAACTATGGGATGAGCTGATAGGCACTAGGCAAAAGAACTCAGAATTGCAAAATGTGTCCACTTGAGGGTGGGAGGGAAAGAATAACACACTCATGGCAAACGTTTGCAGTGTTATCAACCAGGTCACCCTGTTTCTATGCATCGAGCAAGACCATGCCTGATGTTGGCTTAATGGTTAGGATGGTGGGCTTGGGATCCTAGGATCCCAAGTTCAAATCCCACTCATCTGTTGAATTAATACCACGTGGGGTTGACTCTGCCTGTCATCCTTCTGAGGTCGGCAAAATGAGTGGTATCCTGTGTTGGAGTGGCGACCTGTCCAGAATTGTGCCCATTAGCCAAGGAGACTGCTTAAGCAGCACCAACGCTCTGCACAGAGTATGGTCCCAATGGATGGATGGAGCAAGACCATTTTCAAAGTAAGATATTCATGTATCACTTTGTAGGTCAAAAGACTCAGGAAAATGGAAACTTTACTGACAGCCAATTCGACTAGAGTACAAAAATTAAATTTATAAAGTACCAGCAATAAGTGAATTTAATTGAGAATACATGAATACAATTATTTTTCTTCCACATCTCCCCTTTTTTTCCTATCAGGAAAATTTGAATAATTATGTTACACATGATCACCATACCCCATTCCTGGAGGAGAAAAGATATCTCTTACACAAGTTTAATCAATAATTGCAGCGAGCACTCATAGGAGAAGAATGCTGGACAACGGCCATTTCAATAGTGTCCCAGTCAGGTTAATGAGTGCGTTTCCATTTAATTAATTGCCTGTTTCTCAGCAGGTGTCACAAATCGAAAAGACGTGCTACCCAAAGCCAGAAGATTAGTGGGTCAGGGTGTAGATCGAGCAGCACCCAACAGGAAACACAGTCTAGATGCTCTTCGAGCTGCAGAGAAGGTAGATCTTGGCAGGTACGAGTTTGGGCCTGACACTGGGTTGCAGTTGACACTGTGCTGAAGGAGACGAAGAGGACTTGAGGTGTGACCCAGAGATCCAGCCCCAGCAGAATTTGAGGCCTTGTAGCAGCAGTTTGTGCAATCAGGTTTGATTTGCCAAAGCTAGCTGTGCATGTTGGAGGCAGCCGCAATGGCTTCATGAGTCCCACCTGCACTATTGAACACACATTGCAGATGACTCGCCGTGTGGACCTTCAGGACCTTCATTGTGCATTGTGCGACCACAGCAAGTTCACAATGTATCTGCAGAGCAGCAATTTGCGTGTGTGGTCAGGGTCGTTCCCCCAGGCAGGCACCATGCAATGGCGACGTTAAGTCTTTGCCTTGCCGGGGTTTGACTTGTCCAACCTTCTCTTCAGTAGGTTTTTTCCTTTTGTTTTTTCTTTAACATGCTCATCTTTTCTCCTCAGGAAGGGGGTCATGCCATGATCATGTGTTGTATGCCCAATCACCAAAATCTGGGTTCTCCCCATCATCCAATCTTTTGGTAGAAGTTCTTCCAAAGCTTCATTAGACAAAATCATATACTGCATCGTTCATCAGCTCTCAACACTGAAACAAACAAAATCAATGTTAAACACTAATTATTAATTCAATTAATCAATAAAACGTAGTGGGCTCATGTATTTCAATAAGACTGACAAAGGTTCTTATAGAAGCATCTAACATACATTACATGTTATGTCAAAATTTTACCTTTCTTTCTTTTTTTACTCACACCTCAACAACATGCTAAAATGTAAAGAAATCTCAGTTGTATGTATACTCAAAAACAACCATCTCATTTGCTAATTGCATGTAAAAAGGGCAGCAGTATTTATCAGGGTTCCAATTTACACAATTATAGAAAGGCCTCTTCAGTTTGTACCATTAAAGAGAGGGTAATTTCCTCTCGAAGCATGAGGCAATCAGTGAAGGTGCCTTTAGTGAGGGCAATGTTGTAGTAGCACAATTGAAAAGTACTATGATAACAAATAACATGTCCAACAAAAATCAATAATTTTGTCCACCATCCTCCAAAAATCTCTCCAAGCCAAAAATTCCATCATCTGTATAACAATTATGAAAGTTAGTTTTTACTTCTTTAATTTGCATTCACAAGCAGTTCCAACGCAGCTGCCATTTTTCATTTTTTATTTTTGTTTTTAGCTAACTTAGCACTTCCATACTGAAGAAAGATGGTCAAGTCAGTGTTAGAAATACCTCAACTTACTGAAGTAAACGTACAAGAAGTACCACTTAATCAAAAATCACGCACCTGTCCAATTAATCAGAAAACAAATAAATGCTTGTACGGTGTCATTTGCACGATTTTCAATATCTATTTTAATTCTAACACTCTACCTTGACCTTACACATTCATTTCTCTCTACCCTCTGTAAGGCATGATTCTGGTTTATCTTTTGTTTGTCTTTCCACAAAATATGGAGGAATTTTACTTAAATTACAGTTAGGCCAGTACCAGGGACTAATCAGTGAGAGCAATACAATTACAATACGTGGTACAATTCCTAATTCCGTTCATTGATTTCATAATTGCTGTTGGTCCAGCCATTCTTTCAGCATTCTGCATTATGTTTATGTAAATACTTGCTGATTTCCCCATTGATTTTCCCTTACACTTAACTTCTGATTCCCACATAAAATATTGACCAATCTGTCGATCAATTTTATAACATAACCCTCCTTCAATATTATGTAAGTACAGTCAACTTTATATTATAATATATATATTATATATATATAATATATATATAATATATATTAATATACTATATATATCTGATTCAATTCTCAGTAACTTTTGTCTACCCTTAATAAAAGATCACCCATGTCACGAGGTCCATAGCTGCAGTGATTTAATAATATATTGTTACGAATTCGCGCCCGCCGGCGTGCGGACAGCCCGTTTTAGCCGAAATCGCGACCGTACGCCCACCGGACGGACAATTCAGTCGCGACTTTCCGGAACAAGCCGAAAACCAGTCACGGGTGTGCTCCAAGCACACCACAACCTTGTCCGCACTCTACCCGCGCTACAGGGTCTGATCGCCAATAATCGATTTACCTAATTATTCGCGCGGTTAGATTACGCAGAGAATTGTACCTCAGCGAGGCCTGCTTGGACACGAGCCGCTTAAGCAGCTCGCTCCGTTTTGGGATAACCGAGCGGGGTATTATCGCGAGACCTGCTGGACCCAATCCTATATCGGCTATCAAAAAAGCCCGCTATTATTCCGAAATGCAATACGGCAGCTCAATTAAGGGAAAATGACGGCGACGAACAGTTTACATTTAACAAGCACATTTATTCACAATGCAACACGTAAACAGGATGCACGTATGCAGGTATGGCAATCAATACAAACACACACATGCAATTCAAAGGAGCTAATACTGTCTATCTATTATGTACAGTCACTTATACAGTTTTACTTGACGGACTCGGCGCCACAACTTCCATACAAAGAAAAGCAAGGAAAGACCCCCTCAAAGACAAGGGGTAGACTGGACCTCTCAGGGTCTTTATAATGTGGAACTTGGCGACCAAAGGAGCTCCACGAGACCGTGCAGGTTCCCTTCCCTGGTGGTGATTTGCTGGGGCGTTCCAGCGACGTCCCGTCCCCATGGCAGCTAGCGTAGCCGCGGTTGGCCCAGGCCTCGCCAAGCGGCCGGGTGATTCGGGCCCCCAGCGGCAACGCCTGAGAGGAACGAACGGGTCTTTGCTCTTCTTAGAGTTGATGCTCTGTAAGAACCTCCGTCCGCCTCGCACTGCTCGGACTGTCCCGAAGCCCGATCACCTCGGACCGTTGGCGCTGGCTGGGAGCTCTCTCCGGCTCTCTCCACATTCCGCACATGAACGCGCAGCTCTGCGCGGCACAGCAGGCTTAGCCACGCTACCCAGTTTCGCACCTCCTCCGCCTTCCTCAGCTTCTCTCAGCTTCTCCAGCTACTGCGGCTTAGGCTCACAGACTTCCACCGCGGCTCCTCAACCTCTCCAGACTGACTGCGCTTGGCGTCCGCTCCGCCTTTTATAGGGCCTGAGAGACGAAGATTTTGACTCCCTCTCCGCTACCCGACCTTCGACCCCCCCGGCTGGCTCCGCCCCTTCTCTCTCTTTGATCCGAATCTCGGAGGCGAAGCTTGGAGCGAGCGGACGTGGTAGAAATCACCAACGCTGAAAGGAGAGCGGACGTGGCAGAAAATCACCGTCGCTGGGAACAAGGAAACCACCGCGTTTATTGCAGCGATCTCCCCGTTGCCGGCGCAAAGATGGCGGCGTTTCGGAGATGAGGTGAGGGCGATGTTGTTTCGTGTTGAGTATTAGGGGGCGACGCGGTTTGGGAGATGTCAGTTGTTGTGAAGGCGTTGTTGGAGAGGGTGGTTGGTGTTGGTGTGGGTGGAGAAGGTGGTTGGTGGTTGGCATGGTGGAGAAGGTGGTTGGTGGTTGGGGCGTGGTGGAGAAGGTGGTTGGTGGTTTGGCTGGTGGAGAAGGTGGTTGTGGTTGCGTGGTGAGAAGGAGTTGGTGGTTGGCGGGTGGAGAGGTGGTTTGGTGGTTTGGCGTGGGGAGAAGGTGGTTGTGTTGGCGTGTGGAGAAGGTGTTGGTGGTTGGCGTGGTGAGAGTGTTGTGGTGCGTGGTAGAGAAGGTGGTTTGGGTTGCGTGGAGAGGGTGTTGGCTGTGGAAAGTGTTGTGGTTGGTTCGGAGTGTTGTTAAAATAACGATAGTAAAAGAAAAACTGCTACCTCAAAGATCACAGCCCGGGTGACACGAATAATTCCTTAAACAACGGTGGGGAAATCTATCTGAACACAGACTTATCGCATAACTGATCTAAGGACCTATATGGTGCTCTGCAGAATTTCCACAGCCGTAACAATATCAATCAATCATTCAAGTTATTAATACCAACGGTTTACCTTACTGTGATATAACCGATCACACTGTTTTAAATTATACTGCTTTTCCAAAAGTGTGGACTCTCCGAGAATTATGATAAATGTTTCTCAATTTGTAATTCCAAAAAACTTAATATTAACTGAAACCCAGATGATTGACGGGCTGCAAAATTGATCAAGCACAAAACGAGGTTATATAAAATTTCTTTCATAAACCTTCAACTGATAACAATATAAATTCAAGCATTCAAAACAAACTTAATCTGTTGACTAGACAAGAAAACAAAATCATCACAAAGAGAAGTCATCACCAGCACAACTCAATACCAAAGGAATCTAGTCTATAATCAACCATAATTATACAACATAAACATGAAGGTTCGAAGACCATAATAATTGTAATGGAGAAAAATAAACAATGAATACTAAAAATCTTGTGTCTCCAGTGCTCTCAATGAGTTCTTTTTTTAATGAGCTGAGTCTGAAAGTAATTAACTCAGTTACAGGACAACATCCACTAGTTATCAACTGTTCCCCATGTTTATCTTTATGACAACAAACCCAGTGTATGCAAACATTATCACAAGTATCACTTGTCCATCACTACAATACAGGTCAAAGCAAATTGGTAATTCAAAGCTGGGTTGTACATTATTACATTAATTAACAGGAGTAATTAAACAAGAGTATCATGGTTATCATTGTAGTCACAGAGTGATCTTTTGGGAGACTTTCTCAGGACTCCCAGCTCTGCAAACTCCCCCCATGGTGAGAGTGGGATGGGCCCATGCCACTCGGCCTTGACATTTTTCAGCAGTGTGAGTAGCCGAGCTGTAAAACTTGACAACTTTGGCTGCAGAGCGTTGATTTGGGACTATTTGGGAACAAAAGCTTGACAACATTGTTAAGAGATACAAAATTTTTCCAAACAGTTTAAACAATACCAAATGCTAACGTTGTTTCATCGATCTGATGAGCATCCATTTATTTTATAGTCAACGGAGCTGAAAAATCTCAAAAAATAATCTGTAACCAACCTTTCTCAACACCATTCAGAATTCCATCAACATTTTAAATCTCTGCATTGTCCATTTCTTATCTACTTCTCTCTCACTTATACAGCAAAATGCTGCATATCCAATCACACTTACTATGGCCATCTAATCACTTACTCGGACCTCTTAAATACAAATCCATTCTTTTGTCAAAACAAATAAATACAGTTTAAACCTCTGTTTTTAAACAGGTGAACAAAAATTGTCGAGTCATCAGGCGAGTCAAGTCACGAGGTCAAAGTTGAGTCACCAGGTGAATGGCACTTCAAATTGCAGCTCAAAACACTCCTTCCATGCATGTAACTATCTCAGTGGAACCCCCAGCATTCTTTCCCCACCACCCCTCCCCCAAATAATGTTTAACCATTTAACCTTGCTGTGGGGGAGACATGGTATTCATTTATCACTACGTACGTCAAAAGACTCAGGAAAAGGGAAACTTTACTGACAGCCAATTCGACGATAGTACAAAAATTAAATTTATAAAGTACCAGCAACTAGTGAATTTAATTGAGAATACATGACTATAATTATTTTTCTTCCACAATGGGGAGCATTGAAGGACAGCAATCTTCAAGTCATGCCACAGATTTTCGATTGGATTTAGGTTGGGGCTCTGACTGGGCCACTCAAGGACATTTATCTTTTTGTTCCTTAGCCACTCCAGTGTAGCTTTGGCTGTGTGCTTCGGGTTGTTGTCATGCAGAAAGGTGAAATTCCGTCCCAATTTCAGCTATCTTGCAGATGACAGCAGATTTTCCTCTCGGATTTTGCTGTATTTTGCCCCATCCCTTTTCCCTTCTATCCTGACAAGTGCCCCACTCCCTGCTGATGAGAAACATCCCCATAACATGATGCTGCCACCACCATGCTTCACAGTATGGATGGTGTTCTTTGGGTCATGTCCTGTGTTGGGTTTGTGCTAAACGTAACATTTTGCATTTAGGCCAAAAAGTTCCATCTTGGTTTCGTCAGACTGCAAAACATTTTGCCACATCGCTTCAGAATCCCTGGAATGGTTTTTGGCATACCTCAAACTGGACTCAAGGTGGGATTTTTGAGTAATGGCTTCCTTATTGCCATCCTACCACATAGGTCAGACTTGTGGAGTGCTTGGGATATTGTTATCACATGCACACAGTGGCCAATCATCACCATTTAGGCCTGTAGCTCTTTCAAAGTTGCCATTGGCATCTTGATGGCCTCTCTGATCAGTCTCCTCCTTACTTGGTCATCCAGTTTAGAGGGACGGCCTGATCTAGGAAGGGCTTGGTGGTACCATACGTCTTCTACTTCTTAATGATTGTCTTGACTGTGCTACAAGGGATATTCAAGGCCTTTGAAATATTTTTCTACCCATCCCTTGATCTGTGCCTTTCCACAACTTTATCACAGAGGTCTTTTGGAAGCTCCTTGGTGCTCGTAGTTGAGCTATTCTGTGAAATGCACTAACAGCTACCCCTGTTTGTGTTGATGCATGTTCCGCATTCTACTGCTTGCTTACCCAATCCATACCACTCGTTCCTGGCACACACTCCATCACACTCACTCTCTGCACACTCAGCACACAATCTATGCCTCTCATCACTCCAAGAAACCCTGGGTCCTTTATTGCCCACAAGCTCAACACACACCCGTTCGCACCATGCATCCATGTCGGCTCATACTGTCTTACCATGACCGGACTCACCCCATCCCGGTTTGCCTCGAGGTCTCGTATTCTCTCCACCTTTACTTGCAATGCGTTATCTTGATCTTTAAGCCTTGTTTCAACAGATTCCATCAATTCTGCCTCGATTTGCTTTCCCCCCTTCCAATGTCTCTTCTCATTCCTCCTAAAATTTATCTATCTTGTCTCTTATCTTTATGATCTCCCGCTTGGCTTCCTTAAGTTCCTTTTCCAGATAGTCCGGCAGATATGTGAAATATTCTGGTAGTTTTGATGCCTTGATAGACTCGAAGCTATGAGATGGTTACACAGTTATAGCATACCCTTAGGAAACATTTTGGATATAGGGACATTCCAGATTACCCTAGGGTCAAAATGTGGCCATTTTACAAAATGGCTGCCACGAATAAAGTTCTGCCTACAAGGTCAGCGAAGTCATATGTGCTTGGTGCAAAACACAATGTAGTGAGTAATATGATTATTATCAACTAGTATGCACATGCTTCATTATCTACTTCATATTTGACTAAAAATGCATCTACGGTGGTCTATGAGGGACACAGATAACAGTTTACCATCGCAATAATGCATGGCTGGAACAAGAGCTCTGCAATATGATCATGCATGTGAATGTTACCTGAATATTGTTTCTGGAAATATAAATATATCAAAAATCAAATTTGGTGAAAGGAACTTAGACTCCATGAATATTTCCATTATTAATTACATACTGGTAGCTGGCAATGTCGCGATTAAATGCATAAATTTGCGAAATCGATATTGATGTACTCACTGTATTAATTTTCATGATTGCATAATAGAAATGTTCAAACTACAATGGTGTGTTCATATTGATTTGGGTTTAACATGGTCCTGTCCAGCGCAAAGAAATAATGTATGGTGGCCTATTGGGACATCGAGTGACAATCACCCAAGATCGCCATTGTGTATATATGCATCTCCTCTGGGCTGGGGTTCGTAGTTGAAAACATTTTAACTCTGCTATTCTGTTTTCAGGTGATAACTCCACTGTAGTGTACTAAAGACTAATCCCCTGCTTGGTGGGTGTTCTTCCCAATTTTACAGTGACTGATTGGTGGTGGTTCAAGACAATGGCCAAGCATTTCAAACTATTAGACCCGCAGCAGCGAGGCCAAGTACATCTGTTACATCAATTAACCAGACACACTGGAACCTATGTGTGCTGTGTCAGATGGACACCACTGAGCCTCATTGTCCAGGTGACTCCAAGCGAAGCACAGGAGGGTCTGGATACCAGACTCTGGCAGACAACCTCCTCAGGTTCAGTGAGATCGACTGCTTGCCAAAATCTCTCGACATGTCCCGCTTGGACGATGGTGAGGGTATTGAGTCCACCTTCCAGCACCACAGGGCTAAGTGGCATGATTCGTGCAGACTACAATACAACAAAACTCAATTGATTCGGGCAGAGAAGAGGAAAACAACCAGTGGGGATACCAAAGGCGTGACACGAAAGTATACCCGTCAGAGTGTGGACCGCACAGAGTCACTGCTCGAAACGTGTTTCTTTTGTGACAAGCCAGCAGGTAACGAGTCTTTGCGCAAAGCTTCTACCTTTGATCTGGACAGACGAGTCAGGAAATGTGCTCTGAAACTAGAAGACAAGCCACTTATTGCTAAACTGAGTGCTGGAGATATGATGCGCAAGATGCCCTGTACCATGTGAAGTGTCTGGTTTCCCTCTATAACAAAGCAAGGGACACAAAGAGAACCTTGATGACCAGGATGATATCAATAATGGCATAGCTCTCGGAGAACTGGTGTCCTACATCGATGATGCCCGCATGGACGCTCTTGTGGCACCAGTGTTCAAGCTGGCAGACCTAACAAGTTTGTACAACAACCGGCTGAAACAGCTTGGAACAGTCTTGACTGGACGTGTTCACTCGACCAAACTCAAGCACCGGATCATGACATATTTTCCGGACAGGGAGGAGCACAAGCCTGGCCGAGATGTTCTGCTAGCTTTCAACGAGGACATCGGATCAGCCCTTCACAAGGCCTGTGAACACGATGCTGATAGTGATGGTGTTCATCTTGCTAGAGCCGCGAACATAGTCCGAAGAGACATGTTTGACTTCCTAGCCACCAGAGTACAACAACAGACACAGACAAACAAGTCATCAGCACCCACCACAAAGATGTGGTTTGTACGCAGGCCCGAGATGTTCGGTCTTGCCTTTGTAGCCATGAAGAGGCTGACACAAGAATGCTACTCCATGCTGAAGACGCTGTGAGGCAGGGATACAGCAAAGTATCGATCCGTACAGTAGACACTGATGTTGTGATCCTTGCGGTGACAGCAGCTGGACGTCTGGACATTGATGAGCTCTGGGTTGCTTTGGCACAGAGAAAGAACTTCAGGTTCTTGGCAGCTCACGAGATATCTGTGGCACTGGGACCTAACAAGTGTCGAGGTTTGCCATTCTTCCATGCCCTCACTGGATGCGACACCGTTTCAAGCTTCGGAGGCAGGGGAAGAAAAAGCATGGGAAACCTGGAAAGCCTGTGATGAGGTCACTAGTGCACTGCAGCATTCTGTGCCTTGGCTGCCACGCCAACTCCTTCAGCCGTAGATGACCACATGGATGCACTGGAGCGTTTTGTTGTTGTGCTCGATGATCGCACCAGTAGCCAGGAACATGTCAATGAGTGTCGCAAGATCTGTTCACCCAGAATGGCAGATCAATAGATGCTCTCCCACCAACTCGTGAAGCCCTGAAACAGCACATCAAGAGAGCTACCTACCAAGCCGGCTACTGTTGGGGCCAGATGATGGTGTCCACACCAGAGCTCCATCGCCAGTGACTGGGGGTGGGTTCACACCGAATAATGGCTGGACATATACTGGACAACCCTCCAGGAGGCAACTGAGGCATGTCGGCACACTACTAAGGTGCTGCAAAAAGGGATGCAGAGGACAGTGCAAGTGTGTCAAGGCTGCACTCCAGTGCACAGCTCTATGTCACTGTGGTGGGGAGTGTACAAGAGAGTAGAACTGGGACAAGAGAGATCACAAGATGATAATTATGTAACATGTACACATTTATCCATGCATCATAGTAGACTCTTTACCTGGATCTAGAGGTTCCACTGATAATTTTGACTCTGTAAGTTGATTGTAGGATCAAACAGAAGCACTTCCTCTGAGTTCAAGAGTGTTAAATGAACAACAGTCATTCCATGGTGCTTGATAACAGTTTTTTGAAGAGTTTGTTGTAGAAAACCGTCCAAAAGTGCAAAATGCACCAAAAAATGACCAAATAAATGGTTATTCACGCTTTGTCACCTTTATTTGCTATTTCTTATTTGCTAGAATCTATATTTAGTTAAATAAAACCACTGGTATGCTTCTTAAATATAGTTGTATCCACATGTATCCTCCTTGTACACACAAAATCGGCTATTTTGTAAAATGGCCGCCATTTTGGCTCTGGGAAGAATCTGGAATGTCCTATATCCAAAAACCTCTTCCAAAACGTGTAACGATACTGACCCTCAGCAGGGTGTAGCCAAATTTCATGCTTGTATCACTAAAGGCACATTTTTTTCACATATCTGCCGGACTAAGAATTATTTTCGTGTCTTCTACACTCTCATTCATTCTTTGTTCCCTCGTCACTATATGTTCCTTTATCTATCATTCCTTAGTCTTCATTTGTTCATTCACCTCCTGATCTTTTGTCTCTATCATTTGTCCCATCTCCTCTACTTTCTGGGTTACCTTGTCTTGTCTCACCTTACATTCCTTCTTGATTGCTATCAGTTTCCCCTTGGTTTCTTTCTGGGTCTTTTTCAATAATTTTTTTTACCTCCCTATTACCTCCTATTTCTACTTTTAGTTGTTCCTGCCCTTCCTCCAGTCCTTTTATCTCCGTCTGTATTTTATTTATTTTATCTGTCATTTTGACGTGACCCGCCTTCATCTCTTCCCAGACACCATCCACACACCCCCTTACTCCAGTCACCTCATCCCACACAGCTTCAAATTTCAATGTCACATAATCGCCAATTGCCTTTATGTCTGCCTTGACTTCTGCCTGTCCTGCATCCATTTTGCTGCCCATTGCTCCCAGCCTCTTGCCCGTCACCTTCATATCAGCCTTAGTTTCCTTCCTTGTCTCTGCCAGCCCAGGATCCATTCAGCTCATCATTTGATCAACCATCCTTGATAAATGGACCATTTCCAATGGTGCTGGTGAGACCGACCTGTGACTCTAGGGAATGGACTCCAGAGGGAGCGCCATATTTTTCTGGGGGACAAATTTGGAGGTGGAGGTTCCCAAGCATTACCAGTGTCTCTGCCATGCCCCCTACTGAATTTTCCCCCAAAGAATCACTTCCCTCAATATCGCCTTCCTGGACCATGGTTTCATCCCCCCATATCATCATCCTCATCAAAACCCACCTGGATGATCTGCTCGTCTTGATGCGACATACTGTAGCTGTACAATTACTTTGCACCCTCATCATACTCCGTCACAATTTCGAATTTGCACAATCCTGACTCCCAATTTTATGACTCATCTTGGCACACAGATAACGAATGATGGCTTACATATGCAGATAATTAATTTTTTGAGATCAGATCCAAGATGGCCGACTGGCAGCCATTTCGTTCGTTAAACGTGTCCCCAACCATTTTTTGGACATTCATTGTCTGATTTTGTTCAAACGTGTCACAACCACAGCACACAATGGCTTGCACTTGCATTGAACTTTATTTTGTGAGCTGATCAAAGATGGCTGACTGCGACTGAAGGCCATTTTAGTTGTAAATAAATATGGGCTATCCATTTAACTCCGTACAGCAAAATTACTAAAACAACAGGGGCTATGTATATTTTCCTTGTTATTTTTGGCCTTGTTGGACATTTTATGTCTTCTTTCCTTCTTAGTATGATATATATTACATCACACACACACAAACACACACACACAACACACACACACACACAACACTAGCAAATACTGTTGTGGAAATGGGCCCTAGTGGGTTATTAAACATAGAATTAGCCCAGATCCCCCCTTAAATGCATGTTTAGCCAGGTTGTTTGGTAATCGGACGTTACATGTGTGTCAGGAGGTGTAGCAGGCTGTCCATTGTTCATACCGTGGTGGTGTACCGAGAGGCGTCTTCCTCTTCCTCCCCCACTCCTAACCAGCCCCCACCCAGCGCTCTGACAGACTCAGTCAACAAGACGTGTCAGCAACCCATCGGCGGAGAACTGCTGCAATCTCGAATGATGGACCAATCATGGTCCCCGGAGGCGGTCCGAAAAGGCCGGCCCTGAAAAGCAAAGGAAGGGAATGCTGTGTGAGTCTGGGATCTGCTTCGTGAGGAGTGACTGGACGAGCTGTTCCTCCTCGGCCATGAACCAGCCTGCAGGACCTCCACAGGTTCATCCTGAATCCAACCACGAAGCCTCTGACTGTCCTTACTCAGTGCACAGCTCGACGGCGTCTTTTCATCCCGTCGATCACCTCGGAGTCCAACACCCAGATTTGGCCGAGTCTGGTGTACAGGCCAGGCCTGGATTCGCATACTGGACCTTATGAAGAGCCAGCTGGAACACACCATAGATCTTTCTC
>CM068956.1:83635529-83646650 GCA_035128595.1 Eptatretus atami | reverse complement strand
TGTTGAACGTCAGGCTTTTAAATAAATAATTTAAATTGAATTAATTTCATTGCTGTTTGTACTTCCTTCTTTAACACAACACACACACACACACACACACAAACACACACACACACTACCACAACACACACAACCAACACAAAGACCCACCCACATCTCTCACCTGTGGATGGAAGAGGGAAATAGCCAAGCAAGCACTCACTCATCGACTACACCCAGGTGGCTAGGATTATATAAAATTTATTATACTTGCGTAAGTCTTCTTTGGTTGCTTTATGCAGCTACTTTGGCTAGAGGAGCATGGGAGTAGTAATCATTTTATACAATCCGAAGCCACCTGGGTGTAGTCGATGAAGTGAGAGCTGATTGGCTATTCCCTCCATTCACAGGTGAGAGATGTGGGTGGGTCTTTCTTTATTTATATATTGATGCTTTTGACATTTGCCATGGTACATGCTTGAAGGCCTCATTGGTATGCATTGCTGTCTATGCTATCACTGATGATTCGCTAATGAGTGATGAAACCGGTCTGGTAGCTGAGGGGAGTGTTTAGATTGGGATTGTCGTGTGTGTACTATGTGTGAACGTCTTAAGTTGTTTGAGGAACTTGGGAAGGGTTTGCAAGAGCTTTTGCACTTACCTTGCATAAGTCTTCTTGTGTTGCTTAATGCAGCTACTTTGGCTGGAGGAGCATGGGAGGGGTCAACTATATTATATTATATATTATATTATTATATATATAATATGTGTGTGTCTCCTCCATAACTCCAAAAACATGAACCTAGCAGGTAAAAAAAACTTTTGCCTACATACTGAGAGAACTCCAAGGAGGTGCATGAGTGAAAATTGGGTGATTTAGGTAATCTAAAACACCCTTTTGAAGATGGGAACATTCACTGATGGGAACACACACCAACACACACACACACACACACACACACACAACACAACACACACTTCACACACACACACACACACATTAGTGCTTCACTGATATGCACATTTTTTGTGAGTTGGCAGATTTTGGTGTCAGTGTGAATACTAACTACAGTATGTACTGTATACAACCAAAAACCTTGAGTAGCTTTCACCGTTGTTTTGGGGGAATTCAATGAACAGAGTAAAAAAAACGTTGCATAATATGAATGTTTCAAGATGTGCGGTGAACATTAGTCTTTTTAAACAGCTGCGTGTGATGGGTGGAAATAAATTTGGCTTGATAATTATAGAAAACATTAATATGGCAAACGGCTTGGAAATCAGTGTTTTCAAATATATTTTGCTTTGAAACTCACAAAGAGAAAGCATATAACCTTCTAAAGCACACTCGATAACAATTGTTTAGAAACAGTCACAAGGACAAAGAAAACCTGATAAACCTCAATAGATACGGGATGAAACTTTGCCACTACAGCATCCATAACAGGAATGACATGCCAAAAACCCACGGAGAGTCCTACAGATCCAAATCTACATATGTACCTGTCTCTGCATGCTGATATGTACCTCTACTTGTATAGCAACTGCCGCTGTACATACCGATATGGCTACAAACTCTACCACTATCACTGTAAGTGTGCTCGGTAAGTGGCTTAAGTACTCAAGCAGCAATCCAACGGAACTCCTGCTTGGTTACGGATTAACAATTGCCGTCAATAAACCCATCGCACCAGAAATGTCCAAGCAATGTCCAAATTGGACAAAGGAACACTTGTTTTTAGCAGTCGACACTGCTGCTAAGATCAATTTGTGAGCTTAAATTTTGTAATTCAGTCTGGATTTAAGACATTCTCCTGAGGTTATGGCATGTTTGAAAATGATAAAGCACAAACGCTGGCCATCTCTGGCAGTTTATATAAGCATTGCAGTGTATCCAGAAATTCTAGGTATCAATAATATGAGTGAGAGTTAAAAAAATTATCGTGAAGAAATAATTGTGCCTGTTCTATCAGGGCATGGTTGAGCAGGCCAAAAAACATGGCGTCGTTGAGAACTGAGCGAGGAAACAGGATATGCTTAAGACCATCGAGAGAGTGAGGTGGCTGAGGATACACCTGATGAAGGATAAATAAATAGGCCATTAATTTATTCAAAAGGTGTTTTAAATTAACCTAATCACCATTCACGTCATGCCACCTCCTTGGAGTTCTTCTCATATGTAGACTAAAGTTTTAAGCTGCTAGGTTTCTATGTTTTTTGGAATTATGGAGGAGACACCACAGCCTATATATATATATATATATATTATATATAATTGTATAGTTGACCCTCCATGCTCCTCCCAAAGTAGCTGCATAAAGCAACCCAAGAAGATATGCAAGGTGTGTATTACCATCAGTGAAGCGACAGGTGTATTGTGTTGAAGATTCGGCGGCACTTAACAGCACCGCCGTCTCAGGGTTATAACGCCGGCTGTTCGGACACAGTCTCGGGTCACGTGCCTCAGATCACGAATACAAAGTAACACCTGGGCCTTACCAAAGTTGGGGATATAGACGCCCGGCTAACAGACTTTGGGTTTGATCAGAGACTGAGCCGAAGTCTGCCACAGTCCGTAGCCGTTTTTTTTGGTTTATATTAACAAATCGAGCGATTGTTCCTCAGCACGGCAACGAATAAATTCAAGGCGGCAACCTTCATATGAGTCAGTCAGATTTATTGGGGACACAATCGGGAACAGCGACAGCAAAGAAAAGCCATTCACGAACATTTCATTATCTATAACCCGCTGCTTACCTCGGGAGCTAATCGGAATACGGGTTTCGAAGGGAGCCCGAGCGAAATAAACCTTAGCTGGGACAAACATCAGACAAGACAACGGAGTACTTGGTGATGCCTCATGGACGAGAGAAAGGTCGAAGGCACGAATGGGCTCATGACAAGCCAATGGTGTTCGATTGAACGCCCAAGCTGCGAGCATGCAGCGTGCAAATGGCGCTCGTACTAATCGGCCACAGATCACACACAGCAGCGTGGCAAGATCGCGCTCGTACTCCTATCGGCACAGCTCAGCGCACGCAGCATGGCAAGATCCGCGCTCGTACTCTATCGGCACAGCTCACGCAGCAGCCTCGCAAAAGTCCAGCCTCGAAGGTCGTACGGCACAAGAGAAAGTCTATGGTGTGTTCTCAGCTGGCTCTTCATAAGGTCCAGTATGGCGAAATCCAGGCTGGCCTGTACACCAGACTCGGCCAAATTCTGGGTGTTGGACTCCGCAGGTGGAATCGAACGGATGAAAAAGACGTGTCGAGCTGTGCACTGAGTAATGGAAGTCAGAAGGCTTCGTGGTTGGATTAGATGAACCTGTGGAAGGTCTGCAGGCTGGTTCCATGGCCGAGGAGGAACAGCTCGTCCAGTCACTCCTCACGAAGCAGAATCCCAGACTCACACAGCATTCCTTCCTTTGCTTTTCAGGGCCGGCCTTTTCGGACCGCCTCCGGGGACCCCATGAATTGTCCATCATTCGAGATTGCAGCAGATCTCCGCCGATGGGTTGCTGACACGTCTTGTTGACTGAGTCTGTCCAGAGCGCTGGGTGGGGGCTGGTTAGGAGTGGGGGAAGGAAGAGAAGACGCCTCTCGGTAACATGAACCACCACGTATGAACAATGGACAGCCTGCTACCTCCTGACACACATGTAACGTCGATTACCAAAACAACCTGGCTAAACATGAATTTTAAGGGGGGATCGGGGCTATAATTCTAATTTTAATAACCACTAGGGCCCATTTCGCAACAACAGTATTTGCTAGTGTGTGTGTGTGTTGTGTGTGTTTGTGGTGTGTGTGTGTGGTGTGTGTGTGTGTATATATATATCATACTAAGAAGGAAAGAAGACATAAATGTCCAAACAAGCGCCAAAAATAACAGGAAAATATAACATAAGCGCCTGTTTGTTTTAGTAATTTTGCTGTACGGAGTTTTTAAAAATGGATTAGCCCATATTTATTTACAAAACTAAAATGGCCTTCAGTCGCAGTCAGCCATACTTTGTATCAGCTCACAAAATAAAGTTCAATGCAAGTGCAAGCCATTGTGTGCTTGTGGTTTGTGAAACGTTTGAACAAAATCAGAACAATGAATGTCCAAAAAATGGTTGGGGACAACGTTTACGAACGAAAATGGCTGCCAAGTCGGCCAAATCTGGATCTGATCTCAAAATTAATTATCTGCATATGTGTAAGTTCCAATCATTCGTTATCTGTTGTGCCAAGATGATCATAAAATTGGAGTCAGGATTGTGCAATTCGATATTGTGACGGAGTATGATGAGGGTGCAAAGTAATTGTACAGCTACAGTAATGTTCGCATCAAAGACGAGCAGATTCATCAGTGGGTTTTGATGAGGATGCCCGATATGGGGGGATGAATACCATGGTCCAGGAAGGCGATATTGAGGGAAGTGATTCCTTTGGGGGAAATTCAGTAGGGGGCATGGGCAGAGGACACTGTAATTGCTTTGGGAACCTCCACCTCCAAATTTTGTCCCCCAGAAAAAATATGGCGCTCCCTCTGGAGTCCATTCCCTAGAGTCACAGGTCGGCCTCACCATGCACCATTGGAAATGGTCCATTTATCAAGATGGTTGATCAATGAATGAGCTGAATGGATGCCTGGGCTGGCAGAGACAGGAAGGAAACTAAGGCTGATATGAAGGTGACGGCAAGAAGGCTGGGAGCAATGGGAGCAAAATGGATGCAGGACAGGCAGAAGTCAGGCAGACATAAGGTAATTGGCGATTATGTGACATGAAATTTCAAGCTGTGTGGGATGAAGGTGACGGAGTAAGGGGGTGTGTGGAATGGTGTCCTGGGAAGAGATGAAGGCGGGTCACGTCAAAAATGACAGATAAAAATAAATAAAATTACAGAGGAGATAAAATAGGACTGGAGGAAGGCAGGACAACTAAGTGAAATAGGAAGGTATAGGGAGGTAAAAAAAATTATTGAAAAAGAACCCAGAAAGAAACCAAGGGGAAATGGAATAGCACAAGAAGGAATGTAAGGTGAGAAAGACAAGGTAACCCGAGAAAGTAGAGGAGATGGACAAATGATAGATGACAAAAAGATCAGGAGTGTGAAATGAACAAATGAGACTAAGGAATGATAGATAAAGGAACATATAGTGACGAAGGGAACAAAGAAATTGAATGAGAGTGTAGAAACACGAAAATAATTCCTTAGTCCGGCAGATATGTGAAAAAATGTTGCCCTTTAGTGATACAAGCATGAAATTTTGGCAGCACCTGCTAGGGCAGTATCTTACAAAAGATTTTGATATAGGGAATCCAGATTCTCCCCAGAGCCAAAAATGGCGGCATTTTACAAAGATAGCCGATTTTGTGTTGTATCAAGGAGGATACAATGTGGATACAACTATATTTAAAAAGCGCATACTCAGTGGTTTTTATTTACTAAATATAGATTTAAGCAAATAAGAAATAGCAAATAAAGGTGAACAGCGTGAATAAACCATTTATTTGGTTCATTTTTTGGTGCATTTTTGCACTTTTGGAACGGTTTTCTACAAAACAAACTTCTTTCCAAAAAACTGTTATCAAGGCACCATGGAAATGACTGTTGTTTCATTTAACACTCTTGAACTCAGAGGAAGTGCTTCTGTTTGATCTAACATCAAACTTAGCAGAGTCAAAATTATACATGAACCTCTGATCCAGGTAAAGAGTCTACTATGATTGCATGGATACATGTGGTACATGTTACTAATATCATCTGTGATTCTCTCCTTGCCAGTTCTACTCTCTTGTACACTCCCCACACAGTGACATAGAGCTGTGCGCACGTGGAGTGGCAGCCTGACACACTGCACTGTCCTCTGCCATCCCTTTTTTGCAGCCACACCTTAGTAGTTTGCCGACAATGCTCAGTTGCCTTGGGAGGGTGTTCCAAGTATATGTCCAGCCATTATCGGTGTGAACCCACCCCGCAGTCACTGGGCGATGGGAGCTCTGGTGTGGACACCATCATCTGGCCCAACAGTAGCCCGCTGGTAAGGTAGCTTCTGATGTGCTGTTTCATGGCTTCACGGAGTTTTTGGTGGGAGAGCATCTATTGAAATCTGGCCATTCTGGGTGAACAGATGCTTGCGAACTCAATTGACATGTTCCTGCTACTGGTGCGATCCATCGAGCAACAACAACAAAACGCTCCAGTGCATCCATGTGGTCATCTACGGCTGAAGGAGTTGGCGTGGACCAGGCAACAGAAATGCTTGCGTGGACATCAAGTGACCTCAATGCACAGGCTTTCCAGGTTTCCATGCTTTTTTTCTCCCCCTGCCTCCGAAGCTTGAAAACAGGTGTCCGCATCCAGTGAGGGCAATGGAAGAATGCAAACCTCGACACTTGTTAGGTCCAGTGCCACAGAATATCTCCGTGAGCTGCCAAGAACTGAAGTCTTTCCTGTGGCCAAAAGCAACCCAGAGCTTCATAATGCCAGACGTCCAGCTGCTGTCAACCCAAGGAATCACAAATCAGTGTCTACTGTACGGATCGATACTTGCTGTTATCCCTGCCTCCAACAGCGTCTTCAGCAATGGAGTAAGCCATTCTTGTGTCAGCCTTTCATGGCTAACAAAGGGGCATAGACCAGCAACATCTCGGGCCTGGCGTACAAACCACATGCTTTGTGGTGGTGCTGATGACTTGTTTTGTCTGTGTATGTTGTGCACTCTGGTGGTAGGAAGTCAAACATGTCTCTTGGACTAATGTTCGCAGGCTCTAGCAAGATGAACACCATCAACTATCAGCATCGTGTTCACAGGCCTTGTGAAGGCTGAATCCGATGTCCCTCTGTTGAAAGCCTACAGAACATCTCGGCCATGGCCTTGTGCCTCCTCCCTGTCCGAAAATAATGTCAATGATTCCGGTGCTTGAGTTTGGTCCAGAGTGAACACGTCCAGTTCAAGACTGTTCAAGCTGTTCAGCCGTTGTTGTTACAAACTTGTTAAGGATCTGCAGCTTGAAACACTGTGCCACAAGAAGCGTCCATGGCGGGCTCATCGATGAGGACACCGTTCTCCGAGGCTATGCCAAATTAATTGATATCTCCTGGCATCAAGGTTTCTCTTTGTGTCCCTTGCTTTGTTATAGAGGGAAACCAGAACCTTCAACATGGTACAAGGGCATCTTTGCGCATCATATCTCCAGCACTCAGTTTAGCAATAGTGGCTTGTCTTCTAGTTTCAGAGCACATTTCCTGAACTCGTCTGTCCCAGATCAAGGTAGAAGCTTTGCGCAAAGACTTCGTTACCTGCTGGCTTGTCACAAAAGAAACACGTTTCGAGGCAGTGACTCTGTGCGGTCCAACACTCTGACGGGTATAAACTTTCCGTGTTCACGCGCTTTGGTATCCCACCTGGTTGTTTTCCCTCTTCTCTGCCCGAATCAAATTGAGTTTTGTTGTATTGGTTAGTCTGCACCGAATCATGCCCTTAGCCTGTGGTGCTGGAAGGTGGACTCATTACCCATCAACCATGCGTCCAACGTCGGACATGTCAGGAGAGATTTTGGCAAGCAGTCGATCTCACTGAACCTGAGGAGGTTTGTCTGCCAGAGTCTGGTATCCAACCCTCCTGTTGCTTCGCTTGGAGTCACCTGGACAATGAAGGGCTGCAGTGGTGTCCATTGACACAGCAACACATAGGTTCCAGTGTGTCTGGTTAATTTATGTAAAGATTATCTTGGCCCCCGCTGCTGCGGGTCTAATAGTTTGAAATGCTTGGCCATTGTCTTGAACCACACAATCAGGTCACTGTTAAAATTGGAAGAACCACCACCTAGCAGGATTAGTCTTTAGGTACCTACAGTGGAGTTAATCACCTTGAAAACTAGATAGCAGAGTTAAAATGTTTCAACTACGAACCCCAGCTCCAGAGGGAGATGCATATATCACAATGGCGTCTTGGTGATTGTCACTCGATGTCCCAATAGGCACCATACATTATTTCTTTGCGCTGGACAGGAACGCATGTTAAACCGCAAATCAAATATGAACACACCATTGTAAGTTTGAAACATTCTATTATGCAATCATGAAATTAATACAGTGAGTACAGCATATCGATTCGCAAATTTTTATGCATTGTAATCGCGACTGCCAGCTACAGTATGTATTAAATAATGGAAATATTCAATGGGAGTTCTAAGTTCCTTTCACCAATTTGATTTTGATATATTTATATTTCCTAAAACAATATTCAGGTAACATTCACATGCATGATCATATTGCAGAGCTCGTTGTTCCAAGCCATGCATTATTGCGATGGTAAACTGTTATCTGTGTCCCTCATAAGACCACCGTAGATGCATTTTTTAGTCAAAATATGAAGTAGAATAATGAAAGCATGTGCAATACTAGTTGATAATAATCATATTATACTCACTACATTTGTGTTTTGCACCCAAGCCACATATGACTTCGCTGACCTTGTGGCAGAACTTTGTTATTCGTGCAGCCATTTTGGTAAAATGGCCACCATTTTGGAACACAGGGGTAATCTGGATGTCCCTAAATATCCAAAAATGACAAACTAGTTCTCTTCCTCAGAGGCGTTGAGAGTGCTGTGGTGGTAACACCATTAAATGTGTCGTGTCCGAGTGGTGTTTCTCTCCAGGCCGTGTTTATAATGTGACTGGTAAAATATGGATTTCAGACATTATTTTGTTTCCATCTTCACTGTTATTCGATGCAGCATAATTTTTATGAGACAGTATGAATCGTAATTAACACTCCACCACACGTGTGCCTTCCCTTACTCTCACCTCACACTGTCTTCCATTCCCACACCCCTCCTTGCTCCCCCTCCCTCCTCTCTCATTTCTGCTCCACCTCTTCACTCTCCCCCTCTCTCTCTCCCCAACCTCTCTCCCTCTGGATGAGAGAGAATTCATAACTCGGAGATTGCATATATAGTATCTGCAGACTGAATTACAAATTAGAGCCTCCAGAAATTGTCTTAGCTATGAGTAGCGATCAGCATGCGAGAAGAAACCAGAGTGTGTCTCTTTGATCCAATTTGGACATTGCTTGGACATTTCTGGTGGATGGGTTTATTGACGGCAATTGTTAATCCGTAACCAAGCCAGGAGTTCCGTTGGATTGCTTGCTTGAGTACTTAAGCCACTTACCGACGCACCTTACAGTGATAGTGGTAGAGTTTGTAGCCATATCGGTATGTACAGTCCGGCAGTTGCTATACAAGTAGAGGTACATATACAGCATGCAGAGACATGTACATATGTAGATTTGGATCTGTAGGACTCTCCGTGGGTTTTTGGCATGTCATTCCTGTTATGGATGCTGTAGTGGCAAAGTTTCATCCCGTATCTATTGAGGTTTATCAGGTTTTCCTTTTGTCTGTGACTGTTTCTAAACAATTGTTATCGAGTGTGCTTTAGAAAGGTTATATGCTTTCTCTTTGTGAGTTTCAAAGCAAAATATATTTGAAAACACTGATTTCCAAGCCGTTTGCCATATTAATGTTTTATAAAATTATCAAGCCAAATTTATTTCCACCCATCACACGCAGCTGTTTAAAAAGACTAATGTTCACGCACATCTTGAAACATTCATATATATGCAACGTGTTTTTTTTTACTCTGTTCATTGAAATCCCCCAAAACAACGGTGAAAGCTACTCAAGGTTTTTGGTTGTATACAGTACATACTGTAGTTAGTATTCCACACTGACACCAATCTGCCAACTCACAAAAAATTGCGATATCAGTGAAGCACTAATGTGTGTGTGTGTGTGTGTGGTGTGTTGTGTGTGTGTGTGTGTGTGTGTGTGTGTGTGTGTTGGTGTGTGTTCCCATCAGTGAATGTTCCCATCTTCAAAAGGGTGTTTTAATTAACCTAAATCACCCAATTTTCACTCATGCACCTCCTTGGAGTTCTCTCAGTATGTAGGCAAAAGTTTTTAACCTGCTAGGTTCATGTTTTTGGAGTTATGGAGGAGACACACACATATTATATATATATATAATATAATATATTATAATATAGTTGACCCCTCCCATGCTCCTCCAGCCAAAGTAGCTGCATTAAGCAACACAAGAAGACTTATGCAAGGTAAGTGCATAAAGCTGTGCAAACCCTTCCCAAGTTCCTCAACAACTATAAAGACGTTCACACATAGTACACACACGACAATCCCAATCTAAACACTCCCCTCAGCTACCAGACCGGTTTCATCACTCATTAGCGAATCATCAGTGATAGCATAGGCAGCAATGCATACCAATGAGGCTCTCAAGCATGTACCATGTGCAAATGTCAAAAGCATCAATATATAAATAAAGAAAGACCCACCCACATCTCTCACCTGTGAATGGAGGGAATAGCCAATCAGCTCTCACTTCATCGACTACACCCAGGTGGCTTCGGATTGTATAAAATGATTGACTACTCCCATGCTCCTCTAGCCAAAGTAGCTGCATAAAGCAACCAAAGAAGACTTACGCAAGGTAATAAATATTTATATAATCCTAGCCACCTGGGTGTAGTCGATGAGGGAGTGCTGCTTGGCTATTCCCTCCATCCACAGGTGAGAGATGTGGGTGGGTCTTTGTGTGGTTGTGTGTGTTGTGGTGGTGTGTGTGTGTGTTGTGTGTGTGTGTGTGTGTGTGTGTGTGTTAAGAAGGAAGTAGCAAACAGCAATGAAATAATTCAAATTTAAATTATTTATTTAAAGCCTGACGTTCAACAACAAACTAGTTCTCTTCCTCAGAGGCGTTGAGAGTGTGTGGTGGTAACACCATTAAATGTGTCGTGTCCGAGTGGTGTCTCTCCAGGCCGTGTTGATAATGTGACTGGTAAAATATGGATTTCAGACATTATTTTGTTTCCATCTTCACTGTTATTCGATGCCGCATAATTTTTATGAGACAGTATGAATCGTAATTAACACTCCACCACACGTGTGCCTTCCTTACTCTCACCTCACACTGTCTTCCATTCCCCACACCCCTCCTTGCTCCCCCTCCCTCCTCTCTCATTTCTGCTCCACCTCTTCACTCTCCCCCTCTCTCTCTCCCAACCTCTCTCCCTCTGTCTTACCCCTCTTTTTCTCCTCTCACCCCCCCCCCCCACTCCCATTTAG
>CM068956.1:83612453-83635504 GCA_035128595.1 Eptatretus atami | reverse complement strand
TATTCCCGTCAGCTAAGCGACAAGTGGTATTGGCTAGTATATTATAAAGCAGAGTATCCGTCTGTCCATCGCCGAACTATTCCCTCAGTTTTGGGGCTAGCCCTGTCAAACCATCTGTGGAACATTTTGGGGTCCCAGCGGATGTCCTGAGGTGGGTGGGAGGTTTCCTAAATACCTCAATATAATTATGTTTTTGACTTTCGATCCATATGAAACTGTTCCTGATCTGGAAGTAAACACATCGCGGGTTTGGCAGAAACATTCGCTGGTTTGATAATATCTCAATACAATTATGATTTTGAGTTTCCATCCGAATGACCCCACTTTTATGCATTCCAAGGTGGGTGGGAGGTTTCATAAATTTCTCAATATAATGATTTTAATTTTCGATCCATACGAAGTGTTTTGTACCCGTCCTTTCTCGCCAGCAGATTTGTTTGTATTGGTTGTCACATGAGAAAGGCGTCTGTATTCATTTACCTCACAAGTGTTTGTATTTTCTAATATTAATGGTATCGTATTAAGTTGTGATTGGAATGATACTGTTTCGAATTAACATGTATGGAGACTGAGTTTAAAGGAGAATTAGGAAATTGTATGAGGGATTCCACACATGACATTCCAGATTCGGCATTTACAGTTTCGCCTTTGACATCCACCTTACTTCTGTTGGTCAGCTGCAGTAAGTTGTTTTGCCCAAGTCCATCACAAACTGGCTGTCCATGTGTGACATTCGACTGAAGTTGTCACAGGGATGTGGAATTTGTTGGCGTAAACTTTTTTTTTTGAGATGTAGACCACCACCTGTGCATATACCGGGTACCTCGCTAGTATGTGTGTGTGTATGTGTGTATACAGTATGTGTGTGTATATATATATGTCTGAAAAACAGACAAGATAATATCTTGCAAGACTTTTGGTCCATCCTGTGTCTAATTTATTTTGAAAAGGGTAGTCAAATAAATTGTCCTGTAAGACAAAGTTTTGTTTGAACTAATTTTCTTGATGTTTTTCCCCCCCTTTTCCTTTGCTTCAATTTCATTTTATTTCATTACCAATCTTTGCCACAGTTAAGCAAGTTTTCCTAGTTCTTGCAACCTGACTATCATTTGACTGCAGGTGTGTGATTTAGATTTACAGGTAGACATCTTGTCACATTTTTGAGAAAAGAGGAAAGGAAGAGGGGGAGGGAATGGAATTGAGAAAAGTCGTTGTGGGTGAGGAAAACAACATGAAGTAGAGGTTGTTTAGAGAAAATAAAATAAATTTCATCATATTCCTCCCTTGAAAATTTTTCAAAATGTGGGCAAAAGTCACAGCTATAATGCAAAGAATATACTAAAAATATAAATGAAGTTAAGTGAAGCAAGGATAAAGTGTGTTTGTTCACTGATTTGTTTAATGGGCGATTGTCCAGGTGGAAATGTTGCAAACCTGTGTGGCACCAGCTTGGTTCAGCAAAGTTGGTCTGCCTATAAAAGAGAAAATATATTGTGAGGACGTTGGAGATCGTACATGATGATAGATGAAATGACCATTGGATGGAAGGAAATCTCAAAAACTTCTTGTATCACCTTTTTGTACACTTTTGTTAGTGTATATATATATATGTATATAATATATATATTATATATATATATATATATATATATATATTATAATACCAAGCTTGCACACTAAAAACTCGGCTCGCCGTCACACGATCCCTATGAAATTGCTGTGGCACTTAGCGGACATGCCGACAATGTTTGGGAAGTCTTGGCGTTCCATAGTACCACTTGCATTTTGCACAAGTGTATTTTTGTCATTCCCCGTGCACGGTCTTCGTCTGCTACCAGCTATGTTGTACTGCTATCCCGTGCATGTGCACGGTATCGCTAGTTATATATATATATATATATATATATATATATAATATATATATATATATATATATGCTATTCATGAATTTACAAAACTTTTTGGGATGTTTTTAGGAATGTGGAATTAGGGTTTAATAGATAATATACGCATGAAAAACACTTTTCAGAAAGCACATTAGAGATCGTTAAATAGAAAAAAAGTAATCGATTGTCAACAAGTATTTCGTTCTGTATATATATTTTTTTATAAACACTCAGCTTTCATTTACACGTGACGTCTTGTGATGTCAGACATAGAAGATACTGCAGAATATGAGTCTCTGTGATGTTTAATGTCTAATTATGTAAAGACCACAGAATACTAATCTCTATGAAGGCTGTGAAAGTTGTCTGACATGGAAAAGAGCTGCCATTAGTGTGGAGGTGTCTTTAAATATTAGATAATTAATTGGCAAAAAGTTATTTTTTGAGGATTATGGTGTAACAATGGACAGTGTAACTTTCTCCAACACTAACGATGGAGGGGGAAAATGGTTCCGATATTTTATTTTTCATTGGAAAGGCCTGGATCCATATCATTAAACTGGAGACATTCATGCCAGAGGAATAAAAGGAATATGACATTCCATCCCAACAATATTCAACAGAGATGGCAAATGAAATCACAGACATCAGGGGGGAAAAATGATGTATAAAATGCAGAATTGTCTCAGGGGTCAGATATTACAGGTCGCTGTCCGAAAAACAAAACAAAACCATGTCTCGAATGGTGCACCAAATGGTCATTATGCAGATGCCATAAGTCAGGTATCTTTATTTATTCTTTTCATAAGAAGGCATGTAGAGTTTTTGCCGTGGACAAACAAGCTCAGTCCAGTTGGTTTGCATAATGTCTGGTATACCAATAGCAATTTAACAGGTAAATATTGTATGGTTAAAGCAAACTTACATAAAGATAGGCTTATATAATTTTAATCTTCCTTAGATGATGGTAAGTATTGGTAAACTCCAAATAAAGAATTCTGCTGTACTTTACATGCTACACTGCTACAGTATACTCATCATACCAATCATTGTGGCTCAAATCTCATTGCGATGTAGACATCTGCATGTCAAAAGAAGTTTAATGATCACAACTACAAGATTCAAACCATTGAGGCATCTTGCAAGGGGATTGCAGTAAAACAGTTATTAGGACCACAGAGATTGTGTTGGACCTGCAAAAGTGGTCGACCCCAACGTTGGTAGTCTTCACACGTGACCACACCCCTCCCTCTCCCAATTTTTAAAAACACTGTTGAGTGCTTCATCCTCATCAGAATGTTCAGATTCTGAATAATTTTTGGAACGTTCATTGGTGATCTTACAGGAAAAACTTCTTCCAAAATTGATGCAGTTGTTTGTCAAGTTCAAAAGTATCTGGATTTTCGAATTCCATTGCAACAGTTTGTCACATTGTACTAGCTTGACAACAAGAGTTGTAACACTGCTTTGTTGCCAATAATGTCACCAGGTAACGTGACATTATTATCTCATTAATTTTCAGGCCAGGGCAGAAAATCGATGATTTCTCTGTATTTGCTGAACTCTATGGTACTTTTTTGGAAGACTTTTTTGAGACTATGATGTAATATTTGTCGACCCTTTACTCTAACTTCCTGAAAAAAAATTCCAAAATGGTTCCCAAATTATTTTATAAATGTCTGCATTCCATTTACCAAATATATTTTGCTTTTATTTGGTTTTCATTGTTCGATAAGTTATGATGCAGTTTCTTCTACTAATACAATACATTTGTGAAATTGTTGTTGACAACTGGGCTACAAGAACATCATGTTAAAACTGAAAAGATAAATTATGTCCGTTACTTATCATTCTCCCATTTCACCATTAATCCTTCAAAATCACAAAATGTTGATTGAAAAAGGAATACCTCTTCAATATTTATTCTGAAATATACTGTAAATGAAAATCACTTCATAATACTTCTACAATTGTGATACAGTCACAAAAAGTACAATAATAGTTATGGACTTTTCAACTACGTTTTCAACCACTATCTCACCATTCCAAAGAACAACACGTGACAGTAATTGTGGTGGATCTCTCATTGCAACTTCTTGTATGGAAGCTTATTGGTAGAACATGTGACTATGAAAGGCATACAGTGACGTAAAGAAAGCTGTGATGAGGGAAGCAGTATGGGAAGTAATTTTGAACACAGCTGGCAAAGGAGTTGTTTGGGCACTTGTACAACACTCCCTCAGCTCCAATGGAGCTTCATCTATTTAATTATAATAAATTTGACATTTCATAGATACTATTGATTGGCAGCTTTTGCAGCCTCGCACCACGGGCGACAGCAAATCATCCGGAATGAAATTTTTATAGATCTCTTTTGCATTAGCCTCCCGCGCGCACCGTCGCACACCATCATTTATAGGGGCCCAAGACCTTTTCCAAAGCCTGCACAATCAATACATCATATTCTGCTGGGCGCCAGGCAGTGAGGGAGGGGGCTGGCAGGAGCTGCCAGGTGCTCTGAAGGTACCCGAAGGATGTGTATTTTGTAAACTACTGGCTGACACCTGCTGGGAGCCTTGGAGGGTTGAGAAGAGACCAGGGCAGATATATGGGCCCGTGCCGCTTCAAATGAAGTCGGAGAACCCAGGATGATTGCAAGAAACACGCTATAAATGGCCCCGAGCTAAATGCCTGACAGGTTTTAGATCTGCACTATCCCCGTACGCCTTGCCTTTTCATTACGATAAATTGTCCACTTTGAGGTGACAAAATTGCCGGCAAGCTTTTCTCATATATATTCATCAAGCATCGAAGAATCCTTAATATTTAAAATTTAAGGATTTCTTTATTCCATAATATGACTTCCCAACAGTAATGAAAGAGGATGAGAGGGAGTAGGTAGATTGCTCGTTTTTATTGCAGGGAAATCGTAAACGGGAGCAGTTATTTTCAATGCTCTGACTTGGTCGTTGATAAGTTTCCGAGGAAATTGTTCATACAACACAAAATACACAGCTTCGTCAAAACAGCTGCAACTTCTAATGAAGGTATATCACGGGAAATTAGTATGGTAGCTAAAGTGCCAATTGCGTGAGAATAAGAAGCAGTGGGGCTTTGTAATACCCATGCACTGGTGTAAAATTATAGCAGAGTCCAGATCATTCAGGGTTGATGTACCTCCATCACTTTGCAAAGGCTGCATGTCTCCCTTATACCCACACCGACTCTCCCTGAATTGGCTCCTCATGGAACAAACGACAAAGTTCGGAATTATTCAAACAAGTCAAGATTGAGCTCAGCTGGTAGCAGGACAATTTTCCTGACGGGGCTTTTAATTAACACATGGCCAATTAGGTGGAAAATTGGGCTAATCAATGCCCTTTCTTGTCGATTAGCACTGGTCAATAGTGCATGGTATTCCAGACATATCGGTCGATGTCAAGCAAACTGTGTGGTAAAAGAAAAATTAAAGAGCATGTGAAGAAAAATGTAAAGATTTTTGCCTTCTGATCTGTTAACCTTTTCCGGTCTCCCTGTGATTATCAATTTCCAGTGCTTTTCAGCTGAAATTTCTGCTACGCATTATTAAATACATAAAGCACATACTAATGATATATCCGCACAGCACGAGGCAAACCCTGTGCATCCCCATGGGTGTTTACTGAGCGAGATTGACAGCAGGTTGTACAAGCTTGTAATCTATAAAATACTGTCAACTCTCCAGAGATTCTTTAAAAAATAAAAACTCATACTAAGGTAACGGTTAAATTCATCCGGTAGAGTAAAATGCTTGAAGCAGAAGAGATTATTTTAAAAAGAGGAAATAAGGAGTATATTACTCATATTAATTTCATGTTTTTCCTCTCTTCTTTAATGATGACATTACAGATGTTAAATAATGAATACTATATATATATATTATATATATATATATATATATATATAATATATATATATATATATCCATTGGGACCATACTCTGTGCAGTGTTGCTGCTGCCGAAGCAGTCTCCTTGGCTATTGGGCACAATCCTGGACGGGTCGCCACTTCGACACAGTAATATATACAGTGTATATAATATATATATATATATATATATATATATTATATATATATATATATTATTACATATATTATACATATACATATACATATTATTATACATATATAACTATTATACATATACATTAAAATATATATATACATATACATAAATATATATACTGTATATATATATATACATATTACTATATAAATCATACAATATATATATATATATACATATGTATACATATATATATATACATAGAAAATATAATATATATATATATATATCGATATATTATGTACATATATTATATATATATATATTAAATATATTATATTAAAATGGTAAATAACCAAGTAAAAGTAAAAGACCACAGGAAAATATCACTCTTCCATTTCCCAGAATACAAGATGAGTAACATATAATACTGCACAGTTATTCCAAATAAGCTTACCTGTCGCATATTATGCAATGTGTAGCATTTCGAGAAAACACAAATGAATTTATTTCAGGGGATCCCTTAACAAACCGGTAAGTCTCTTATATCTTACCAGGTCTCATTTAGATATCTCATTTTGCACCTTGCCATTTAAAAAATATTCTGTGCCATTATTCACTCCAGTTTGAAATCCAGCAGAAGATAATTCCTGTTATTATGGCTTGTTGAACGACATCATGTCCCGTTTTGTTAACCAATAAAAGTGATCATTTGATTGACACATAACTTCAGAAATATGTTATAATTATTGAGTAATGAGATTGATGACTCATAAGATCTCAGGTCAGCATGGGTGATGCTGCGAGAAACACCTGCATGAACATATGAAAGTGAGCAGACAGAATTGGAAGGCTCATGCCACTTCAAATGAGGAGGAGATTGGGACCATACTCTGTGCAGAGCATTGGTGCTGCTTCAGCAGTCTCCCTGGCTATTGGGCACAATCCTGGATGGGTCGCCACTCCGACACAATATACCAGCATGTTGGCACTCATTTTGCCGACCTCGGAAGGATGACAGGCCGAGTTAACCCCACCTGGTATCAATTCAACAGCTGAGCGGGATTTTAACTTGGGACCCTAGGATCCAAAGCTCACCACCCTAACCATTAAGCCAACACCAGGCATAAGTCAATGATTAAGAATGATTTGCAGCCGCATTAATATTACAACTAGCAACTTCTCTGGTGAGTAAAACCCTCAAAGCCACAAGTATAATTTTCCACAGGAAAGCCAATGAGCCGTTAGCACAGCACCACACAATCCAATTAAAAGAATGCACAGCCATTTTCTTTCTGTGTAAACAATACATTTGTTTGTGATTGCAAAGGTTTTTCTTGTTTATCCCAGAAATATCATTATTTGAAGAAACGGTGCATTTTTGTTTCATTGTCTTTCAATCAAAAAAGTTAATTAAGCAATCTGCTTAAGCTCACATCTGCTTGTAAAAGAGATAACAGAGTTTCTTTACAGATCAACATAAAAAGTTTCTCTCATCCTGTTACTTATGGCAGTAGATAAAATTTTCAGCCCGAGAATCCGGGAGACAACTTCCAAAAATAATTCTAGTTTTATGGCTGCTTAATATCCAAGTGCCAAAATCTTGACCATATATGGTTCAGGCATAGTGATCTTCGGTACAATTGTCAGTTCATGGTTGTGTCCTATGTACCGAGCTATTATTGTTATTTCTATTTTTTCATTGGGATATCACAGTATTGATTTAGGCAGTCTGGTAAAGCGAAAATCAACTGGCATGCAGGAAAGAAATAGTGCACATTGAACACGTCAGTTGTGAGGTTAGGGCATGACCTACAGCCTTGTTTTCTATCTTGCCAATTTGAGCCGAAACAGTGTTGATTATAAAGGAAAACTGGGATCAAACGAGGTAAAATGAAGAAGTCAAGACCCCTTGCGTCATGGGGCATGATATTTGTGAAAAATGACCATGAATGACCGATTTTTCAGATTATCCATGTGCCCATTGTGATGGAGCGTGATTGGTGAGCTGTCAGTATGAACACATAGCACTGCATCATCATTTTAACCTCCACAGCCCAAAATGACCATAACATTGTCTCTGCCCTGAAATTACAATAAAACGCTGAGCGCCTGCTTGTAGCTTGTTTATCATTTCAAACTCCTTCGGGAAATTATTCACTCCATTATGTTTCGTTTCAGAGGTGTTCTTCATTTTCCCAATACTAATGCCATTTTGTATCTTTATTTCTGCATGCAGGAACAAAAATCTTCCAGAATTTTATTTATTTATATTTTAGCTAATTATACAGCATTACATATGAGATATAGAGATATCACACCGCATCATTCATCATGATCTATGTTTATTTGTTTTTTTAAATAATATACTGGATATGAAACCCCACTCTTCATTTTATAATGGGAGTGTAATTGGAAGAAAATGCAGTTTATATTAAAAATGAAATATAAAGTAATTGTTGAAAATTGGACATTTGATAGTCTCATTCTTGAGAATACTAGGAAGGTCATTTCCATCGAAGGGGAAAATGTCAGGACAGGAGCTGATAAATGGTCAAATGTTTAACAGAGCAGAAACAATAGAGACATTGGCAATACAAAAAGACCATAAAGGTAGCTTATAGCTACCCCTCCCCCAATGGCCGAACTTTTGACACGATTTAGACAGAAAAGCTGGTAATTGGCTGCATTCAGTCAAGGTCCCACTCGTCCCAACCTCCTTGTCAATTCTTGGCAGATGGTTAGTGAGTATAAAATGAGAGAGAGAGAGAGAGAGAGAGAGAGAGAGAGAGAGAGAGAGAGAGAGAGAGAGAGAGAGAGAGATAGCTCTCTTTAAGCTTTTATCATGGACCACCACTAAAAAGTACTCTACAGTGTGAAATGGTCATATAGACTTGTAAAGATTTGCATCAACACAATCGTTGGAGAAGAGTGGTATTGTAGGTCAATACTGTTGAGAGATCAATGGGGTTCTCACAACAATTTGTGAACGTTTCTGTTGGTAAGAAGCATCCTTACACAGGCTGCCCTCGATTGCAGGATGAGAAAAATTCTGACCTGACTCGCATGCAATTTAAACCCACACCAATGAGGGCAATGTGGCAAGGCTTGACCTACCCCACCATCAAGCTGCTCTTTAAGAAGACTGGGTGTTTTGAAAATATTTTTCAGCAAAAAGGTAGCCACCGACAAAAAACCAATAACATCAATTTTTTTTTTTAACCATACTATTTTGTTAAAGATGGTACATAGATATATAATTAGCGAAAAAGCCAAAAAGCGTCATCATAAACATTAATTGCTTTAAATAAAATGTGATACCACATGTGGGAAAATCACAAATATGCAAATATACATGGATTCCCTTTCCTGTCGCCCTGTGTTCACTCACTTTCTCTCAACACCTTATGTTGGTTTGTGAAACTTTTTTCACCTTAAAATAGCAAGCTCCTTTTTCTTTAATATTTACCTTGATCGGTCTTTCTGTCACCTGACGAACCCCCTTATATGGTAAAATTATCGTTGTAGTAGTAGTAGTAGTAGTAGTAGTAGTATTGGTAGTAGTAGTAGTAGGTCTTTGTTTAACATTTACCTTCTGCATAAAGCACGAATCGAAAAGAGAGAAAATATTAATATATTTTTAGTTTACTCGAGTAAGCTTATGTAAAGCACAATTCACATAAATACAATCCTAAACTGGAATATCTCTTCCAAATTAGTGTGTGTTTTGTGCTCCTCTTCATTTTCCTTCAAAATAAAGAACAGGCCTGTGATGAACACAGATTGTGGCATGTGGAATACCTCAACTTCATCTTTCTTTAAAAACCTCAACTTTTCAACCCATTTCTTGCTAGTTCCACTCTGAAAAAAAAACACAGCTTGCTAAAGTTAACAAATCTTCTCACTCAAGGACATTAAAAAAATTCTTCCCCATCACTGCATCTTGTTTGTAGCTCAGACAAATGGCATTAGTTCTCAAATTCATAGTCGTAAGCATTGTCGTCATTCGCAATTGCTTCTTGGACCAAGATTCAAGTTTAAATTTGTCCCCCTATTTGCATCATTGTCAAGGTACTTCTGTACTATTCATGCAGTGCCCCTGAACATAATGACAGGAATTTCTTAATTTGTTCAGGGAACCACTGATAACACATCAATTCTTTGTCTAAATATGCCACAGGATCTTTACCATCCGACAATGCCAGCAGAGAGTCCACAGGCAAAGGAGGGTGCACCCATAATGCAATGTCTTGCGCACAAAACAACAGTCTGACAGTTTATAGTCAGGTCAATAATCTAACCCAGACTAGACAGCTCAAAGGAAAGTACACGATACCATCCTCTCTGACAAGTTGTGCACAACATGTCTGTCTGTCTCTCTGTCTCTCTCTCTCTCTCTCTCTCTCTCTCTCTCTCTCTCTCTCTCTCTCTCTCTCTCTCTCTCTCTCTCTCTCTCTCTCTCTCTCTCTCTCTCTCTCTCTCTCTCTATCTATCTCTCTCACACAACGAGGTTATTTAGTCTGCTTTCAACTTGAGCAATGCAATAAATTCATAACAGCAAGATCGAAAACCAAAGCTAATCTCTAACATGGTTCAAAAAACCAGCTGGAGTTCACCCTCATCACTCAAAAAAACTGGATGGTATTCATAGAATACATACCCCACACAGTCTTTGAGAAGGACTTGGTGTGAGCCAACTCTTGTTTTTTAAGCTTTTTTTTTTTTGATCCAATACAGCTGCCAGACTGCATGACCAATTAGGTCATCTTTATCAAACAATATTTTCCATGGGTAGTTGATCATTTACTTAAATATTGCATTGATCGGTGAAGCAGTTTCTCCTATGAAGATTTTCAAAGATTTTCCCTTCGATCCAATATGACTTCCAGACCACATGAAACATCATGGTCATTTTTATGAAATTCCTGTTCAAATTTCAAGTAAATCGGATGAAAATTGGCAATTTTATAAACTTGGCCCATGTTGACCTTTTGGCCTATGTTGATCTCAAAACTATTTGGTTATTGAATTCAATGACCAAATGCGCAAATCCTCTTCAAATTTCAAGTCGATAAGATGAAAATTAAGTATTTTAGAAAATTGGCCTTTCTTGACCTTTGGCCTATGTTGATATATGGTCATGTAACATGCGGTAAAGTTTCAAATTCCTCCACTAAACGGTTTTTGATGTATGCTCTTAACAAAATGCAGACACGTACGACGTACAACATACATACGGTACGTACACTACCGATTGCTTAACCCTGCTTTTCACTTCTCGAGCGCAAGGTAAAAAAAAACTTCTCCTTCTGATATGACCATGGATATGTTGATATACTGAACCTCAAGCAAGAGCTTGTTCTATATATTTTTTACTGGTCATATTCTAAGAATTTTACATGTCTGGTACCCAGCCTAACTTGTTCTCTTTCTCATAATGACAACCACGTTCTTCTGATTTCATCATTGCATTTAAGAAAATATTTCAATCACTTTCAAACTCACATTCTCTCTTGCTCTATTCCCTGAAAATTATTCCCCTCATTGCAATGTCCTGTAGGGATTGTTATTCCTCTCCATAAATTATCTTTCTGTCTCTTTGGAAATAACTGTCTCTATCATTTTGCATTGTGTTTCGAGAGTTCCTCTCTCCAACAATTTATATGCTCTTGGTGTATCACTATCTGAAGGGTGCACCAAATCGAAGTGGTATGCACACTCGCCTCGAAGCTGTCTTGCCTGCGTTCGAATCTCAGCCAAGCTATAAACTGTCATCCTGGCGTTTCACAGGCAGGGCGATTCATTAATGTGTGTCCCATCCCTCGGATGGATGTGAAAGTGGGTGTCCCATCTGCTGGCATTCGTGGACGTTTAAGTTCCCACTGTGTCCATTGCGAAGAGTAGATGAACTATCGCCGGCTCCCTGACAAATTTCCCAATTCCTGCTCTAACCTACAGTGAGCACTGTATCAGTGGCACAGCTGTGCCTTCAGAAAATCATGCTACCCACAGCCTTGTGCTCTATTTGAAAAAGAAGTACACCATATGACAACGTTAAAGTAATACATTGATGAAACAAAAAAGAAATACAATACACTGGCTTTTCCCCCATTTTTTGGCCCAAGGATTTTTTTTATTTTGTCCAATCACTGGCCAATCCTGAGATTCGACTGAAGGCGATTTGGGTAAGAGTATATAACTTAGCCAGGGTTTTGGCGATAAGGCATGTACTCTTCACCGAAGACCTATTGTAGGATCTTTAACGTCCAGCAATGACCAGTGTTGGTAGACGGCTCCACCAACTTAACGTCCTTCTGAATAATGTTGCAATATTGATGCCTCATCCTGTCTGTGCATTACCAAGGCGACAGTTTATAGGTGGGCGAGATTTGAATCCACGCTGGACAGCTCAAAGGTGAATGTGCAGCGCTCTTGTTTCACAAACTATTTTCTTCGACTTGTCTACGTTTTTTCTTCCCTCTCGGCAATTAATGCATTATCTCACCACTGTCTGTTGTACATTTTCAATCCCTATTCCCCTCTTAACTGATTTGTTTATTCCTTGTGCACTCAGCATTCCTTGATCTGAACATAAGGACTGGCAGGATAGTTCTAAGGCAGCACACTCCCCTCTGAGCCGTCTTGTCGAGGCTTGATTCGTAGCCCGACTATTAGCTGTCATCTTGGTTCTTTGCAGCCAAGCATTGCCTCAATGAGTGTACCCTCCGTCAGATGGGACATGAAGGTATGATACCCTCTGCCAGGATAGTCACTGGTGTGTGGATGATGAACATTTCACAGTATCTTTCGCAAAGATTGTCTCCCACACACTGGTTTATTACAAATGACTGCTATGACCTAAAGTGGGCACGGTGGCAAGGGCATAGATAAGCTCCCAGAAACAATGAAAACAGCAGTTATGTGCTGCACATGCACGCGTGAAGTACAGTTGCCTGCAAAGTATTCACCTCCCTCCAAAGTTTCACATTTTGATGCCAACTGAGCTTATTTCATGATGCTTTCAAATCAAACTCGATGTGTATATATATATATAGAGTCTTCACAAACTACTTCAAAGTGATAATGCTAAAAATGCACATAAAATGTGAATAAGTAAGATTAACAGAGAAAATCAGATGATTCTCAGTTGTAGAAGTATTGAAACCCTTTACCTAATTAACCCTAAATCACTTCAGAAGCAAATTATTTGTTTGAGAGGTTACAAAATAAGTGTAATAGGTTTCCCCTGGGTGCAATCAATGGTTTAACTTAAAAAATTAACCTCCTCCACTTATCTAAGGAGTTTTAAGGTGCAACTCACTTTGTCAACCAACAAGGCAGAACATGAACACCAAGGAGCTTTCCAAAGTCAAACATAAAGTGGTGGAGAAGCACCATTCAGGAGAGAGTTACAAGAAGAGTTCACAGTCACTTATTATCCCTTTGAGTGTGTTGAAATCCATCATTAAGAAGTGGAAGACGTATCACACCACCCAGACTATACCCAGATCAGGTTACCCATTCAAACTGAGCAACCGGGCAAGCAAGAAACTGGTTCAGGATGTCACTGAAAATCCAACAATGACTTTGAAAGATCTGCAAAGCTCGATGTCTGAGATGGGGGTCAGTGTTCATCAATCATCAATATCCTGTTCCCTTCACAAACCTGACCTCTTTGGCCAGGTAGCAAAAAATACGCCATTACTGAAAAAGACATATATATATACTCATATGGAGTTTGCGAAAAAGCATCTCAATGATACCACAGGCATGTGGAGGAATGTTTTGTGGTCGGACGAAACAAAAATTGAACTTTTTGGTCTAAATTCAGTGTTACGTCTGGCGCAAGCCTAACACTGCCCATAACCGAGTCAACACCAACCCTATCGTCAAGCATTGTGATGGCAGAATCATGTTTTGGGGCTGCTTTTCATCGGCAGAGACTGGCAAGCTTGTTAGGATAGAAGAGACAATGAATGGTGCAAAGTACAGGAGAATCCTTGATTTTAAAAAAAAATAAAAAAAAGCTGCTTCAGTCAGCCATGAGTCTGAAACTGGGTAGGAGATTCACATTTCAGCAGGATCGTGATCTGAAGCACAAAGCTGAATTCACACTGTAGTGGCCGAATAGAAGAAAATAAAAGTTCTTGTGGGGCCAGTCAAAGTCTTGACTTGAACCCATTTGAACATTTATGGTGAGACTTTGGCATTGCAGTCCATCGACGATCCCCAGCAAACTTGGCAGAATTAGAGCAATTTTCACATGAAGAATGGGAAAAGATTTCGCCAACTCGCTGTGCAAAATTGGGAGAGACCTACCCAAAAAGACTCGTAGCAATCATTGCTGCAAAAGGTACTTTCCGCAAGTACTGACCTAAGGGACAGAATACTTTTGCAACCAATGAATTTTGATTTGTACATGTTTTTTTGCAGGTACTCCTGACATGTTACTCCTTCAACTCTAACAGTGTTTAGTTTGATCTGTTCAGTCATGAATAAAAAAGATAATTTGGGAATTTTTTTTGCATAATTCGTAATTCATCTAAATGTGGCATTATTGGTTGGGGTGAATACTTTTGCAGGGCACTGCATGTAAACTGTAAACCTTCAATCCTTTGTTGCACACCTCTTCTATAAGTTTTGAGGTATGCATTGAAAACGAAAGCTGGTGGGATTGCATTGAGGTGTTCACCTTCACCTTTAAGCTATCTTGCCTGGGTTCGAATCTCAGACCAGCAATAAACTGTCATCCCGGTGTTTCATAGGCAGGGTGATTGATCAAAGTGTGTGCCGTCTTTCGGATGGACGTTGAACTGGGCATCGCATCTGCCAGCATTAGTTGGTGGACATTAAAGACTCCACGGTGTCCATCACTAAGAGTAGGCAGGCTATTGCTAGCACCATGAACAAATTCCAAATTCCGGCCCTAACTACTGCTGAGAAAGCAATGGCAAACCATCGAATATAACCCTTGTTAATAAACTTCTTTGGCAGCACCAATGATTTGTTGCAGAGTATGATACATCATAATCAGAATTGAAAACAAAAATAAAAAGTATACTCTGCAGAAGTAATAGGGAGAGAAAGAAGCCCATCATTTTTCATCTCATGGCCAAATACACTGTCACAGATGACATCACTTGCCACAAATTACTTCAGCAATAAAAGGCAAAATAAGAAAAAGAGCAATCAGAGATTGCAGACCCTCACCAGGACTTCCTTTGTGCAGTGTGTCTGTAGTTTTGTGTGGTGTAATTTGTCTGGCGTTTGTGTACTGGTGTGTTGTGTAATTAATATGAGACATAATTAGAACCATGTGTCCGATTAACTTTATAAATGCTGGCAGCGATGACCGGGTACCAAAACATCCCACTTTGATTGGACACCTGACCATGACCTATTAAGTTTTTTTTTTATTATTATTCAATTGAATTTAGAATGGGATTAAAATAAATTCAATTCAAATCAAGTGGAAGACCAAAGAGGTGCAGTCCTGCATTGGAGTAAGCAGAAGGAACCCGAACAAGCAAAAAGCAAAGATGAAGTCATCAGGAGGAACCTGGATCGGATTCGCATTTCAGCTGCTCCTCTTCTACCCTCAAACCCATCCAGGAACAGCCAAGTGAGCCTTATTCAAAAAACAAAAATTCAAAAAAACAAAGGAGAACCCATATCAAAAATTTCAATATTTCTGGCTGCCAGACCATGCATCCGATCAGGTTGAAATTTAAAACATGTATTCCCCATCACTACCAGATCATACATTTGAAGTTTCAGATCGATTGATTCAGCGGTTCCAGAGAAAACATATTTAATATTTTTCTTCAATCCAATATGGCTGCCAAAACATGTGAACTATCAATTATTCCTTAACAAACATGTACAAACAAGGCTTGGCAAACATTTGTTTGAAGTTTCCCCTCAATCTGTCCAGCCATTCTGGAGAAAAAGATTAAAAAGGTTTTAGGGGAAATCCAATATGACTGCAAAATTATGTGACCTATGACATCATATTTGTGAGCCTTTTGTTCCTCATGGATAGGCAATCATACCTGTCAAGTTTTGCCTGGATCTGGTCAGCCACTTCAGAGAAGAACAAGTTTGAAGGTTTTCTTTTTTTTAACAATATGGCTGCCAAATCATGTGATTGATGACGTCATCAAAAATTTTTTTCTGTAGACCATTTTATCCCTAGATAACCCTCAACATTTTTCATACTGATCAGATGTAGCATTCTACATATGCAATTATGACGTCATAACTAAGGCACTTATGATGTCACAAAAATCACACTTTTTTCCCCACGAGGAGTACTTGTTAAATGGCAAGTTTCAATTTTTTATTTGGTTTGGTTTCAGAGATAGAGGTCCAAAATTTTTACGTTTTTCCAACATTTTCCAACATACCATGTGACCTATGAGGTCGTAATTATCATCAAAACATTTTACATGAGTCGCACCTATCGTGACAATTTTGTCTCGATCCGTCAAGCGCCCACACCAGCTCCCCCCACACTCTACAAAAAAGATAGCCTGGAGCAACTCAGTTGGAGAAATTCATAATGGAAGCTTTTAGCCAAACTAGTACTTGCACGCACCTAGTTCAACATTTCCATCATTGGAAAGGCATGCCGGTATTCATATCTTCGAACTTTCATGCTTTCATGTATAACAGAGGTTTCTCAACTTCTAGTGGATTTTCCCAGTTATTGTTACAGGTGATAAGCAAAGAAGCAGATTCCACGTGAAAACAGACATCACGTCAAGTATCATTGTATACATATATACCATAATATGGCCCTTCTGACATGACAAATGCATTATGGCGTTATTACACATGCATCCTTCACTTCTGCCCAGATAGCTTCAGCTATGCATACTTGAGTATTTTAAGGACCGAGGATCTAAAGTCACAAGCAAAGGATTGTGGAGTCATCAAGCATGGTTTCGCTCTTGTTGGAGTTCATCAGAAGACCCACCAAATGAGCATATCTTGGTTTATTATTATGTCCAAACACAAACGCCACACCCTGGTGATGTTGGTGAGGCAGGAAACAGAGTAATGTTCTCGTGCGGCAGACGGACATTACTGCTGACATATTGTGCTGTTATAGGATGCAAACTGTGCTTTGCTGCTTTACCAAGCCAGGAGTACTTACAATAAATATAAATATATATTATATATATATATATATAGTTATGTTGAAGGAGTTAGGAATTAGGTAGCATCTTAAGTTAGTGTGATCCATGTGTTAATGTAGTTAGACATTTTTTTAACCAGGAACCGTTTGAGTGAAGTTGTACTGTTATTGTGTGTGTCGTGGAAGGGCAGAGTTGACATCTACATTAAGTAGGAAGCATTTTCATTTTTGTCTTCTCTGTGAACCAGGCATGGCAACCAGGCAAGGTGAGGACAGGTGGTACCAAAGGGGATTTATGTTGTGTTTGTATCCCATGTGTGGCTTTGAATATTTCCTTGCGGCCCGAGATGGTTCAAGAGGAGCAGTGACGTCAGCTAGCTTGCGTGATGGCACCATGGCGGCAACTGCGTGCTGGATGAGTGTGCCGAGCCAGTCTAGGGGGACGGATGCTCTGGCGCTGTTGGCATGGCAATGAAAGAGATGATAAAAGGGGCCGGATGGGGTGGGGAGAGAGTTGAGTTGGTGTGTTTAAAAAGAAGGCAACCCATTGGAGTCCTGGGCATGCTGTCTTGGGCCTTGCTTTCTCTTGGGTTTTCTTTTTCTCACTATCTGCATGTGGCCCACACTTCTCTCTGGCTGCCATACAAGCTCTCTCTGTCTCTCTCCCTTTCTCTCTTGCTGGGCTGTTCTTTCTGGCCACTTCACACCACTGCTCTCTACCCTGTCCGAAAACTGACGTTCACGTCTCTGCTCGGTACGTATCTGTGGGCTGGTCTGTGCTACTCACTGATCTGTGTTGCGGACTTGATATCTGCTTGCCCTGGAGCAGTATTATATACAGTATCCTTTGGAAGACTGTCTGCCCCCACCCCCCCCCCCCCAATTGTGAATGAATGATTTGTGGCATGATTAGTTTTATTCTCTGTATCAAGTCTGTATCAATTGTATCAATGTATCAATTGCGTGCGTGGCATGTATCAATTGCGTGCGTGGCATGATTAGTTTTATTCTCTGTATCAAGTCCCTTTTGTTGTACCATGTGTGCTTTAATTTATTTATTTTCATTCATTGTGTTGGTAGCCTGGTGTTGGCTTAGTGGTTTGGGTGGCTGGCTTGGGATCCTAGGGTCCTGAGTTTGAGCCCCGTTTTCTACTGAATTAACACCAGGGGTTGATCAGCCTGTCATCCTTCGAGAGTCGGCGAATGAGTACCAGTGTACTGATCCCGGTGTATGTCCCGGTTAGTATAGGTGTACCATATCCTGTGTGTCGTAAGAGGCGACCAGGGTTGGCGTCAGGAAGGGCATCCGGCCATAAAACATTGCCTAAGAAGGGAACCATGATTGCATGGAGCCCGCAAAAAGCTAACCCCTGCTCAAGCCGCTGTCACACCTTGACGATTTAGCCAGCGTATGCCGATTTATGAAAAATTTGTCTAAAACGCCGGCACACGTCGAATATGTTATGGGTAAGTTTTGTATACGTTAAGAGAACGCTGAAAAACACTGCCATACGTCGTAGTACGCTGGCTTTAAACGTTGTACTTTTGGGTTGTCCTCAAATTTTGCATGCTTGAAATTTTACAACGTATGCCGGCGTATGACCTACACGTTCCGCTACGCTGGCCATAAGTTGTAGGCACGTTATGCGATCGTTGACACACGTCGACACACGTTACTTGTAAGTTACTCATAAGTCGAAACACGTCGAGGTAATGTTTAGCGTACCCGAAACTTATTTCTAACCTATGAGTAACGTTTTGTAAGCACGCTACACGAACGTTGTTTACACTTCGCAACACGTTACTTGAAAGTTCCTCGTACGTCGAAACACGTCAAAGTAATGTTTAGGGTACCCGTGACTTATTTATAACCTATGAGAGTAACGTGCTTGGGAATTATTTGTAAAGCATGTCCTACGCACAAATACGTATGTAGATGTATTTGACGTCTTCAGACGACCACAGAACTACTGAACGCGTTTCTAACTTACAGATACCGTATAATGGCGTATTGGCAACGATTAGGGGAATTGGTATATAAAAAGGGGCTTCATAGGAGGAACCCGTTTTTTTTTTAGACTTCTGGTGAGTACATGTCCATGTCATTCCGAGAGATGGAGGATACGGCAACGCTGAGACGACAATACCTACCTGTCCTCGAACATCAACATGACCTCATCGAGTTGACACTGCACCAGTTGCGTGCCAATAGAGCCGGGAGAAGAAGACGTGAACGGAGGAAGGAACTGGGTCAGACCATGGATCGGGAGGCGAGCCATTACGGCATATATGACAGCTCATGGTGGAACTCCGGAACGAGGACCATGCATCCTTCATCAACTTCCTGCGAATGCCCCCAGCGATGTTCGACGAGCTGCTAGCCAGAGTGGGTCCAAGGATAACCAAGCAGTACACCTTCTACAGGGATCCGCTTGAGCTTGGCATGAGGCTGGCACTGAGCCTGCTGCTGTTGGTGCCATGACTGCAGTGCTGTGGAAGCGATTTAACTCGTTCAATGCAAACGATTTCAATTGCCGAGCACCAGCGTCCAAAAACAATAGGCGAGTGACAGCCATTTATTAAAGGTGAAGTTGCAGCCTATGAATAGAAAACCTCACGTAATCGTCGACGATACGCTGCCACGCTATGCATACGTTAGACTATCGTTGGGCATAGGTTGTGGACGCCTAAAACAGGTTAATCAATCGTTGGTATAACTTATCTATAAGTTATCGAAGCGTTTCTGTGTTCATTACTAGTACATTATGCATTTGTCCAAGTCTTTTTGAATACTTTAAAAACTGAAACAAAAACATAGTTCATCGTGGGAATCAGAAAAAAAAATTAGCCGAAAAGAACATCGAACAATGGTGCAAAGTCGTCTCCTATTCGTGGACGCAACGAGGATCCATCATCACCCAACCCTCCCCATCACGCTCACCAACTACTACTGACATGGACTACTACTACTACCAATACTACTACTACTACTACTACTACTGATACTACTGACATTGACATCTACTCAACATGGAGTCTGGAACACTGACGGGTTCCTCTTGTGAAGCCCATTTGTATATACCGATTCCCCTAAACGCTGCCAAATCGCCATTATACGGTAGATGTAAGTTAGAAACACGTTCAGTAAGTTCTGGTGGTCGTCCGGAAGACGTCAATCAAATTCGTCTACATACGACAATGTGCGTTTGAGATACATTACACATAGGTTCAAAGCACGCTACACATAGTTCAAAGCATGCTACTCATAGGTTCAAAGCACGTTACTAATAGGTTAAAATTAAGTTTCGGGTATGCTAAACATTACCTCGACGTGTTTCGACTTATGAGTAACTTACAAGTAACGTGTGTCCGACGTGTGTCAACGATCGTGGAGCGTGCCGAGAACTTATGCCAGCGTATGCGGAACTTGTGAGCCATACGTCGAGTACATCGTAAAATTTTCAGCATGCTTGAAATTTCACGACGTACTAGACGTACCACGGAATATGACAGTGTACTTCATTGTTTTTCAGCGTGCTCCTAACGTATACACAACTTACCCATACCGTATTCGATGTGTGCCAGCGGTTTAGACACATTTTTCATAGGTCGGCATACGCTGGCTAAATCGTCAAGGTGCGACTGCGATGTTGACACTTCCAATTTTCAGGCGGTATGATTTAAATCGGCGTGCGGCAGGTTTTTAACAGAGAACGCCACGAGTTCGTCGGCGATACGTGCAGCGCGTTATGCCTATCTATCGTTGTTAAAGTTAAACTATCGTTGGGCATAGGTTGTGAACGCCGACAACAGGCTAAGCATTCGTTGGTATAAGTTATCGAGAAGACAACGAAACGTTCTGTGCCCGTTACTAATATGTTATTCATACGACCAAACACCGTTATGAATACGACCAAAACTTTTTTAAAACCTCAAAACTTCAGCGTACGCCAACGTTTTACATACATTTTTATACGTTGCCATTGCTGGCTAAAACGTCAAGGTGTGACAGCGCCTTCAGCAGGAAAAAATGGCTGTAAAAAGGCTGTTTTTATTCATTGTGTTGGTGGTCTATCTTCAGTCTCGGGATTTTTCGTTTTTGTCATACAGCGCTAATTACAAAGAAATAATTTCAGATATTGTCACAAGTGCATGGAAAATGCAGTTACCGACTTGTTTCGCCCATGTTAAACCATCATCAGGGCAACATAGCAAGCTTCCATACACTTATGACTCGACCAAAACCTTCCGGGTATTAAAAAAGAAAAAGGCATTAGTTTTTGAATTAACGCTGCAAGATAGCTCTATCCAGGAGCTGCAGAGGGAACGTGAGTTTCGGCGGTGACGTCACGGTGTTCGTCTAAGGTTGGAGAACGACATTAATTATTATCATTGCACCTGACCGCATCAAATGAGGACTCCAGATTGTACGTGGTGAAGTGGGAGATAAGGTTCTGTGTGGCAGGGGCACTTATCGCTTCCGGTACCATGCAGCAAGGACTGTATGGGACTTGGTTCTGGCACGTTCACCCCTCACAATTTTGAATCGCACATTATCTGATCTCTCTCTATCGAGTGCAGCCTGTGGCTGCTGTTGCATCATTGGTTGGACGTGGCTTGCCGCTGATGCAGTGCCCCCTTACCATTACACTGGTACTCATTTTGCCGACCTCGGAAGGATGACAGGCTGAGTCAACCTCCTGGTGTATTTTTAATTCAGCGCCAATGGGCTTGAACTCAGGACCCTAGATCCCAAGCCCCACCCTAACCACTTAGCCAACGATACAACACCAGGCTACACTATCTGATATATTATATATATATATATAATTATATATATATATATATATATATATATAATACATATACCACATAATATATATAATATATATATAACATATATACAAACATACATACATACATTAAATAGTGGAACCATTGCCAGGTACCCAGTATTACAAATCTTCTAAGATATATATATATATATATATATATTATATATATATATATATATATATATATATATATATATATAATATATATATATATACACATACATACATACAGTAAATAGTGGAATCATTGCCAGGTACCCAGTATTACAAATCGTCTTTATATATAATGGAACCTTCTCAAATTATTATATGGAATATAATATTTTGTGATCTGATCAATAAATTTATTTTAAAATGACAAAAATTATAAAGTGCATTTCCAAGAATGTGCCGCAGCACATTGCCCACCTAAGGTGGGCCAAGAAGGTTACTAACACACACACACACACATATATATATATATATATATTATATATATATATAATAGGTTAATGCTGTCTGCCCCACATTGAAACATGGAAAACACTCCTTGGGAGAAAAAAAATATACAAGTAAAGTTATTTCAAATTAATCCAAATCAACAGGAAAATTGTATGTTTTTTTCACTCAGCCAAAAAATTGAACCCAGGCGGTTGTGTCGGCAACAGACGGACCAAACGTGTAGTGGTAAATCATATATATATATATATATATATTGTTTTGATAAGAGTGATTTTTGAGAGAGTTTTAATTTGAATAATGACAGTCAGCAGTAGGAAGTTGTAATTATTAACAGTGCCAGCGATAACTTGCCTCCTCTTTACAAAGGACAGCATGTGATGTTTGACATCCACCAATGAATACAAAGCGACAGAGCACCAGCTAATGTCCATCCGAGGTACACTTTTTGATGAACAAAATCCCAAAATACTGCTGCTCCAATCAGACAGTTTATATTCGGCAAATAATCAAACCCAGGTACACACACACACACACACACACACACAACACACACAACACACACACACACACACACACACACACACACATATACCCAAAGACACACACACACAAAGACACATATACACACACACACACACACACACACACAATTATATGGAATCAATTGGATAACTTTTTGTCTCTTTTCCATGTCGCAGGATCTA
>CM068956.1:83566754-83588794 GCA_035128595.1 Eptatretus atami | reverse complement strand
CCATGTCCTCGTTGATGGTTGCTGGAGGATGATCCAGAATTGCAGGGTCTACTGGAGTGCTCAGTTCCTGAATACTGACCACCGGCTTGTTGTAGCAACTCTGAAGTGGCACCTCAAATCCAGGAGAATGGTACCATCCCACCCTAGGCTGGATGTTGGCAAGCTAAAGGATGAGAGGGTAGCTGAGGAGTTTGCGAACAGGCTGAGTGTGTTCATTGGGGGTCTGGTGCTTTGGAGGTCCTGGAAGAGTTGTTGGAGTGCCTTTCAAGACCACCGTCCTGATGTTGCCGGTGAGTCTTGGAACTCACGCAGGGCAAGAAGAATTTTGTCTCAAGGACACTGGATCCAATTGACCAGAGTCGCAGGGCAGTCTGAATGGCAGAGCTGAGCTGTTCAGGAACTGAAGGCGTAAAACTGTACGTGCACTAAGGTGGACAAGGAGGCCTATGTGTGAGGAAATCTGTTGAGGGGTAGAGCATCACTTGTCAAGTGATTCTCGTCCTGCTGACAGGCGGGAATTCACGCATTGCGTTCATCCAAGCCCATCCCTCTTACTGCAGTTGAGCAGAGGGTGCATAGAACGCTTGACAAGGAGTTCCGAAGTGAAGGCCGCTGGCCGGTTACTTTGATGGTTGTACCAGCTATCCACCAGCTGTCGAGTTGACATCAGGGTGTTACAGATTCCTGTTGCTATCTCCAATCAACTGTGGTCCACTTCGCTTGTGGAAACACAAGCTGTGGTGAACCGTTGGAAAGGGGTTTTAAACTCCAGGGATCATGTGCATCCATGCTGAAGCTCAAGGCTGGGAAATGCTGCACTCGTGCGTGGCATGCAGTTATGTGCCTGCCGAACCACAGGCATCATCCAACTGATCAAAGAAATGAGAGGGCCTTGTTGTTCCCTCTGCGAAAGGAAGGGTGATCGCCAAGACGTGCAAACAACTACCGAGGGGTGACGTACTTCTCAGTGCCGTGCAAAGTCTTTCGCTCGGATAATGATAGGGTTCGCCACCATCGTGCTTGGCAGCATGTCCAGAGCAGTCAGGCTTTACACCAAGAGGTCAAGATTGACCGTCCTTGCTTTCGTGTCGCTACCGAAGAATGAGAGTTTTCGCGAGGGCGCTTGCAGCCTATTGTTGATCTCTGTAAAGCTTCGATTCAGTGAATCGGATGCCTCTGGGATTCTTGGTCGTTCGTGGGTGCACCAAAACTGATCGATCGATGTCTGAACTCTACTCTTTGTAACTGGAGGTGCTGTTGAGATTGTGGTTGGGACCATCTCTGACTGATTATCCAGTTGTTACTGGGGTTCGGTCAGGGTTGTTACTGGCCCCCACTTTCAGCACTTGTATGGACTGGATTATAGGAGGATGCGGAGAGATCAAGCTGCGGTTGCTCGTTAGTGGAATTTCAGATTTCGTGCCTTGATTTTCAGAGATGCATTCGTCTTTGCGGGACTTTAGATATCCTTTTGGGGCCTCGAGGGTGCTGAATGGGAGTTCGGAGCCACTGGGATCGGTTTTTCCTGGTCAAAACTAAGATCCAGGCTTCGATACATCTGGGATGCTCTGCTCTTGTCTGCTGTTTGGTGTGAGCATGTTTGAGGTGGGAGATTCACTTGCTGCAGTGATATTTCTGTCTGCTGCTGCTGTGAGTCAGAGGTCCAATAGACGTCTTGGTCGCCTGGGAGTTCATGGATTCACTGGTCATGGGTGTGGCCTGCCAGGTACCTGTGCGGAGGACGAAAATCCGACTTAGTCCTTGGTTACTTCCGTCTTGTCTTATGGATGCAGACTTGGACTTCTGGCAAGGTCTGAGAATGGGAGCTTAATTCCTTTGGTACCAGGTCTCTATCGGAGTCCTTGCTATCCTGTGCGGTTATTGTGTCCACGAGCGGTGTTGGAGAGACTTCGGAAATGAGATTGTTCCTGCATGTCGTGAGCTTCAGTTGCGGCTGTAGGACTGTGCTCGTTTCTGACGTGATCCTGTCACGCAGATTCTCGCACGTAGGGAGTCGTGTGGATGGAGGAGGCCAGTTGGCGCCGACCACGTCCGTCTGTTTCGCAGGTTGTATCGGTCAAGGGATGGGGATGGGCCTAGGCATCTGGCCTGGGATGGTTGCCGGACGGAGGCCCCTGGATACCGGCGGAAAGCGGACGCAGACGAGCTGTCTGTTGGCCATGCTTCCCATACCTGACCTGACCTGCGGAGGCTGTTGGAGAAAAGAATATCTTATGTCAACTGTGATAATGGATTCATGACCTTGCTGAGAATTGAATATTGCACAGTAACTAATGACTGTAGTTACGGGATCCATTTTTGCACCTTTTTATGTAATCTGTGATGTTGCGTTGTCCAATTTTCATGATCGCAGGTGATTTCGGAGACCACTCCTGAAAGTGTAAAAAAATAATAATTAGAGGGGAAACTGCGAATATTTGAAGCACGAATGAAGAAAAAGGTCACACTTTACGGACCCACCGAATAGCAAAAATCGAAATTAGCGGTCTGACAGTACAATATATATATATATATAATATATTAATTATATATATATATATATATAAATTTATATATTACATAATTTGTCTGTTCAGTGCCCCTACCTGGAACGATAGCCAACGATTTCCCTTGGAGGCTTCAGCCGGAGAATGATGCGTGCAGATGCAGGGCGGCAAAATGGCATGAACGACGGAAAGCATAGACAGGTTTTATACTCGAACCTACGACAAATAGACAACACAAGCAACTTAAAATAAATGGGGTTAATAAAATATATCAAATATTTACAATGGTAGTATTCAAAGTGATAATCATAAAAACGGAACGTGAGATAAACTAAAATCTATTTCTCAGCCTCCACACCAACTTTTTATGCAGACAAGGGAATAAATAATAAAATAAAAAATCCCTCCTTTACCCGCCACTAGCTGTTGTACCCAGAGGTGAGTTTCAGAAGCGTTGAACGTCACCAAACCACTATCACTGCGTGAAAAACTGCCAAAAATGGTTGTCAGCCACTATCTCGCCAGAAAACGTATCGGAGCAATTGGGTAGCAAATACTCAACACCAGGACCAAAACTTGCCGTGCAACTCTTTTGCAATCGCACTTGCCAACACCACTGCTCTACGAAATGGCGCCACTTCCTCGATGCACAACACGAGTTCAGCTGGCTCACACAATCCAGCCGAACAGCATCCGCCAGAACATCTTGCTCTATCATGCGAGTCAATTCTCCTCAGCACCAACACAAGGATTGTCAGTCTTCTTCACCGTGTTAGGTAAGGCCAGCCCATGATGCCCTTCTTTTCCAACCGCCATTTCTGCCTCACCTATTTATGTCGCACTCCGAACCTATGATCGGCACCAACGTCGAGAATCTTGACCACCGCCGTCCTCCCTCCTCTTCTCTGATGCCACGCCCATCAAACACCCATGTCTGGCGTGTTGTCGCTGCCCCCTGGAGGCACTTCTTACCTGCGGATGTGCAGCCTCAGTTGTTGTTGTTTAAAAACTTGATCCCTTTTTATCACCGCTGAAATGCAAAAAGAACATAGGAAAAGGCACCGGGACAACCACGTACGAGGAAAAATTATCCTTAAACACCGACCAATTTTAACACAGCACACCCCAGGTGTGCATGTAACACTAAAAGCTCACATTTCCTCACTTGATTATACATTGAAGTCTCCCCCAAGTCCATGGACAAGCAACTCTATAAATCCTATCCTTCTCCTCCATCTACCCCACAAACAAACAATATATATATATATATAAATAATATATATGATAGTACTTGTATATATTATATATATATATAATATAAAGACCCACCCACACCTTACCTGTGAATGAGGTAGAGTCAATCAGCCTCCCATCAACTAACCTCCGGTGCGCTAGGATATATAGATAATTTACCCCTCCCACACTCCTATAGTAGAAGAAGCTGGTAAAGCACCGAAGAAAACCTACACAAAGGTTAAGCGCTATGCTGTTTCAACCCTTCCCAAAGAATTCCTCAACAACTATAAAGACGTTCACAAATAGTACACACAGGAGAATCCCAATGCAAAATCCCTCAGCTACCGGACCATTTCATCACTTATCGTAAAATCATCAGTTAGCATAGGACAGCAATGCATACCAATTTGAGTGGTTAGTTTAAATGACGGTTCCAGTGATTGAACATCGCTTGCCAAGCAAGCCACTTCATATCAAACCATTTCCTTGGAGCTTGTTATTGCTGAACCACTTGCAAGCGCTCTCCCCAAGCTCTTGGTTGTTTGTTTCGGGAAAAGTACCCGATGCTTTCAATCTAACATGATTAGACTTACGTTTCTGCCTTTGGGCGTCCCATGGGTCATGCCGGTGGGGCCTCAGGAGGTGTTCATCCCTGAAAATGTGCAATTTATTTTTACCAAGACAATCTCTTTGTTTACCTTTTTGCCGATCTCCCTTATAAGCCCACCCCTCATTTCAACATCAAACATAGAAAAAAAACAAACAAAAGTTCCATCTGATAGGTTTTGCCATGTTTGTCTTGCTTGAAGGCATAGATTAAGACCAACATTTGTGTTCGAGCTTGATACATTTTTTATTGAAGTTCGCTAATTTCCCACTTGAATTCCTCTTTCATAGAACTCTGTTTAAGATAAATCTTTGTCGTTTCTTTTATATACTTATGCGATGTGTAAATCTGCTAAGTAAAATTTATGTACCTTTATGCGGTGTATGTATAATAAACTGTATACCACAATGGCATTTGCACCCGGTGGTTATGTTAATGTGGCGTTGGTGTATCTCCATATATCGGTTAAAAAAGTGGAACAGAGCCCTCCCAGTCTCAGAGTATCGACGTTATCCTGTGGGTGGTGTATGGTGTGTGGGGTGTTGTGTGTGTGTGGTGTGTTGTTTATGGTGTTTTATCTCCACAATGCGGTTTCAGAATGTGAAACGGAGTCCCCCAGGATTAAAGTACCACGAGTTTGAGGTTGTCTGTGTGTGTGTGTGATGTGTGTTGTGGTGTGTGTGTGTGTGTGTTGTTGATTGGTTATTGATTGTTATCTCCATTATGTGGTTTCAGAATGTGGAACGGAGCCTCCCAGGTATCGAAATTCCAACCCCATTTTCGCTAAGGGTGGTCATGATTCAGGAACAAGGTCGTGAATTTTTTTTTCTCAAATTTTTTCGGAGGCTCTTTGAGGAAATTGTCACTAGTCTGGACAGCTTCCAGCTGTAGTTCGTTTGAAAAATATTCCCAGGGATGGTTTTTAATATCTCTGTGAGGTTCTCATTCATCATTCCACCACTCCACCTATCACTGCTACAACTTGCATTCTTCAGCTTCCAGGATCTTTTCACTTCATTCTGAGGTCTTGGTTATTTGGTCATTTTCTTAATTTCTGATAATTTAGAACAAAATTACTGGAGTAACAACATTATATTAGCACCCTGCTTTCTCGTTTTTGTACGAGTATGATATCTGTCAGCAACGCTTTTTGTTCAGATATTCATGCTCATGGATAATTAGGTCATACATGATGGTGCTCCCATGTTTTCATGATGCTTTTTTTCATTGCCCACAATTTTTTTGGAACTGGATATCAAAGTTTGCAGATTGCTGCCAAACAATTTCATTATAAACCTCTGTGTTTGTTTATGTGTTACAGCTGTTCTACGGAGGATTTTTTTCTATTCCATCATTTAAGCATACATGTCATCTCTTTGCTATACCACCTCCCACACACACACACATATATATATATATATATATATATAATATATATATTAATAATATATAATATATATATATATATATTATTATGCTATGGCGTCAACCAGTGAGAAATTCTACACCATGGAACATATATGTGCATGTCTTTTGGTTATTCCCTCCAATCATGGTGAGGAGAAGTGATTGGATCTTGTTTTTCATTTTCTATTTACTTCTCATTCATGTGTTGTATGCTTGGGAGCCTCAGTGTCACATTCTTCTACCTGTACAGATGACACCAATAAGAACTTGATGGAAACCGTCCGTCACTGAGATGGCAGTTGAACATTGGATCTCATGTATGTACCACTAGTGAATGTTTGCAGCTTTAGAGTAAACTCAAGAGAGTTTGATGAACAGCAAAAGGGCCTACCTTGTATAGCCTTCTTGGTTGCTTCAGCAGCTTTCTTCACTAGAAGACATGGAAAAAAAAATATATTTATATTATATTACATAAGATAAAATTAAGGATTAAAATTACCTCTATTTTGGCGAATAGTATAACCTATCCGGTCGATGCGTTTCTGTTCCAAGGTGGTTAAAGAAAATTGGATGTACGGGCCATGGACTTGCTTCATCAGCATGTCTCGCATGCAGCACGAGTATGAATCGTCAAAGCTTGCAGAGAATGTAAATCGCGTTGCTTACACTTCAAGCTGCATGCTGTTTAAATTCTTGGGCCACTAAGAAAAAAAGTATAGAAAGTTTGTGTGCAATAAATGCATGCAGGTGTATACATGAATTCATTGTTTGCATTATGCTTTGAATTCTAGAAAAGGTCTTATGTTTATGTGTACCTTCAGAGTTACCTCCGAATCTTGTGAAAATCGTATTGTCCGCAAAACACTTAACAGTGCAATCTACTCCTCAATATAATCTAACTAATAACGCGTGCTTATGTGGTAATTCACAAAAGAATTAGATTATAGAACCGAAATTGCTTTTGATCACCCTGATCCTCAGCGCACACGTTCCACAATAATGTATTTGATGAAATTGTGTACAAGCATCATCTATTTTCACTTTAATACATCCATACAATCGATGAAAAACGACTTGAAATAGATGTGTGGAAGGCAGAATACACATGATTCATGTTGAATAAAACATGTGAAAACAAAAAATAATCGTTTGTACTGATGACTAGTTATTGAACTTTATTTTGAAAGGTCCAAGGAGGATTGCAGACGTCTTGGCAGGCCGCCAAAAATAAAAACATCCATGATGTAAAGCATCAAACGACAGTTTATCTCCTCTCACACCACACGCTCTTGACGCTTAAGCTGTTAGAACAGATCACCCCGATAAATAATGCATTTGCACCGCCTCACTGTATAACATAGGAATCTGACTCTTTCTACAGCTCTCTGTCCGACTCATTTTCCCTCGCTCCAATGCTTCACCCAGACGTCCTACACCACTTCCAGTCTCTGCCGCTCAAATGTCTTATGACACTCTCATTGCTCCCACTGTGTCATCCATTCTTGTCTTCCCCTCTATCTCCTCCTTATAATGTTTTGTAGGAACTATTCAAAATTTCATCTTCCATTTAATATTCCCTCATCAGAATGTGCCTTCCTTAAGTCAGCAAACAGACCGCCCCACAATATTGCAGCACAAACAAGCAGGAGAACTTTCTTGGTCATTTTTTTTCATATCAAGACTTCACTCCACTCTCAGTTCAACACTATTTTAGTGAGGAAACACCTCACCACCAAAAACACAAAATACCTTAGCATTAAACAAACTACTCAACTTCATAGCCTAGTAACATGCAAAGAATAACTCTCTGATCAAAAGTAAAATGCCAAAGAATGGGACAATATTCATATATATATATTTATATATAATAATTAATATATTATATAAATATATATATATTATTTATACAATTATTATAAATCACATCAAGTTCTTACCCATTTGCAAAAGCCTTTGGAAAAAGAAGTCGGATAAATAATAGCTGTCAGTAACTGCACTCCCTAGTGTGCCCTGTAAACTTGGTGAAACCATGACTCCCCACAACCTTGCCGAACCCCCTCTATGAACTCCTTCTCAAGCCCAGGGAAGCCGCCAAACGCCGGTGATCATTTCTACGTTCAACAGTCGCTTGCCAGCAAGGATTGCCAAAAGCTGTTGGTTCATCGTCCCTCTCAGTCAACACCACGCCCAATCTATCATGAGAATTCGGTCACACGGGCCCCATACTGTCCGCTCCGCACGGCCAACAAGGGGACGGCGCTCAATAGTGTCAATATATTCCTGACCAGGAAATATTCAATGAAACCGTTTGCATCGTTCATCTCAATTGTGACGACGCAATAATGCGAATTGGCGTAGGGTCAGATAACCCCTAAAGCTCCTTTGTGTCATCCTCACAACTCTCAGCACTCTTTTTGCTTCATTTCTTCACGTCCCGCCATATCCACGGCAAACTCGATGATCTTCTTTGTCTCCATAAATGATAAAGTGGGCCGCCATCCAACGAATATCGTTAAATTTCAGTCGAGATGGTTACATGCTGTCAAACTTCTCAAACCTGAGGCCCTATACCCTCTCCTTGACTTCTCATCTCTTTGAACCACTGAGAAAGCAGGAAAAAACAATCCGTCCATGACATTTCGTATTACAAAAAAACTTTGCAGTTGTCTGGCTAATTTGAAAGCTAAATAACTGACACTGGAATTTTGTTCATTGATCTTTCCTGCTTCCTTTGACCTGTGTGAATAACACCATGATGAAACACTTATTGCTATTTGAGAGAGAATAAAATACCTTTCTGACAGAACATGGACATGCATTATTTGTTTCTCTGCACATAACGTTATTATGAAATGTTATTGAATGGACAACCAATAAAATACATTCTATAAAGTATTCACCAAAGTTGGCTCCACAATATTAGACATCCTTTTTCTATAAGATACTTCATTTTCTTGTCTCGGGCAAATTCAATGTTATTGATTTTTCAGGTTGAGAACAATACCAAGATTGGCTGATTCTACGGGTTGAGGAAAGCAGAATAAGTTCATAATGCATTATATAAAGTATTATATGTAATGGTGTACGTGTGTATTATCATGTCATTACTCCTCCAAGGATTTGGCCTAGGCAGCTAAACTTTAGGATTCATGAGGACCTCTTGAAGTTGTGCAGTGCAATTTTCGGTTGATTCCATCAAGTTTTAAAATTAAAAATTTTTTTTTTAGACGCCCATTTTGACATTCTTCCTTTGGGAGGTGATGCAAATTGCAATTAATCCGACTATATAACCGTGTTATTATATATGCCATTAAGCATAACAGTTTTCAACCTTATATAGATCCTGGTGATTTATTTTTGGATGATCAACGCAGTAGTCTGTGCTTATACACCACCAAAAATAAAAAGATGGTCAGAAGAGCGTGTTGCATGCTTGAAGAAGCATTGCCCATAGGGTACTCTGCTTTCTGCTATGTATTAATAATCAAAAATAATCACCATACCTCCCCTGCGCTTCCTAGGACGCGGTGCTTCTCGTGTCAATCATTCCTGAATAGTGTATCAAAATTCTGAAGATGCTGTGGAAACGTTAGAGACACGGAAAAAACAAAAATATGCAAAGGAAGAAACACAAACAAATGCAGAGCATTCAATTTCCTGTAAGATTAGTTTTCCTTCCGACAAACTTGTCTTTACTTATCTATACTAGGAAGTTTACTGTTGTGGATCTAATGGCAGTGTGCGTTGTAAACCAGAACCGTAACCAAAAGTCATTTCATATGGAAAGGTGAAATTTAAATATCTGTTTTCGTGAAAATATCTTGGGGACCATTAGCTCACATGCAGATGGAGCAACTAGGCCTTAATCTTAACACCTGGAATCACCATTGGCAATTAGAAAAGTCTATCAACTTTATGGAGACTGCAAAAGGAGCTGAAGAACTATTAATATGATGTTTATACTAGTCTAATACATCTATTCGGAAGAAAAAAAGTCGAATATTTCTCAAAACAACCAAATTAGGGATGAATTCACGCAAATTAAATTATGAAATTACAATGTGGAATATATCATAGAGAAATGTTATAATTGACAATTATGACTCATAGGGTACGTGTATGCAGTTCATGGTTGGAAAAAGGAAAACTTTTGGACCTCCTTATCTCCGAAACCGCTACATTAAAAAAAAATGAAACTTGCACAGTGAAGTACTCCCCATGGGAAAACAAGTGCCAATTTATTTTATAATGTATAGTGGCTTCGTTGATGACACTATGATTGCATACATTCCAAATGCTTTTATCCGATATATGAAACATTCTAGTCATCTGGGCTAAATTTAATTGGGTGGGGGAATGGATGATTATCGGTCATGTTGTGTTCGACAGCCATATTGTTTAAAAAAAAAACCTTCAAAAAATCTTCTTCGAAAGCTGAACATATCGAGACGAAAACTTGTATAGGGATGATCACCTATCCATGAGGAACAAAAATTTCTTCCACCTATGACGTCATAGTCACTTCGTTTGGCAATATGATTTATTTGAACAATAAACCTTTAAAAAATCTCTTCTCCAGAAAACCAGCTTACAGATCGATCGGGAAGCTCACCCACACGTTCCCCAATCATTGGGATACTATGTGTTCATCGAGTCATAAAGTCATTGGTCTAGCAACCATATAGATTGAAAAATCTTTAAAAAAAATTATTTCCTTTGAACTGCTTCATCAATCGAAGTTGAAACGCCACATTATATGTAGAGTCATGGAAATATATATTTTTTAATTTCACCTGATTGACACATGACTGCACCAGAATTATTTAATATTTTGAATTAGATTCAGATTTAAATCCAAACTGCTAAGTATTATAATTAGTAATAATGTGGGATTAGAGCATCGTGCATCTTCGTACGTCGAAGACTTGCCTTCTAGTTTTCCTATTTAACCTACTTCTGTAAAGTTTATCGTAGAGCGTGTGTTAGGCTTGAGTTTCACTTGTTATTTCTGGTAGACTTGTGCTCATCACTGTAATGTCGTGTGCTCCACACTTTGACTCGTCCACTCATCGAGGAAAAACGTTAGTCTGTGGAACAGTATTGCAGTTATTTTATTTTATTTATTTTGCTTCAATAATGTGGACAGCATGTCCTCATGTACTTTGTGTTATTCTTGTTCAAAGTATGACAAATTAAATTGAGTTTGCTGTATAAAAACCATAATCAATATATGTTCAATGCAAATACGGATTGAGTATTTGCATAGCATTGTGAAAATCGCGCGATTCCCTCTGACTTCTGAATCCTTCACCGCTAAAAGTTGTCTCATTGATTTCAAATGCTTACACCATCAGCATTTTGTATTTGAACAAGTCACAGCAATACTGCATTCGCATGATGAAACTCTAAGGCCTTTAACGCTGTTAAGCCTTAGCATTTCAATTGAACCAATATGTGACAAAACCTACTTGCTCTGACAAACCTTACGTTTTCACATAGTCGAAGGTTCAGCATCCAAATCTGTCAGTGGTGCATGCGCAAGTTTTAAAACATATTTTCACTTAAGGTATTCAGACCAGGATCTATAAGTAATGCATTCAAACATCGTTTATTATTTGTGATATGATGTTAAGAAAAACAGTCACTACAGAAACGTTGACAAAGTTTCATCTTTTCTTATTCAATGAAATATGCGTAATGTCGCTCACTGTTCCTCATCTCGCAAGCTTCAGTTTTTTTAAGTTTCTGATAGGGGCAAGCATCAGCGCCACAGCACGCTCCCAGCAATGGATGCAACCAGCAGCCACAGCAGCATACAAAATAATTGTGATGTTAGTAAGCATTCCAATAATACATAAAATGCATTTCACTTTGATTCAGCACCTATGGTGAAATTTTTGTGTCAATCGACATGCGTTTGCAGAGAAAACAGAAAATCAGGCATGTACGGGCGCGACGTACCAATACATACGGATGGGCAAACAATAAGGGACAACCTAAACATTAAATCAGTGAGGCCATAATTAAAAAAAGAATAACAATAATATTGCAAAAAAATAAATATGTATCCATGTCGTTAAGTTATAGGTGTCCCAAAAGTCTTGATCCTTAGAAAAATCACAATTTACACTTAATTTACACGAAACTCAAAAAAAAAACAATTTATACTGAAGCGTGAGATGACCACTACGAAGTCATCAGCAACACTCCAGTATCTTTAAAATGTAACAAAACACTTTTCTAACAAAAACTTGATTGGCTTTGCTTCAGGGTGTTTTGATGAAAAACACACAGGCCCTCCCTCGGCTTATTCCAGAAACGTGTAATAACACACAACTCCACCTCTCTTGATTGGTTTATGAGTACCATCAGGTTGTTCATTTCTAAATTTATGCAAAACAGACGTTTGAAATGTGTTTTTTTTACTTTTAGAATAAAATGCCTAGATTCCTAAGGATTCCAGAAATCTGACACCCTGTATATTTCTGGAGAATTGAAAAAAACATGATGTAAGAGTTCCATTTTGAAGTTTCAAATATCAGACAAGAAGATATGACAAAAAACAAAACCATTTACAATCATAATGCAAAAGGGAGAGATTCAAACTGATCTTTGCTGAATGGGAAGAAAACGGCAATTAATTTTTACTGAGGACAACTACCATGCAATGAGCATGAAGATGTGTTGGCATAATCACAGAACGAAAAGAGAAAACTTAATGGATCACAGGAAACAACCCAAACATCTCAGTCAGAATAAAAAAGACTAAATGCAAGTAGCTGCACGTAGTAAAAGAAAAACGGACGATGGGTGACAATTAGAATTACAAATGACAAGGCCTAGAGAAAATGCAACTCAGAAGTACAATGGTGGTCAAATGCATTTAACAGAGGCAGAAGGACCTTGTGAGGAAAGCCTTTCCCCTACGTTACCAATTAGCTGCTAAGTCACAAACAAGTGTTCAATAACATGACGACATTGATATCGACTCTGCTCCTCATATCATTCAGTTCGTTTCTTGATTTAACTTTCACAAACCAGTCGCCGTTTCATTCCACACCAGAGGCATGAAAACTTTTATATGCATCAATGTTGAAACAATTTTGTCAGTGTGTTTTCCACTCCTTCAATTATACTCATTTTGAGGATTTGAAGTTAATGCTGAATACACCATTTATTATCATAAATGTTAATCTGCATATTTGCCATTCAGTTTTCAGCCTTTGTATGGTGAGCCACAACATCGCCATCCATTGCCACTTGCAATCAGAATCATCAAACTGATATTATTTGCACAATTGATAATACGCAAACTAATACCCTAAATCATGATGCCTACACCCCTTTTAATTCACCTTTTCAAATCTTGCTTGCTCTGATGACTGTTCATAATATTCTAATTTTATGAAACCGTCTGAATTACTTTCTTGACTGTCTACACCCAGGCAAAAATGCTAGTGAAACTATAGTATTTGAGAGTTGTACTCTCTATACTACAGCAGCCTGTAGAAAATTACAAAACTAAAGGAATGCTATTTGTTAGCCTGGCAGGAAAAAACCCCAGACTGTACATAACAGATTACTGATTTTGATTTGATCATATATAGTACCGTCATTTTGTCGCAAACGGATTTTGCCGTCTGCTAACGGATTTCAAACGTATTTAGCTTGCCTGCGAAGTAAAAAAGTGGGTAAAGTGATCGTCCCTACGTGCGTAATATCTGCATTTTGTTATCCCTTCTCTAGAACCGCTTGTCAATTGAACGAAAATTTTTCACCAAGGTGCGACACCCTATGTAAAGGTTTTAATGATAATATGACGTGATAGGCCACGTGTTGGCAGCCACAACAAATTTATTTTTAAACCATTAAAAATCTTTCTCTGAAATGCTAACAATCGAGGAGAAAACTTTACAGTATGAACCAAAAAAAAGATCCCCACCTATGACCATTCATAACATGGTTGGCAGCCCATATTATATGCTAAAACCTGAAAATCCTCCTCTCCAGAAACACTGCAATCAAGGAACTTCCACACAGTTCCTCAACCTTGGGATACCAGGTGTTGAATGAATAAGTGATAGTCCACATGTTGGCAACCCATATTGATGAAGGAAAATATTTTTTAAAATCTTCTTGAATCGCTGCAGTCAATTGACCTGAAACGTCACAATTATATTTGTAGTGACGGGGAAATATATGCTTTTAAATTTCAAACCTCATCAGACAACTGTCTGCAGCCAGAATAATTTAATTTTTTGAATCTGTTTTATTTTTTATTTTTTGATAAGCTCACTTTGGCTATGGCGGATGAGTTTGAGGGTAGAGGAGTAGCAGTTGAAACCCGAGTCCACCAGTTCCTTCCTGATGACTCATCTTTGTGTTTTGCTTGTTGGGTTCCTTTCTTACGACTCCATTGCAGACATATTTTATTTGTCTCCATTTATTTGACTTGAATTTATTTAATTACAAATTTCCACCAGAAGATTTGGGTCACACCAAGTTCTTTCCGAAGACTATTCTATGTAATACCATCTACGTTCGTTTTTGTATATTCATCAAGTTTTTAGCACTTTAATTTTCTTTTCTTCTTATTCTTCTTAGTGTGCAGGATTGTGGGCTTCGGATCATCATTGGTTGAGGGTGAAGCAATGCTGCTGATATGTTGCTCAGTACCAGTAAACATGTGCTCATTTTCACCAAAACCTTTTCAAAAAAGATAAAACCAGGTATGTGTCAACCACACCTGGTGTCATTTCAACAGCAGAGACATGGGCTTTAACTCAGGACCTGAAAGTGTCAAGTCAGCCACCCTAACACTAAGCCAACACCAAGCTTAACACCTTTTTCAATAAAAATCATTTACATGTAAGCAAAACTTGCACAAAATATTGGACACTTCATTTTTTATATGGGTCTTTTACTTTAGGCTACTACAGTAAAAAAAAAAAACACAAAAAAACGAGTGCATTTTATATTTAATGTTTAACTTTATGCAGTGAATAAAATAACCTTTAAAATCCTCACACAAATACGCAGAATAACTTTTCTTGGTCTTTCGCTAAAGTATTTGTCAGACGCGAAACAGTACAAACATTTAAACATTTACTTACATGTAACTTCACCAGTTTCATAACAAAACATAACATATGACTCACTGTGTCGTGTGGTGTGTGTGTGTGTGTGTGGTTGTGTGTGTGTGTGTTGTGTGTGGTGTGTGTGTGTGCGTCAGTGCGGCTACGAAGAGAAAGATTTTGAAAAATGAACCTTCAGATTAATTAATGATCTCCTGTAAATAAGATAAACACTCATAATTAAAATCAATATTTATCATCCCATTTATGGAAAGAAGGTGAAAGTGAAAAGAATGTGGAGACAGTGGACCACTAATAAATCATTCATTCACTCTGACCGCGAACATGACCGATTATGTCTTTCGTACCCACAATGTATTGCCACTTCAGAGGCCATAACTATCCTTAGTATTCTATTGTGAGCAGAGATGACCAATTTTGCCTTCCTCATTGGGTTGATTGAACATTGCATAACTTATATATGCATGAAGCGAATCTCCTAAGCCGTTCGGTTGTAGTCTTTTTACCCTCCTATCTCTGGTCCTTCTTTCGTGTTAAAATCATTCCCTTTATTACCTCTGCCACCAAAGGGAAGGAGCTATGTTTTTATCCTGTCTTTTGTCTGTCTGTTGCAGAAATCTCAAAAATTGTTACGATTGGAAAATTTGGTGGCAAGTTGCGTGGTACAATCGAACTGTTAGATTTGGTGAAGATCTGGGATCCGATCTGACTACCAGAATTTTTTAATATTCTTCATTGAAGATAGACTAAGCCGATATATTTATTGCAGAATATCTCAAAAGTTGGCGAGGACAATATGAAAGTTGGTGGACAGTTGGCAGTAACGAGACGAATTGATTCGATTTTGGTGAAGATCGAATCCGGATAGATCATTATTTAATCTTTGAATGAATTCTTTACCACTGGAGATGGGACAAAAACTATATTTATCAATGATGTTTCAAAAATTTATGGCCCGATATGTTGCGATTCAGGCATGCGTTGGGAGGTATGCGCTCTACTAGTGCCCTTCTATTATTCAAGAGACCCCACTGTCTCCTATTGTTAGTCATACCCTCCCTCACCTTACTCTTACATGAATCCCATCTTGTAGAGAAAAAGAAGTGCACAGTACCTCTAGTATTAAATGTCAGTTACTCATCTGTGAATGGAACATTGTTGTTGTCATTCAGGGGAAAATGATAAACAACAGAATGAATGAAATAGGTTAAAAGAAGAAAAAGTACCAGTAATAGAATGTTAACAACAGGAGTCTCTTGGACTTTTGCGATTAAGGAAGAAGTCCGTGCACAGAATCAAACTTGGTTAAAAGGACGGTCCATTAAAAGACACAACATTTGTACGCAATCTTATCATCTCTGCCAACAATAGTTTTAATATCTCCTACAAACTTCTTAAACAGCCATTTAATTTACACCTTCTTGTGAGGGCTGCCAAGGGAGGTCATATTAACCAACCGACCATGCTTGCATTCAAACGAACGAATATGGAAGGAATTTGTATTTTATCAGGATACAGTCAATACTCACCTTCAATTTGCCAAAGAAAAACAATGCAGTTATTAAATCCACCAATATGCTAGCAGACTGAACACCAGCTTAATTAACATACACCAAGGGAAAATATTTTGTGATGCAATGCCCTTCATGTAAAGCACCCAAACCGACATATTATTATTGAGCCGGAACAGAATAGGCTGCACCTCCCCCCCCCCCCCCCCCCCAACCTCGACCATCATGTCAGATACCACCATGCTTTAGTAATTCATTTTCAAACATTAACATATGGCACACAAACATTAAACATGAAAAGTGTTACTCGGAAAAACAAATAACCAGCGATAATAAATGATTATCTGCGTGTTTTTCAATCAATTGGTAAGTAACGTACCTGAAATTCATCAGCCTGGTGTGTGCTTAACAATAAAGTTGGCTGGCTTAACATCTTTGGGTCTGATTTGAGCCCCTTTTTTTTTCGTTGAATTAACATCAAGTGGGTTGACTTACCATGTCATTCAATTCCGAGTTGGTGGAATGAGTTCCAGTGTTCTGCGTAATAAGAGGTACTCATCAGTGGCACAGCTGCTGTTCCTGAAAAAATTGCAACTAGCAAGTATGGGCGCACACAATAGCTAACTGAAATTTCTAGGAGCATCGATGATATTGTCTGTTCAAACGGTGGACATCATAAACAGTTAACTTATTGTTAATAATAATCAAACATATTCATAATTCATGTAAACACAAATACGATTCCTACCATAAAGTATAAACGGCCATATAATTGACCCAAAAACGCAAAATGTAAGTAACAACATGATACGAGCATGCAAATGACTCTACCTGTTTGGCATCCCTTCTTATCCAACATTTTTCAAAAGTGCTCCCACCATCACCTCATGCTTTCTGCCTACCCACACCTCACTCCTCTCCTCTCATGACCTCTCCCATGTACTTTTCTAGATCCATTCATGTGCTCTCTTTGTCTCCCTTTCCCTTTGGATCCTTTACTGTCATGTGAACCTATCTCATCCTACTCTTTAATGTCCCAAACTATTTCCCTCTGGGGGGGGGAGGCCAGCCACTTAACTGGCGCATGAATGTTTTGACCCAGTCTTTCAGAACCAGTTAAGTCTGACATTCAATTGAAGTCTTCAAAGGATCTTATTTTGTTCAGAATGCTGGCGAAATGTGCTTCCTTCACGAAGACACCCTGATCTTTCACATTTTCACACAAAATGATGTGGCAGACTGGAGTCCAGTGAATGTCCATCGTGGATAGCACACATGGTGGTCCATTTGAACTGTTGAAAAAACAAGACGACAGTTACAGCTGGGACCGATATGACCCAACCAGACAGTCAAGATTGAATGTGCATACATCTAATATCCTACATCCATCTGTGAACCTGATGTCCTCTAGCAATTAGCTCCTCCATAAGTCAACGTTTGTGCAATAAAAAAAAACAATCCAGTTATTTTTGATAACTCATCACTGAATGAGTCTGAACCATTATGCAAATTCCAACCGTATGCATGAAGTCGGGAGCTCTAGGAACCTGAAGTCACGTTAGTTTTTAAGTCGTGATGAGGTAAGGCACAGCTTCATGAGTTGCGAAGAAAATTGGATTGACGTGCAATGTATCGGCGAGTTGTTGGGAGCAATTGAACCATTTCTAAAAGCCTGCAGTTAGTTACGATGCTACGTCTTCGCTTACATCCATGCAAGTACTTCTTTGCTCCCTGAATTCCCCATTTTTCTTTGGCATGGTCACTTGAAGCTCCAAAGTACAAACGTTAATTATTACTACCTTGTATTCGTGCATTATTCCGAGCTTCCCTTCTCCCTTTCCTTACACCTTTTCACCATCAAAACCTTCCCAATAAATAGTTATTAAATGTGAATGTAAGTAAAGTAGAATTGTAAAAGCCAGAGACAGCGCATCAAAACAATTCGAGAAAAGAATGATCAAAATTAGGAACACAGTGCTGAAGAAATGATGTAGAAACAAAGATAGAATTGCTTTGCAATTATACGTCCCCTTCCGGTGTGTGATATTTTCTTAGTTCACAAAAGTCTAACTCTGTAAAAAAAAATTGAGAAACGCCCTGAAACTCAACTTTTCTGTAAATAGACAGTAGTAAGCCATGTATAAGTTTCAGTTGAATATGATTAAAAGTATATGGGAAAAAGTCTGAAAAACCACAGGTGGAGACGACGGAGATGGACAGACAGATGAAGCAATCCTATAGTCCTCTCTGTGAAACCGGTTATGGATTAATAAAAAAAGAAGGAAAACCATACTTAAGAACGCTAATGAAGGAGAATGGAAAAAAGCAGATTGATTGGATGGGATACCTTTGAAGAGAAGGTTTGTAAAGAGGTGTTGACGTCTTGTACAGCTGTTCAGAACATTTATGAAGAAGAAAAAAGATTGCCAAAATGAGTGAAGAAAAATATATTGTCCCGATTTACAGACAAAAAGGAGCTATGCAAGTGTGAACAACGACAAGCATCGAACTGATTCCACACAATGAATCCTGAAATCATTATTGAAAAGTTAGAGAGGAATTGATGGTCGAAAGAGCAATTAGATTTATGCCAGCAGAACACTGACACAATTTTTACCCTGAGACAATGGTTGAAAAGTCAAAACAGAAGATCTACAATTTGGTGTTATTGATGTGGAAAAGGATGAGTGCCTACATAGAGTGCACAATACAACAAAGTTGTGGAACTGTTAAGAGAGAATGCATGCCAGAGATGTATGTGAAGCTGATCCACATATGCACATCGGGTGCTCTACATAAGTGAGCAGTGTTGAGTGATGATGTATCATGGTGGAATCGGTGCATCAAGCTCGCATTGAGCCCATTTTTTAATGCCTCTGCTGACCAAGTCCATGTTCCACTGACGGAAGGCATATTTTTGGCGGTTGTCCTCCTTACGTCCATGCTAATTTTCTTTTTACTGCAACGCTTATCTGTCGATATAAAATTTTCACCATCGGTTATGACTACTCATGTTATATGATTTATGATAAATTATGAATTAATCAGTGGTTAGCAGACATTTGGAAAAATGAAAAACTTTTACCTCTGTATCTCCAAAACCATCTATGGAAAAACTATAAGACAACTCGTAGAGCGTGTCATCCACAGCGCATTCTGATCCAATAGAAAATATCGGCTCAAACATTTTTTGAAAACAATCATGCTCCATATTGTTTTTTCCCTGTCTCCATAGGTGAAGAATCACTTAAAGATTAAATTAATTCTCCTATCCAATCCAATTTGGATCTTCAACCAAAATCGAATCAGATTCCATTCTTAAACACCAACATGTTCCACCACGTTTCGTCGAATCCATCTACAACTTTCTGAGAGACCGTGCTATATACGATTTTGCGTCCTCTCTCTCAATTGCAGGTCTCTCATTGGTTCAATTCAATGGACAATTGAAATTGCCATTTCATCAAGATTAAATTCACAATCTTAATTGAAGTTCAGGTCAATCGGATGAAAAATTGATTCTTTTTCAGATTGAAATTGATGAATTTTAAAGTTACCTGGATTGACTTTGACCATTGACCTCAAAAAACATTTGTTCCAAATTCAGCATGCCTGTCAAATTACTGTTTAATATTCTCAGTTCAATCAGATGAAAAGTGACATTTTTAGATGAAATTTGATCGATTTTAGAAGTTTGACCTTGAGTTGACCTTTGACCTTTGACCTCAAAAAAGTCGTTTTGCTTTCCCAATTCAGTATGGACTATCAAAATTTGTGTTCAACTTTCATGTTTAAAAGGATGTAAATTGATGATTTTCAGTTGAAAATTAATGATTTAAAAGTTTGACCTGACCTTAGTTTACATTTGACCTTTTGACCTCAGACTAGTGGTTTCCCAATCCAGTGAGCAATATCAAATCTGTTCAAATTTCAAGTCAAGCGATGAAAAATAACCGTATTTCAGAAATTTGACCTCAAAGACCTTTGACCTCAAAATCATAGCTTCTCAGGTGAGATTACCTCTACACTGGTGAAATTTCATATGATCGTTTAGAATTGTGACCGTTAGGGACGACAGACAACCAAAACGACAACAAGAATAACAAAATGACTCACCAATATACTTGAAAAATCTTCGTTTTTACAACAAAAAGGGTGAAAACATAACCATCTAAAGGAAGTGGATAAAATCAGCCATAAAATTGGACGACGATCCTTCAGAATTGGCGAATGCAAACATAACAAACTATCTCCATATTTTCAAGTATTTGTGTGTGTGCATTTGTACTTTTCTTCATGCTGAACTATAGCACCAAGAAGCCCCACATTTTGGATGAGGTACTGAGAATCTGGGTAACGTTTTAAGCTTTCCACACGTTGGCCTTGACGTCTGTTGAACCACCCAAGATCGTTATAAAGTGTATGTTGGTATGGTCAGCAGTGCTTCCGGCCTGCAGACAAAAGTAACTACCGTGATGCCAAAAACTCCATCGTTTTCAATGTCCAACATGTCCTAAAACTACGCTGAGAAAAAGCTCATCCAGCGGGCAATTCGGTCTCCCCTTCCCCGGCAAGCAGCCGGGATCCACCCCTGGCCGCCGGGTAGCTCGCTAATAATAATAATATAAACCACTGTGCCCTGACCACAGCTGCCTGAATAGAATAATCTCATTCATTTCTCAGGAATCAGAGAACAGAGAGACAGAGAGAGAAAGAGGAAAGAGATACAGACAGACAGACACAGACGACCAGAGAAGCACAGACACCGCTCTATATGCGAAGTCAGGCCACGTTGGGTCCCATTTGGGGGACACATATAGCCCTGTGGGGAGTAAGGGGATGTGGCCCTCACCAGACCTTGCATGTTTAAAAAATAAATAATATATGTATATAAGAACTTTGTAACCCTGTTTTAAAATCGGATTTTTGTATTTCACAAGTAAGATGATAATCAGAGATGATCGATTTAAAAGGTTTAAATAAACTTGCATGAACATCCGATCATGTAATTTGATTTCCGTTTTGAACCAGTATGAAGTCCTGTATTCAACATAACATTGTACCTAGTCAGCATTTAGAAATTGAAGCATTAAAATCATTTCATAAACCGCAATAGTTCAACATATACAAGTTAACATTTTTATCAGCATTTACACTCCTATTTACAATACTAGGCACAAAATAATAATTTTGATTCAGCTGATTTGAAGAGGTGGCATTTTATTAGAAAAGATGATCTTGTGTTGGGTCCTAAGTCTCCCTGTTTGTCACATGGCAGGAACCCAAATGCTGATCTGCACTGAAGTCAAGGTGAGCTGTTGCTTTTTTGTCGACAGATAGTTCTCACAACAAGGCCGTTTATATTTCATTACAAAATGTCTGTATATTGATATTGCTTGTGGGTCACAAAGCGAAAACAGTCATTCAAGCTGCAATATAGCCCAAGAGGTTGTAGTATATATATATATTATATATATAATTATAATATATATAATTATATAATATAATATATATATATATATATATATATATATTTCTGCCTGCACATGTAAATAACAGTATTTAAAAGCATCAATTATCAACTAAATTTAGCGAAAGTTATCACAATTTGTGTAAAAATAAAGATATATAATATCTTTTAAAACATCCATGATTCCCATGCTTGTTATCTTCTCCG
>CM068956.1:83531460-83550020 GCA_035128595.1 Eptatretus atami | reverse complement strand
GATTCCATCAAGTTTTGAAAAATTAAAAAAAATTTTTTTTTTTAATCGCCCATTTTGACATTTTCTTCCTTTGGTGGGAGGGTGGATGCAATTGCAATTATCCGAGCTATATAACCGTGATGTATTATATATGCACTTAAGGCAGTATACATGTTTTCACCTTATATACGTATCCTGGGTGATTTTATTTTTGGGATTGATCAAGGCAGTAGTCTGTTGCTTATACACCACCAAAATAAAGAGATGTGTCAGAAGAGCGTGTTGCATGCTTGGAAGAAGATTGCCCATAGGGTGGGTACTCTGCTTTTCTGCTATGGTATTAATAATCATAAAGATAATCACATGACCTCCCCTGGCGGCTCCCGTAGGGAGCGGGTGCTTCTCGTGTAATCATCGCTGAATAGTTGTATCAAAATTCTGAAGAGTGCTGTGGAAACGTTAGAGACACGGAAAAACAAAAATATGCAAAGGAAGAAACACAACAAAGTGCATTAGCATTCAATTTTCCTGTAAGATTAGTTTTCCTTCTCGACAAACTGTCTGTTCTGATCTATACTGAGGAAGATTTACTGTCTGTGGGAGTCTAATGTGGCAGTTTGGCGGTTGTAAACCAGAACCGTAACCAGAAAAGGTCATTCATATGGGAAAGGTGAAATTTAAATATCTGTTTTCGTGGAAAATATCTTGGGACCATTAGCGTCACATTGCAGATGGAGCAACTAGCCTAAGTCTTAACTACCTGGAATCACCATTGGCAATTAGAAAAGTCTATCAACTTATGGGAGGGACTGAGAAGATATGGAGCTGGAAGAAGCTATTAATAGTATGGTTTATACTAGTCTAATACATCTGATTCGGAAGAAAAAAAGTCGAATTATTCTCAAACAACCAAATTAGGGATGAATTTCACGCAAATTAAATTATGAAATTACAATGTGGAATTACTACTCATAGAGAATGTTATAATGACAATTATGACGTCATAGGGTACGTGGTATGGCAGTCATGTTGGAAAGAAGGAAAACTTTTTGGACCTCCGTATCTCCGAAACCGCTACATTGAAAAAAATGAAACTTGGCACATGTGAAGTACTCCCCATGGGAAACAAGTGCGATTTATTTTGATGATGTCATAGGTGGCTTCGTTGTGACAACATGATTGCATACATCAAATGCTTTATCCGATTAGTATGAACATTTCTGAGGGTCATCTAGGGCTAAATTTATTTGGGGTGGGGGGGGGGAATGGATGATGTTATCGGTCATGTGGTTCGACAGCCATATTGTTTTTAACATAAAAACCTTCAAAAATCTTCTTCGAAACGGCTGAACAGATCGAGACGAAACTTTATAGGGATGATCACCTATCCATGAGGAACAAAATTTCTCCACCTATGACGTCATAGGTCACTTCGTTTGGCAACTATGATTTTATTTGAACAATAAACCTTTAAAAATCTTCTTCTCCAGAACAGCTTGACAGATCGATGGGAAGCTTCACCCACACGTTCCCCAAGCATTGGGGATACTATGGTGTTCACGAGTCATTAAAGGTCATGTGGTCTAGCAACCATATAGATTGAAAATCTTTAAAAAAATTATTTCTCTTGAACTGCTTCATCAATCGAAGTGAAACGCCACAGTTATGATGTAGTAGTCATGGGGAATATATATATTTTTTTAATTTCTACCTGATTGGACACATGATCTGGCAGCCAGAATTATTTAATATTTTGAATTTAGATTCAGGGATTTAAATCAAACTTGCTACAAGTATTATAATTATGTAATAATGTGGATAGAGGCATCGATGGCATCGTCGTGACGTCGAAGACTGCCCTTCTAGTTTGTTCCTATTTAACCTTACTTTCTGTAAAGTTTATCTAGAGCAGTGTGTTTAGGCTTTGAGGTTCACTTGTGTATTCTGTGTAGACTTGTTGCTCACTCAGCTGTATGGTCGTGCTGCTCACACTTTGACTCGTCCTACTGCCATGCGAGGAAAAACGTTAGTCTGTGGAACAGTTATTGGCAGTTATTTTATTTTATTTATTTTTGCTTCAATAATGTTGGACAGCATTTTCCTTCAGTGTACATTTGTGTTTTATTCTTGTTGCAAAGGATGACATTAAATTGAGTTGCTGATCATAACCATAATCAATGATATGTTCAATGCAAAGTACGGAGTTGAGTATTGCATAAGCATTTTGAAATCTGCGCGATTCCCTCTGACTTGCTGAATCCATTCAGCCGCTAAAAGTTGGTCTCATTGAATTTTCAAAATTCTTACACCATCAGCATTTTGTATTTGAACAGTTCACAGCAATACGGCATTTCGGCATGATGAACTCTAAGGCCTTTAACGCTGTTAAGCTTTAGCATTTTCAAGTTGAACCAGATATGTTGACAAACCTACTTCGCTCTGACAAACCTACGTTTTCACATGGTCGAAGGTCAGGCATCCAAATCTGTCAGGTGGCTGCATGCGCAGTTTTAAACATATTTCACTTAAGGTGATTTCAGACCAGGTATTCTATAAGTAATGCATTCAAACATCGTTTATTATTTGGTGATATGATGTTTAAGGAAAAAACATCACTACAGAAAGTTGACAAAGTTCTCGAGTCTTGTTCTTATTCAATGAAATATCTGTAATGTCGGCTCACTTGGTTCCTCATCTCGGCAAGCTTCATGGTTTTTAAGTTTCTGATAGGGGGCAATGCATCAGCGGCACAGCCACGCTCCCAGCAATGATGCAACCAGCAGCCACAGGCAGCATACAAAATAAGTTGTTGATTTTAGGTATAGCTATTCCATAATACATAAATGCATTTCACTTTGATCAGCACCTATGGTGAAATTTTTGTGTCAATCGGACATGCGTTTGCAGAGAAAACAGAGAAAATCAGCATGGACGGGCAGACGTACGTACAATACATACGGATGGGCAAACAATAATGGACAACCTGAAAACATAATCAGTGGAGGCATAATTTAAAAAAGTAATAACAATAATATTGGCAATAAATAAATATGTTATGCCATGTCGTTATAGTATAGGGTGTCCCAAAAGTCTGGATCCATAGGGAAAAATACACAATTTACACTTAATTTACACTGAAGACTCAAAAAAACAATTTATACTGAAGCGTGAGGATGACCACTACGAAGTCGATCAGCAACACTTCCAGTATCTTTAAAATGTAACAACACTTTGTCAACGAATCTTTGAGTTGGCTTTGGCTTGTCAGGGTGTTTTTGATGAAATAACACACAGGCCTCCCTCGGCTTATTCCAGAAACGTGTAATAACACCAACTCCACCTTCTCTTGATTGGTATAGTGAGCCATCAGGGTTGTTTCATTCCTGAAATTATGCAAAACAGACGTTAGAAATGTGTTTTTTTTTTACTTTTAGAATAAAATGCCTAGATTTCCTAAGGATCCAGACATCTGGGACACCCTGTATAATGTTCCTGGAGAAATTGAAAAACATGATGTAAGAGTTCATTTTGGAGTTTCAAATGATCAGACTAAGAATGAATATGACAAAAACAAAACCATTGTACAATCATAATGCGAAAAGGTAGAGATTCAAACTGATCTTTGCTGAATGGAAGAAAACGGCAATTTAATTTACTGAGGACAACTACCATGCAATGAGCCATGGGAAGATGTTGTCTGGGCATAATCAACAGAGACGAAAAGAGAAACTAATGGATCCGACAGGAAACAACCTCAACATCTCAGTCAGAATAAAAAAAGACTGAAATGCAAGTAGGCTGGACACGTAGTAAGAAGAACGGACGATGGGTGGACAATAGGAATTACAAAGTGACAGCCTAGAGAAAATGCACTCAGAGTACAATGGTGTCAAATTGCATTTAACAGAGCAGAAGGGACCTTGTTGAGGGAAGCCTTCACCCTACAGTTGACAAAATAGGCTGCTGAAGTCAACAAGACAAGTGTCAATGACATGACGACATGATATCGACTCTGCTCCTCATATCATTTTCAGTTCGTTTCTGATTTACTTTCACAAAACCAGTCGGCGTTTCATTCCACACCAGAGGCTGATGAAACTTTTATATGCGATCAATGTTGAAACAATTTTGTCAGTGTTGTTTCCACGTCACTTCAATTATACTTCGATTTTGGAGTATTTTGAAGTTAATGCTGAATACACACTTTTATTATCATAAATGTTAATCTGCATATTTGCCATTCAGTATTTTTCAGCCTTTGTATGGTGTGAGGCACAACATCGCCATCCATGCCACTGTGCAAGTCAGAATCATCACTGATATTATTTGCGTACAATTGATAATACTCAAACTAATAGCCCTAAATGCATGATGCTACAGCCTCCTTTTATTCACCTTTTCAAATTCTGTGCTGGACTCTGAGCATGACTGTTCATAATATTCTAGATTTTATGAACCGTTCTGAGTACTTTCTTGACATGTCTACACCCAGGCAAAAATGCTAGTTGGAACTATAGTATTTGAGAGTTGTACTCTCGTATACTACAGCAGCCTGTAGAAAATTACAAACTGAAAGGAATGCTATTTTTTGCCTGGGCAGAAACCCAGACTGTACGATAACAGGATGTACTGATGTTGATGTGATCATCATGATGTACCGTCATTTTGTCGCAAACGGATTTTGCCGTCTGCTAACAGGATGTTCAAAACGTATTGTTAGCTTGCGCTTGCGAAGTAAAAAGTGGGGTAAAGTGATCGGTCCCGTACGTGCGTACATATCTGCATTTTGTTATTCCCTTTTCTCTAGAACCGCTTGTCGGATTGACACGAAATTTTCACCATAGGTGCGACGACTCGTGTAGAAGGTTTTAATGATAATTATGACATGATAGGCCACGTGGTGTGGCAGCCACACATATATTTATTTTAAACCATTAAAATCTTCTCTGAAATGGCTGAACAGATCGAGGAGAAACTTTACAGGTATGAACAAAAAAAATCCCCACCTATGACATCATTGGTAACATGGTTTGGCAGCCATATTGGATTTATGCTAAAACCTTGGAAAATCCTCCTCTCCAGAACAGCTGGACAGATCAAGGGGAAACTTCGCACACATGTTCCTCAAGCCTTGGGGATACCAGGGTGTTGATGAATAAGTGATAGGTCACATGGTTTGGCACCCATATTGGATTGAAGGAAAATATTTTTAAAAATCTTTCTTGAATCGCTGCATCAATTGACCTGAAACGTCACAATTATGATTAGTAGTGACGGGAATATATGTTTTAAATTTCAACCTCATCAGACACATGGTCTGGCAGCCAGAATAATTTATTTTTGAATCTGGTTTTTATTTTTATTTTTGAATAAGGCTCACTTGGCTATGGCTGGATGAGTTTTGAGGGTAGAGGAGTGCAGTTGAAACCCGAGTCCTATCCAGGTTCTCCTGATGACTTCATCTTTGTTTTGTTGCCTTGTTCGGGTTCCTTCTTACGACTCCATTGCAGGACCTATTTTATTTGGTCTCCATTTGATTTGACTTGAATTTATTTAATTACAAATTTTCCACCAGAAGAGTTGGGTCACACCAAGTTCTTCTCGAGACTATTCTATGAATACCATCTCGTTCGTTTTTGTATTTTCATCAGTTTTTAGCACCTTTTGAATTTTCTTTTTCTTCTTATTCTTCTTAGTGTGCAGGATGTGGCTTCTGGATGCATCATTGGTTGAGGGTGAAGCAATGCTGCTGATATGTTGCTCTATTACCAGTAAACATGTGCTCATTTCACCAACCTCAAGATAACAGGTATGAGTCAACCACACCTGGTGTTCATTCAACAGCAGACATGGGCTTTAACTCAGGACCTGAAGATGTCAAGTCAGCCACCCTAACCACTAAGCCAACACCAAGCTTAACACCTTTTCAATAAAAATCATACATAGTAAGCAAAAACTTGCGACAGAAATATGGACAGCTTCATTTTGTTGATATGGTGTCTTTACTTTAGGGCTACTACAGTAAAAAAAAAAACAACAAAAAACAAATGCACATTATATTTAATGTTTAACTTATGCAGTGAATAAAAGTAACCTTTAAAGATCCTTCACACAAATACGCAGGAATTAACTTTTTGTGGTTCTTTCGCTAAAGTATGTCAGACGCGAAACAGTACAAACATTTAAACATTTACTTTACATGTTAACTTCACCAGTTTCATAACAAAACATAACATATGGACTGCACTGTGTCTGTGTGTGTGTGTGTGTGTGTGTGTGTGTGTGTGTGTGTGTGTGTGTTGTGTGTGTGTGTGTGTGTGTGCGTGCGTGCGCGTACGAGAGAGAAAGATTTTTGATAGAACCTTCAGATTAATTAACTGATCTCCTGTAAATAAGATAAGCACTCGATAATTAAAATCAATATTTATCACTCCCATTTATGGAAGGAAGGTTGAAAGTGAAAAGGAAATGGTGGAGGACAGTGGACACTAATAAATCCATCATCACTCTGACCGGAACATGACCGATTATGTCTTTCGTACCACAATGTATTGCACTTCAGAGGGCATAACTATCCTTAGGTATTCTGAGTTGTGAGCAGAGATGACCAATTTTGCTTCCTCATGGGTTGCATGTGATGACATTGCATAACTTTATATATGCATGAGAGGCGAATGCTCCTAAGGCCGTTCGGTTGTAGTCTTTTTCTACCCTCCTATCTCTGTCCTTCTTTCGTGTTAAATCATTCCCTTTATTACCTCTGCCACCAAAGGTGGAAGGAGGCTATGTTTTTATCCTGTCTGTTTGTCTGTCTGTTTGCAGGAAATCTCAAAAAGTTGTGTACGGATTTGGATAAATTTGGTGGGCAAGTTGGGTGTGTGACAATGGCGAACTGATTAGATTTGGGTGAAGATCTGGATCCGGATCTGACTACCAGAATTTTTTAAGTGATTCTTCATTGAGAGATAGGACTAAGCCGATATATTTATTGCAAGATATCTCAAAAAGTTGGCGACGGACAATGATGAAAGTTGGTGGACAGGTTGGGCATGTAACGAGGACGAATTGATTCGATTTTGGTGAAGATCCGAATCCGGATATGATCATTATTTAATCTTTGAAGTGATTCTTTACCACTGGGAGATGGGGACAAAAACTATATTTATCATGATGTTTCAAAAATTTATTGGGCCCGATATGTTGCGGATCAGGCATTGCGTGGTGGAGGTATGCGCTCTACTGAGTGCCCTTCTAGTTATTTCCAAGAGTTACCCCACTGTCCTATTGTTAGTTCATACCCTCCCTCACCTTACTCTTACATGAATCTCCATCTTGTAGAGAAAAATAAGTGCACGAGGTACCTCTAGGTATTAAATGTCAGGTACTCATCGTGAATGGGAACATTGTTGTTGGTCATTCAGGGAAAATGATAAACACAGAATGAATGAGATTAGTAAAAAGAAGAAAAAGTACCGGTAATAGAATGTTTAACAACAGGAGTGCTTCTTGGCTTTTGCTGATTAAGGAAGAAGTTCCGTGCACCAGAATCAAAGCGTGGTAAAAGGACGTCCATTAAAAGACACAACATTTGTACTGCAATGCTTTATCATCTCTGCCACAATAGTTTAATATCTCCTACAACTTCTTTAACAGCCATTTTAATTTACACCTTCTTGTGGGGTCTGCCAAGGGAGGGTCATTAACCAACCGACCAGCTTGGCATTCAAACGGAACAAATATGGGAAGGAATTTGTTATTTATTCAGGATACAGTCAATAACTCACCTTCAATTTGCAAAGAACAATGCAGTATTTTTAAAGTCCACCAACTAGTGCTAGCAGACTGAACACCCAGCTTAATTAACATACATCCAAGGGAAAATATTTTGTGATGCAATGCCCTTCATGTAAAGCACCAAACCGACATATTTATTACTTGAGCTGGGAATCAGATAGGTGCACCCCCCCCCCCAACCGCCACCAACCTTCGACCATCATGTCAGACTACCACCATGCTTTAGTAATCATTTCAAACATTAACATATGTCACACAAACATTAATACATGAAAAGTGTTACTCTGAAAACAAATAACCAGTCGATTAATAAATGATTATCTGGGTGTTTGTCAATCATTTGGTAAGTAACGGTTACCTGAAATTCATCAGCCTGGTGTTGGCTTAACAATAAAGTTGGCTGGCTTAACATCTTTGGGTCTTGAGTTTGAGCCCCTTTTTTTTTTCGTTGAATTAACATCAGGTGGGGTTGACTTACCTGTCATCAATTCCGAGGTTGGTGAAATGAGTTCCAGTGTTCTGGTAATAGAGGGTACTGCATCAGTGGCACAGCTGTGTTCCCTGAAAATAATGCAACTAGCAGTTATGGGCTGCACACAATAGCTAACTTGAAATTCTTTAGGAAGCATCGATGTATTATTGTCTGTCAAACGGTGACATCATAAACAGTTAACTTATTGTAATAATAATCAACATATTTCATAATTCATGTAAACACAAATACGGATTGCCTTACCATAAAGTATAAAATAAATTTGACAATAAATGCAAATGTAAGTAACAACAGTGAACGAGGCATGCAAATGACTCTACCTGTTTGTGCCATTCCCTTCTATCCAACATTTCAAAAGTGCTGCCCACCATCACCTCATGCTTTCTGCCTTACCCACACCTTCACTCCTCTCCTCTCAGTGACCTCTTCCCATGTCTTTTCTTGATGCCATTCATGTGTGCTCTCTTTGTCTCCCTGTTCCCCTTTGATCCTCTGTCATTCTGTGAACCTGATCTCCATCCTACTTCTTTAATGGTCCCAACTATTTCCCTTTCTGGGGGGGGGGGGGGGGGAGGCCAGCCCACTTAACGTGGGTCAGCCACTGAATGTTTTTGACCCAGGTCTTTCATGAACCAGCTGTTCAGGTCTGACATTCAATTGAAGGTCAAAGGGATCTGTATTTTGTTCAGAATGCTGGCGATAATGTGCTTTCTCTTCACGAAGGACACCCTGGGATCTTTCACATCCACCAAATGATGATGGCAGACTGGATGTCCAGTTGAATGTCCATCCGTGGGATAGCACACAGTGGTGTACCATTGGAACTGTGGAAAAAAAAGGACGACAGTTTACAGCTGGACCGATATTTGACCCCAAGCCAGACAGCTCAGAGGTGAATGTGCATACATCTAGATATCCTACCAGTCCATCTGTGAACCTGATGTCCTCTAGCAATTAGCTCCTCCATAAGTCAGACGTTTGTGCAATAAAAAGAAAACAAATCCAGTTATTTGATAACTCATCAGTGATATGAGTCTTGAACCATTTATGCAAAATTCCACGTATGCATGAAGTGGTGACGGCTCTAGGAACCTGAAAGTCACGGTAGTTTTGTAAGTCGTGATGAGGTGAAGGCACAGCTCATGGAGTGCGAGAAATTGGATTGACGTGCAATGTATTCGGCGGAGTTGTTTGGGAGCAATTTGAACCATTTCTGAAAAGGCTGCAGTTAGTTACGATGCTAACGTCTTCCTTACATCCATGCAAGTACTTCTTTGCTCCCTGAATTCCCCATTTTTTTCGTTTGGGCATGTCACTTTGAAGCTCCAAGTACAAACGTTAATTATTACTACCTTGTTATTCGTGGCATTATTCCCGAGCTTCCCTTCTCCCTTCCTTACACCTTTTCACCATCACCATTCCCAAGTATTAATAGTTATTAAATGTGAATGTAGTAAATGTAGAATTGTAAAAGCCAGAGACAGCGCATCAAAACATATTTCCGAGAAAAGAATGATCAAAAATTAGAACACAGTGCTGAGAAATGATGTAGAAACAAGAGTGAGAATTGCTTTGCAATACGTCCCCTTCCGGTGTGATATTTTCTAAGTTCACAAAGGGCGTAACTCTGTAAAAAAAAATTGATGAAACGCCCTGAAACTCGAACTTGTTCTGTAATATAGCACAGTAGAGCCATGTATGAAGTTTCAGTTGAATATGTTAAAAGGTATGGGGAAAAAGTCTGAAAAACCACAGGTGGGATGGACGGACGGACGGATGGACAGACAGATGGAGAGCAATCCTATAGTCCTCTCTGGTGAAACCGGTATGGGATTAATAAAGAAAAGAAGGAAAACATACTTTAAGGAACTGCTAGATGAAGGAGAATGGAAAAGCAGATTGATTGGATGGGATACCTGTTGAAGTGAGGAAGGTGTTGGGTGAAGAGGGTGTTGACGTCTTGCTACAGCTGTTCAGGAACATTTATGAAGAAGAAAAAATGCCAAATGAGTGGAGAGAGAAAGTATATTGGTCCCGATTTACAGACAAAAAGGAGCTATGCAAGTGTGCAACAACGACAGAGGCATCGAACTGATGTCGCACACAATGAAGATCCTGGAAATCATTATTGAGAGAAGGTTAAGAGAGGAATTGATGGTCAGAGAAGAGCAATTAGATTTATGCCAGGCAGGAACACTGTGGACACAATTTTTACCCTGAGACAGATGGTTGAAAAGTGTCGAGAAGGACAGAAGATCTACATTTGGTGTTTATTGATGTGGAAAAGGATGGAGTGCCTACGATAGAGTGCACAATACAACAAGAGTTGTGGAACTGTTTAAGAGAGAGATGCATGCCAGAGATGTATGTGAAGCTGATCCACGATATGCACATCGGGTGCTCTACATAAGTGAGGAGCAGTGTTGGAGTGATGGATGTATTCATGGTGGAAGTCGGGGTGCATCAAGGCTCTGCATTGAGCCCATTTTTTAATGCCTCTGCTGACGAAGTCCACTGTTCCACTGACGAAGGCATATTTTTGGGTTGTCCGTCCGTACGTCCATGCTAATTTTCTGTTTTTTCTGCAACTGCTTATCTGTCGATATTAAATTTTCACCATCGGTATGACTACTCATGTTATAATGATTTAATGATAATTATGATGTTATAGGTCACGTGGTGTAGCAGACATGTTGGAAAAAATGAAAAACTTTGGACCTCTGTATCTCCAAAACCACTCTATGGAAAACTATAAGGACACTCGGTAGAGCGTGTCCATCCACCACGCAATGTCTGATCCAATAGAAAATATCGGCTCAATACATTTTTGAAACATCATGCTCCATATTGTTTTTGTCCCTGTCTCTCATAGGTGAAGAATCACTTTAAAGATTAAATAATTCTCCTATCCAGATCCAGATTTGGATCTTCACCAAAATCGAATCAGGATGTCCATGCTACACACCCAACATGTCCACCACGTTTCGTCCGAATCCATCTACAACTTTCTGAGAGACCGTGCTATATATCGATTTTGGTCCTCTCTCTCAATTGTTCAGGTCTCTCATTGGTTCAATTTCATGGACAATGAAATTGTCCATTTCATCAAGATTAAAATTCACAATCTTAATTGAAGTTCAGGTCAATCGGATGAAAATTGATTCTTTTTCAGATTGAAATTGATGATTTTAGAAGTTTGACCTGGAGTTGACCTTTGACCATTTGACCTCAAAAACAGTTAGTTTCCAAATTCAGCGATGTCCTGTGCAATTACTGTTTAATTTTCAGGTTAATCAGATGAAAATTGACGATTTTTCAGATGAAATTTGATGATTTTAGAAGTTTGACCTTGAGTTGACCTTTGACCTTTGACCTCAAAAATCGTTGCTTTCCCAATTCAGTGATGGACTATGCAAATTTGTGTTCAACTTTCATGTTAAAAGGATGTAAATTGATGATTTTTCAGTTGAAAATTAATGATTAAAAAAGTTTGACCTTGACCTTGAGTTTACATTTGACCTTTTGACCTCAAGACTAGTTGGTTTCCCAATCCAGTGAAGCAATATGCAAATCTTGTTCAAATTTCAAGTCAATCGGATGAAAAATAACGATTTCAGAAATTTGACCTCAAGATGACCTTTGACCTCAAAATCAATAGGCTTCTCAGGTGAGATTACCTCTACAACTTGGTGAAGTTTCATGATGATCGGTTTAGAATTGTGACCTGTAGGTGACAGACAGACAGACAAACAGACAGACAGAATAACAAAATGGACTCACCAATATACTTGAAAAATCTTCGATTTTACAGACAGAAAGGGGTGAAAACATAACCATCTAAATGGGAAGGGGATAAAATCAGCCGATAAAATTGGCCGAGCGAGCCTGTCAGAATTGGCGAATGCAAACAGTAACAAATCTATCTCCATATTTTCAAGTATTTGTGTGTTTGTGCATTTGTACGTTATTCTTTCATGGCTGAACTATAGCACCAAGAAGCCCCACATTTTGGATGTAGGTACTTGAGAATCTGGGTAACGTTTTAAGCTTCCACACGTTGGCCTTGACGTCTGTTTTGAGACCACCCAAGATCGTTATAAAGTGTATGTTGGGGTATGGGGTCAGGCAGTGCTGCCGCCGGCCTGCAGACAAAAGGTAACTACCGTGATGCCAATAACTCCATCGGTTTTCAATGTCCAACATGTCCTAAAACTACCGCTGAGAAAAGCTCATCCAGTCGGGCAATGTTCGGGTATCTCCCCTTCCCCCGGGCAGCACCGGGTATCCACCCCTGGGCAGCGCCGGGTAGCCTCTGCTAATGAATAATAAATATAACACTGTGCCCCTGGGACCACAGCTGCCTGAATAAATAATCTCATTCATTTTCTCAGGGAATGAGAGAGACAGAGAGACAGAGAGAGAAAGAGAGAGAAAGAGAGACAGACAGACAGACACAGACAGACAGAGAAGCACAGACACCTGCTCTATATGCGAAGCTCAGGCGCACGGTGTGGGTCTTCATTTGGGTGAGCACAGATAGGTCCTGGGTGGGGGAGGGGTAAGGGGGATGTGGCCCTCACCAGACCTTGCATGTTTAAAAAATATATATATATATATGTATATAAGAAACTTTGTAACCCTGTTTTAAAATCGAGATTTTTGTATTTCACAAGTAGATGATAATCAGAGGATGATCGATTTAAAGGTTGAAATAACTTTGCATGAACATCTCAGATCATGTCAATTTGATTTGCCTTTTTGAACCAGTTATGAAGTCCTGTATTCAACATAAATTGTCACCTAGTCAGCATTTTATGGAAATTTGAAGCATTAAAATACATTTCATAAACCTGCAATAGTTCAACATATACAAGTTTAAAGCATTTTTATCAGCATTTTACACTCCTATTATACAATACTAGGGCAACAAAATAATATTTTGAATTCAGCTAGGATTTGAAGAGTTGGCATTTATTAGAAAAGATGGATTCTTGTGTGTGGGGTCGCTAAGTGCTCCCTGTTTGGTTCAACATGGCAGGAACCCAATGCTGAATCTGCTACTGAAGGTCAAGGTGAGTGGTTTGCTTGTTTTGTTCGACAGATAGTCTCACACAAGGCCGTTTATTTTCATTACAAAATGGTCTGTATATTGATATTGCTTGTGGTCACAAAGCGAAAACAGTCATTCAAGCTGCAATATATCTCCAAGAGGTTGTACTATATATATATATATATATATATATATATATATATATATTCTGCTGCACATTAAAATAACAGTATTAAAAGTACAATATCAACTTAATTTAGCGAAGTTATGGCACAATTTGTGTAAAATAAAGGATATATATATATATATCTTTTAAAACATCCATGATTCCCATGCTTGGTTGTTGTGACAGCTCATGGGGCATGCGTGGATGAAGCTACACCTGAAGGTGGTAGCCAAACCCCAAAAAGAAGGGGCCATTTGTGAACCCTGATACCAAAAGGTTAATACAACACTAACAATTATTGATTACGATTTCTCTGCAGAGGTCTATACATACCTGGTATCTCTATGGTTAGACCCTCACTTGTAACTTTGGACCAACTCATTCATGCCCAAATGCTGCTCAACTCAATCAGGATGATCCCACTGGTTTGCATCGACTTTAGAGGTGTACGTGCTCACTGCATTGTACATCCATTCCGCTAGGGCTATCGATGTACTTCACATATCATGGCTTTTATATTCCTATAACACAAGATATCAAACAATTTTAAGACGTACTAAACATTAATCAGAGGTATTCTAAGACTAAAATCACATCGCAACGAAACATAATCGCATGAGAAACAGCAATGCAAGAAGTAATAATAATACTGCTCCCAAAAATTTCCAGAAAATCAGTGTGAAAGATTTTTTAAATCTTCATGGCAATGCCAACTCCGGAACTCCTCTTTCAGAGAGAAATAAATCCACAGACTTGTTTATGGCTCACTGATCATCATCACTGGAGAGTGGATTCCCTGCAAAAGTCGAGCAGGCAGGTCATCCCATATGGAAGTATACCTAAATATCCCATATATAATTATATCTAGAATGGAACTCAGTAGAGCACATACCTCTGCAAAGCTGAACAGCTTACGTTTTGTATCCCAGTGATAGGCTGGATCTGGATCCAGACCTGAACCAAAATCTAATCAGTTTGTTCTTGTCACCTAACCAAATCATCCACCAAGTTTCACCTAACTCATCCACAACTTTTTGAAATATCATGCTACATACATATGATGTTGGCCCCATCTCTCAATGGTGAAGAATCACGAAAAAAAATTTAAATCATCGTATCCGGATCCGGATCCAGATCCTAACCAAAATCAAATTGATTCCTCCTTGTCAGACACCCAACCTGTCCACCAAGTGTCATCCAAATCTGTTCATAATGTTTTGAGATATCGTGTTGTATATCAATTTTTGGCCCTCTCACTCAATGGTGATGAATCACTTTTAACAATGAAGAATCTCACACAGACAGACAAACAGTCAAAAAAACAGACAGGGGTGAAAACATCGCCTACGTTCGCCTTTGGTGGTGGAGGTAAATATCCACTTCTCAACAGTTATGGAATCATGAACTCAAGTGCCAAACTAGTACCTGTCTCAAGAGCTGCATAACTGTGGGATGTGTAACTACATAGATAACATGCACATAAAGCTCTTTCTAACCACTGACTGATATTAAAGATCGGGACCTTCCAGGTGAAGTCGAAAGCTGAAATTTTACATGCCAATGGCCATCGAAGCCGGTACACCGGAAAAATTGACAGAATCATAGGACAACATCCACAAATGAAAATATCGATAAATGAATTTTTTTTTACTAATGTGTATATATATAAATATATGTGTATATATGTATGTGTATATATATATATATATATATATATATATATATATATATATGTTCAAATCTCTTGGAATCTTAGAATCGCGGCACATGAAGAGCTGGGAGTGTGGCCTAACTGGGGAGACGATGGACATACCCCCACAATACACACCTCTGATGCAAATGGCGAAAACTGGATGGTGCAAACGGCTGGATAAGGTGAGCAACAAACAACACTCAACCCAAACACCGCATCCAGACGTGCACAACACCCAGCGAGAACTCCAACACTCGCACAACCAACACCACATCATGCCCAACCCGGACACGAAACCAGCTGTGTTCGTGCAGTGGAAACACAAAAAAAACAACAAGTGCACACGTGTTCACCCATACATATACAACACCAGATCACGTGGTAGTAAAAACAAAAAAGAGCAGAGCACCCCATCAATGATGTGATTTGACATTTGTTTTTGCTTTTGCAAAACAAAATAAAAAAAAGCACTCCTCCATTTGACCTCGAGTAGCAGCACGTGTCCGGAAATGAGCGGTCGTATCAAAATAAAAACCGGACACATGCCGAGGCTTGGGGTCTATTGTGGCTGATGAAGCTGGCTGTGAAGCCGGTGAAACGTTGCCCTGAGACTGGGTCTGCTCTCGCTTTTTGCTCAAATTAGCGGAGTCGGTCGAGTTTTTTACTTTTGGTTGGAAGCACCTTCTTCTTAATGTATAATATATATACAGTAGACTAGGGCGTAAGTCGTCACCACGGACCGAGAAAAAAGTGACGACTTAGACATGTGACGACTTACGCATATGCGAACATTCATGATGACTGTGGGTGAAGGATGAAGTTGCGCGTGGCCTGGACACGTACGTGTGAGAGGGCGCAACAATCTCTAAGCCGGCTATTGTACCAAAAGGGAAACACAATCCTCGGGGCATAGGTGGGGGTTCATTGGTTAGTTGGAAAGTGATCAGCAAAGATGGAATTCATGAATCACTTTACAAAAGTAAAGATAATGAACAACTGTAAGACAACTCATATACCATCGGTGATGGTATATGACCATCGACAAATGTGGAATGAATGGCTGTTAGATTCATTCATTGGAATGAATATAGAATGAGTTTTCATATGGAATGAAAAAACTCATATACCATCGACAAATTACATGACACACAGTCATCGTGATGACTACCACTCAATACCGATGTGTAAGTGAGTGTGGTGATGTACAAAACAAGCCAATATAAAACCATAATCGGACTCAACACTAAGCTCGATCGATCCTTTACTCCTTCGCCAGAGACTGCATTGCTCAGCCTGTCTACCTCTTCAGATGCATGTGGGACGGCGCGCTGACTGAGTGAACGCAGCGCAGTTATAAATAGCCCGCGCATCACGATTCCATGAAATCGGGCTTCTCACGAGGCAGCAGTTCCGTGTGACGAGTTAGGCGTGGTAATTTACTTGAGTTTGCATTACGCGGGAACGGAACATCTGACACTTAGACGAAGTGACGCTTAGAGATGACGACTTACAGACTTTATTCAAAGTCTGTAAGTCGATTTAACATCAGATAAATTCGGGACTTTTTGACGCTGCCGACTTTGGCGAAGTGACGAGTTACACGCTGCCGACTTACGCCTAGTCTACTGTATATATATATATATATATATATATATATATATATATATATATATATATTATATATATTTACATTACATTCATACATACATACATTAGCAGGTTATGCTCACACATTGTGAGCAATAACGAGCCGTGCTTTCCCAATGTCTTGGGTCGCTCACCTGCATTTTATTTTTCATTTATTTATTTTCATTTACGGATGTTTTCTGACGGTTCTGTGATTTATTTTATTTAATTGTTTCTGGTGTATTGGCTTTGATGTCCATCGGCATGCAAAATTTCAGCTTTCCACATTACCCAGAAGGTACCGATCTTTAATATCAGTCAGTCAGTGAGTGAGTGGTGAGAATAAGCTTTATATATTAGATATATGGTGTCCGGAAATGAATATACTAAAAGGAACATGAATTGTTTTATTGTTATTCGAGATACTGACATAAATTTGATATGAATACATGCACTTGACTTGTAGGTTTTAGATTGTTGTAGATATTGATTGTTATTACGTCCGTCACTGAAGGTGAAGGAGGTTATGTTTTCAACCCTCTGTGTCTGTTTGTTTGTCTGTATGCAGGATATCTCAAAAAGTTGTGCACAGATCAGGATGAAATTTGGTGGGCAGGTTGGGTGTGTGACTACGACAAATTGATTCGATTTTGGTGAAGATACCGAATCTGGATCTGGATAGAGATTTATTAATTTTTAAAGTATTCTTCACCATTGAGAGATGGCATGATATATATATATATATATATATATATATATATATATATATATATATATACTTCACCCACACCAAAAACGATATATAGCATGATATTTCAAAAATGTATTGGGCCCGATAAATGATTTACGTGGATTCAGGCATTGCGTAGCGGAGGTATGTGCCCTACCGAGTGCCCTTCTTATTTAAGATGTGAATGCAAAAACTGTGACTCAATTATAGAGATAAACAAAATAGTCATTGGTTAATAGTGTTACGTAACGCCACCGGAAACACCCCCGCAATCCCTCTATAATGTTGTGCAACATTTGCAGGATATACACACCACCACCCTACCCCCTACCCCCGAGCTTACGTAATTTTTGAACGGCCTCCATGCGCACACAATTTACGGGCAGATGTGCTGACCTCTCATTCATGCTTTTAGTTTACTGTACATTCATTTTACATTGAACATAAAATAAATTGTACGTAAAAGTTGATGGGGGAAAACTGTAAAAATGAACACGTAAATGGAGCAGACGACTTTTGCCAAGTGGTGGTACAAGTGGCCAAAGCATCACCTCCAACCTGGAGGCCTCAGCCTGGCGACTCTGTCAAACAGACAAAGATTTCATGGTCAACATCAGTTAAACATCAAACGGAGCCGACTATCTAGATTTCGGGCTTGTTCGCTCTCATCAGGATGGCATACAGATAAATATCTAACCAATGATGACCACATTCGTTGTTTAAACATCAGGAGCATCTCCTCACCGTTATGGTGAGCATCGCTGCAGATTATACCTCACACGGTAAAACCACATAATCCACAAAGAACAACCATCCGTCTGCCACCGAGACAATTGTTTCCACTAACGCAAACCATTCAAATGGAAGGCACCTAATGCCATCGGAGGATAAATCACAAAGATGTGTCCTACAACAAAGATGTGTCCCCGATCTCCATTGGATATAGTCCAACAACACAAACTGTGTGTGTGTATGTATGTATGTATGTATGTATATATGTATATATATATATATATATATCGTCACCCT
>CM068956.1:83510066-83523276 GCA_035128595.1 Eptatretus atami | reverse complement strand
AGAAAGCGGAATGCCAAGGTTCTGAGCTATCTGATGGTGGCTGACTCCACCTTCGATTGGCCAACAATTCGTCCTCTTTGAAAATCGGAAAGGTCGTGTGCTCCTTGAGTTTGAGGCATAGTTAATTGTCATACACGATCCAGGAACTTGTTTTTGCAAATAAATAGTTGAATGTTAGTTCCAATCACTGCGTAAAACTTGCCTTATACAGATGACATGAATAAATTTCTCTCTCTCTCTCTCTCTCTCTCTCTCTCTCTCTCTCTCTCTCTTCTCTTTCCTCTCTTCTCTCTCTCTCTCTCTCTCTCTCTCTCTCTCTCTCTCTCTCTCTCTCTCTCTCTCTCTCTCTCATGCTTTCAGTATGCTGCATTATATATAATACCATCTGCCAGCACTATATGTCTGGTGTTGGCTTAATTGTGAGGGTGGTGGGCTTGGATCCTAGGATCCTGAGTTTAAATCCCCCTAGGCTGTTGAATTAATATCACGTGGGGTTGAATCTGCCTGGGTTAACTCAACCTGTCATCATTCCGAGTCGGCAAAATGAGTGCCAGCTTTGTGTTATCCTGTGTCGGAGTGGCAACCCGTCCAGGATTGTGCCCAATAGCCAAGGAGACTGCTTAGGCAGCACCACGCTCCGCACAGAGTCTGGTCCCAATGGATGGATGGATGGCCAGCACTACACAAGGATGACAGCTTTAATGGAAGTCAACTCGACAAGGGAACAAGTCAGTTGCCATACAGCTCAAGGGAGAGAATTTTACCAACTGAATTTGAGTGCTTTCCCTGAGCCTTCAAAGCCCAGTTTTCCTTGTGGGTCTCTCACCAAAATCCTGGCTGAGGGTGACAGCTTATTTTGAAGATATGATTGGATCTGTTCCATTCATCCCAATGAGTTGTAAGCAATACATTGCACTCAAATGCATTTTTCTCTCCACTTGCACCCTTAAAACCTGGAAATCATTTGGTCATATTTCTCTTTTTCATCCTTTTTTCACTCCTTGGTAAATTCTTCATTCCACATTTTTAATTATTACACTGAGCACTTAACAATTATAACCCAGCAGAAGACATACTCTTCTCGAAACAAAATAGAAAGACCTGGAATAGATAAAACATGACCTGATACACAAACTTTCTCAGGTTATGATTCTAAGTTAAGCCTGAAGAGTCTGACGTATGAATGAAAAATGAATGAAAAAACATGAATAGTACAATCTATCGAAAAGATTATGAAAAACATTTATTTTTCTTTCATAAGTCTCTTTAAAATATCTATTTTGAGCACTTTTGCTTGCCCATCAGTTGCAACGTTTTTTTATTTCATTAGAAATCCAAATTGGAATCCAAAGCCAGATTCAACATGTCTTACCTGAAATGGAATTCCTCAATGTATTTCACATAGCCAGGTGTTCTTGGCATGTCTCAGTTGTTTGCAGCAAACAAGCTACGACCAGAAAAAAGCTACTCAAAATGATGAATGCTGTTGCATCCCATCTCAGACATTGAACAAGTAAGGTATAAAAGCTTTTGGCATCAATGGTATTTCAACAGGATGCTTTACATACGATTTCATGCTGTATCCTCTTTCTTTCTCTTTTGCTCTCGCTCTCTCATTCTCCTATTGACTATTCTGAGCTTTAATGAGTTTTTTTGATGTTTTTCTTGTGTAGTTAAATGTTTAACCAGAATCGAAATTAGTTTTTTATTGTGTAATCCTTGGCTACTCGCCCTTTCTTTCATCTTTTGCTCATTATGTAATGCTCGTTTTGTATGGTGTTGTTTTTTAAGACTGGAATTTGATTTTATGTTGAAGTTTGCCGAAAAGAAACAAGATAAATAAAATAAAAGCAAACGCAAACAGTTCCTCATCATATTATTAACAAAAAGACTTCTGCTACATTATAGTTTGCTCATTTGGAAAATATATGTATTTTGAAATGTTCAACGAATCAGAACATTTCCTTTAGCCTCGGTAAGACCATATAATCTATAATTACTTACTTTCTCGATGAAAATAGAAACACCAACCAATTATTTTTTGTTATCAACATCTGGTAGGACTACCATATCCCATGATTTATTTTTAACAGCATTTGATCTTTGAACCAATGACCGATCAGTCAAAAGTACACTTGATACTTTCCTTCTCACTGTAAAAATGTTCAGCAGTATAGGTTAATGGATGGTGTAGATGCTGAAGATGGTCGAAACTGCAACCACAAAATGCTGGTGAGAGAGGATGTGGATGTTTACTTGGGAGATTGCTGAGGAAAACGAGGTGGTAGCTTTGACATACTTATATAGTCCAGCTTTTTAAGTGTTCTTTCAGATACATTACTGTTGGTTATTTATAAGTATATCATCACACTTTACCTTGAGGCCAAAAAGGTTGTTTGTCATGGTCATTGGCAACCTTCCAAGAAGTTGACAACCGACAAATGTCATGAATCCACCAAATTTAGTCATCGATAAAACAATTCATGAAGTTTCTCATTTGAAGCTGGGAAAAAATAGATTAAAGTTAAAGTGCATTTCAAGCCAAGTAGCAGTCTGTGACAAACACAGAACTGGCCATTGCTAAATGCAGTGTCAGCTGCTACACAGCAACTGTGTGTCCTGAGTGTGAGTCAGCATCAAGGCTTTGAAATAATTTGCGACAATGCCAGCTGACTCCTTTTCGGAAAGGAATCAATCCATGGACAAATTTTATGGCTTACTGGTCATCATGAGCACAGTGGATTCCTCCAAAAAAGAAATGTATGCTTAATTACCCCCACCCCCCCCCCACACCCCTTTTTAGCTCGCCTGTTCAAAGAACAGAGAGCTATAGCGATACCCCCGGCATGAGCGTTAGCGTGAAAATGTTAAAGTTTTTGGTGCAAGTTATTTCCTTTCTAATGTTTTTATCTACCACACTATTTTTTACTGATTACAATATACAAATACATGTATTGCTTTAAAATTATTTGGATCAGACTTCACTGCAATGCTTTATAAAAAAAATTATTATTAGACTAGTCTTTTAAAAACGATAAATGTATAAACAGGCGAGCATTGGGTGGCTTTGACACCGACTCTCTGGTTTTATCCTCCATCAACATCGACATAAATTCTTCCTTGTCAAACACCCAACCTGGACACCGTTTCATCCAAATCTGTCCAGAACTTTTTGAGACATCCTGTTCACAGACAGAAGATAGACAAGGGTGAAAACATAATCTCTGCCGACCTTCAGTGGCGGTGGTAATTATGCTAGAATTTTGAATCTATTGCTAACAGTTGAACTATCCATGTGTGTGCCTTTTTAAATAATCACTGCGGCCACTAATTGTATCAACAGGGAATTCCAGGAAATCAACTCTCATTCTCATCCACAGATATTTGTCATATTTCCTCTATTTCCGTGAGTCAGATTTTCATTCAGGAACAGAGCATTCATGGTTAACCAGTTTGAACTCGCGAATGTGGAATTTTGCAACATGTGCTGAAACGAAGGCGAGGCTGCAAACAAAAGCGAGGACGCAGAGCCGGAAGCCATATCAAACGTTCGGTTTTTTATTATCATTGGAAACCGTCCCAGATATCAATCTTTCAGGGAGCCTCGGCATAAAAACCTCATTAACACAACAGTGAGATCGAACGACCGTTATTTTCACCTGTGTCTACTTTCAATACTGGATTGCAAAGGATCTTGCAGCAATCGCTGAAACTTGGTTTTCCCCAGATCAGTCTACAGACGAATGAAATATTCCAGGCTTTGATTTGTTTTCACGTCCAAGAATGGAGTGAAGATGAGGAGGTGTGGCAATTTACACCAAACATTATGTTACTGCTGCATCTCTCAACATCTCAGTTCCTTATAACCTCAAAGTGATTTGGTTGAGGGTCTAATCTTCACGTCTGCCATGATCGATAGTGAGCATATTCATCACCGCTGTCTATTACCCTCCGAAAGGTTTTGTCTATGGATTATTCACCATTGCAGGAACTTCCTGTTACCTCTCTGCTTGTATTGGATATCATCTCAAATCTCAGATGGGAAAAGTAAATCTCTGGTATTGCTAAAAGAGCCTCGCAGCACCTCGGCTGCTTATTTCATGCTCGGTGATACCTTCCTCGAGCTGCTATGCTCCATCTACACAAGGCCACTATATGACCTGTCATGGAGTATTATTGCCATATCTGGGCTGGTGCTCCGGCCTGTCACCTATTATATCTCTCATTGACAGAATCCAGTGACGTCCTGCTATTCTGGTGGGACAAGAGTTAGCATCATCCCTGGAACCTCTCTCAGTCAGCCACTCTGTTGCTTCTTTGAGCCTTTTCTACAGATATTACCACGGAATGTGCTCTGATGGTTTCTAACAAGTTGTTCCACTTGAGAATACTTTCAGTCACTTGACACATTTGGAAGTTTCTTCCCATCCATACACTATATCTGCATCGAGGAGTCGGACTATGAGGTATTCTTGTTGGTTTTTTTTTACCCGCACTGCATCACTTTGGAACAGTTTACCTGCATCCTACTTCCCCCTCAATCCTGACCTACCTCAATTCAAGAGGAATGTCAATAGACTCCCTTTCTGTTAAATAATGTCCGTGCCAGAGACATGACCGCAATAAGGTCATATGCCTAAGGAAGACTGAAAAGCAAAATTACTAAACTTTTAAAGTTGAACATCTAAAATGTATCGAAATATTTGATTAATGTCTACGAGCAATAGTAGCTTACATCACAATATTGCAATTGAGAATATTGATCAATCAGGTCACAAAGCTATAGCTGATGCACCATGTTCCCGCTTTGTTATGTTAGAAGCGATTTACAACCATTGAATTTCTCCTTACTGCCAGCATATTTATCATCTCTTCCGATTTGTCAGGTTAGACCTCGGGAAGTCTACCGTTAACTTGGGAAAATCGGATCTCAAAAAGCAAGTGGTTCCGATGATGTCTCGACCAGACTTATCCGTCAGTTCTCTTATGAACTGGCTAAACTGTTGACGAACATAATCAATGCATCGTACATACAACAGACAGTCCCAGCACAGTGGAAAAGGGCACATGTTGTCCCGATTTGAAAAGTGTCCCTTGCCACCGTTGTCAACTTGTGCCTAGTTGCTCTCACTGATCATTTCTCAATGATTGCAGAACATTTTATAGCATATCAAGTGATGGGGGCAATGAAGTATCACCTTAATTCCAAACACTTTGGAAACATCAAAGGTGCCTCAACATCACATCGCCTGAATGATATCCTGTGCACACTTCATGAGCATGCAGAAACGCTGGAATCAATTTATTCTATGATTCTTATGGACTTTTCCAAAACGTTCGACCAAATACTATTGATCACACAATCGCTATTTCAAAACTCCTAAAAATGGGAGTTAATTCACCTCGTTTCTTGGATAAGCGACTTCATTTCTAATCGCAAACAGTTTGTTAAGTACCAATTGGCATATTGCTCTGAGTGGATACTTGTGCATGCCGGAGATCCCCAGGGAACTAAGTTGGGGCTCGTCGTGTTCCTTGCCATTATTAATGATGTCGGACAAAACTCAAAACAATTAACTGAATTAAGATATAAAACGACAAGGTTTAAAAACAGCTCAATATCATATCTTATTCGCACAATGAAGACCTGAGTGACTGTTAAACTCGTACATATATTTGTTGTCATGTATCTATTTGAATCAATATGGTATTTATCAGTTTCCTTTGTTTTAATATGTTTTTTTTTCTCTCCTCTGCTATTTTTTAATTTTTTTTTACTGTTTTATTGTTGTATGTCTGTTGGAAATACTGTTGTATTTCCATGTTTTATTGTAAAATTAATTATTGTAAAGCTAACTTTAATTCGGCCTTTAGCCACGATGGAAGCTGACCTGAACAAAACCTTTTATTGTTATTATTTATTATCCTAGATGAGATGCTTACCGTTGTACTCCATATAGAGGGATGGTATGGGGAAAAAAATGGCCGCCCATTCAAATGTGTACATGATGATAGGCTCATAAACTCATATGGAGTGAAGTTATAAGCAGTTAAAAGCCATACCTTTTATTCTCGAGCATTTTCCGAACTACCACAACTTTAAAAGATGCCAGAATACGTCACTAAAGTACAACGAGAGATCACTAAATCGCAAATTGGTACTACTTCTTCCTCTCTGAAAACAATGGTAAACTGTAGCTCAACCTAACTCAATAACTGCTGAAGCCAAGATGGTGGTTCCAATGTGAGGAAGTTACTTTGTCTCTGGGCTAGTGCACGCAACACAAAATTTAAAAATATGTAAAACATTAATCGTTTTATTACAGAAAGAAATCAAACGTAAATGTGGACTCAACCAAACCAGACCAGGATCATGGGAAGGGGGAAAATGGACAAAACCATTCTAAAAGCGATACATATCCAAACCATCATCAAAACCGACTAAAACAAATATTAAAACAATGTAATAACATAGATGGTTTTAATCCATACCGAAATAGCAAAATATATAAAACATTAAGCATTTCATTACTTTAAAAAACATTGCACACAAAACATAAAATTAAAAAATATATAAAACATGAGAACGCAAAGACCGTCCACATCTGCTTTTGGAATATGTGTAAAATTTGGTGGTGTGAGGAGCGAAGAGGGGGAGATTGTTAATGTGATATTCATCACAGGCTTTTTAGATGCTGAATACTGAATAATATACAACAACACATGAAGGGGAAGATAAAAATAGAAATGCAAAAAATCCTTCCAAGGTCGGTAAAATGAGTGCCAGCTTGCTGGTCTCCTGTGTCGGAGTGGCGACCCATCCAGGATTGTGTCTTATAGCCAAGGAGACTGCTTAGGCAGCACAAATGTTCTGCACAGAGTATGGTCCCCATGGATGGATGGATGGATTGATGGAACTCCCTGCCGGAGACATGCACCAACCAAGCACCGCACCACATTTGACAATGCGTTCTGAACAGTTTGCCGCCAGTCAACAGAGCGGTGAGGCGTGTGGCACCCCAGATATGTAAGACTCAGCCGGTTTCTCGTGCGCCATGTCAGACTTTTGCTTCCATCCTGTTTCCCTTGGTCCCGGGACAATCAAACGCTCTCGCCAGTCCCCTGCAATGGGTGCGGCCGGGTCCCCACAATGCGCTATGCACACATGGCGTGAGGGGAGAGTACTGGTCACAGGCCCCGCCATGGCACCTCGACAAATCGCCTAGCTCTCTGTCGAAAACCCAGGTGCTCCTGGTCGCCTCCGAAACTGGTTGCAGCACACCACATGTGGAGGAAGTTCACTGGGTGGTGACCACTTTCACCACGGGGTGAGGCCTGCCCAAATGTTGACCGGGATCGTCGAAGCGCACGCACTCCATGACATTGTCAGGGTATGGGTGATGCGACTGCGTCCGTGCATGGGGCGGTTACCGCGGTCAACACCACGGCTGACTCCTCCGGGTGGACTGCAGAGGTTTGTACTTAGTGTACAAATTCAACTTTGTGTGGGTTGCAAAGGGGTGGGGGGGGGGGGGGGGGGGGGGGGGGGGGGGGCAGTCGTGAATTCTATATGTACATGTGCACTGTGTAGCGCCACCTGGTCATGGTCACAGATGATATTACAATTTCCTTTCTTACCTGGGCTACACTGAGGTTAAAGCAGTCTCTGCACGGGCAAATTTGTCTTCCCTTCCTTCCACTTCTTGCCCAAATGTTTGGTCAAACAGGATGACCAATTGGTCCTTCAGCGAAGCGTCGGGGGTGGGAGGGGGGGGTGCAGGAAACCTTTCATTGGGTAGTGGGGATCATACTGCTCCAGGCCAAACAGGTCTCCAACCCACAGCATAGACAGACCCATGAGCAACACAGACTAGCTCACAGCCACGTCATCCAGCAGAGAGATGTAAAGCATCCAGTTGGGTGAGGAGAGCATAGGGCAGAGAGCAGAGAGGCAAGAGCTTGTAGAATGGCCAGAGACTACAGCCCAGCAAGAAAGAACTCAAAGGGCAACATGATATTTGGAAGGGCCACCAGACACAATGGAGTGAACATCACATGTACAGGCCCTTTTATTCCCTCCCCTGAATCTATGCCCCGGGCTCCTCAATGTTATTTGCTCACCCCAGTGAGATGGCGTCACCACCTCCGTGGTGATTCCAAGCGGAGATCTCACCAGCAGTGCCCAAACCAATGACACGATGCCTTGCAGTGCACTAATCACAGTGTTCCCTCAGGGGTCCTTGTAATGGCCGGCACCACACCGGACACCTACCCAGAGGGTAGGCTGTGTGGGGGTTTCTTGGCTCAAACACAAATTACCGACATCGCAAAATTCACCCCTCTCCTTACATTGTCTGGGTTCACATGCCTGGTTCACATAGGGGACACTTACGAATAACACCTTCCTGTCTCATACCAATGTTAATGAAACCAACCCTCATGGCAAACATAACAACAGCACAACTTCTTCTTTAACGGGTCCGTGGTTACAAAAAAAACAACCTTCTTACTGATGCAAACTCACAGATCACCCTAACATAACATACTACCTCATTTGTACCCCCTCCAATTTATCAGAAAAAAAAAATACATGCCAACTTGTATTTTTATCACTGGGTTATCCTGTAGCAATGCAAGTTAACACTAATATAGATAGCAGTTCCTCATTACTAAAAATTCAAATCAGCGTGGGAGTGAAATTTTCAGTTATAATGTGTAGTGTGATAAAATGACCAGTCTGTCTTTATCTCATGACCATAGTGCAGGCAAATGTCCCTCTTGTAGGCAACACTTCGACCTGGAATTTGTGTGCCAGAGTTTTATCAAAACATTATGATATGTCAATGACAAGATCTTTCTATGCCATGTGTAATTGAATTATTTCACCTTGACTGCTATTAATCTTTGAAATCTATCATCCCTCTTTATTGCCTGTTTATTATTTACTCATGACATTATATAATAAGCACATAATATCATTAATAGTGAATGTGGAATAATATAATGAATATTATGGAATTATTAATATTGAATGCTGTTGCACTCATCCTGCATTAACACTGAAGTTTGAGTTCCAATAATTGTGTTTTTCTTTTTACTGCTTCTTGTTGTCATAAAGGCTTTCTAGATACTCTCTCAAGGCTGTGTATTTGTTTAGTCTTTCACAGCCATGAATGAGTTTGAGTAGGTACTTAGAGCCCAGCCTGTCTTTTTCAGATTGTTTTGTAGGATTTTAGCATTTGTGCTTGTAATGCAAATAATCTCTTGACTGAAGATATCAATAAATCCAAATACAAGAATAATACAAAGGAAATGGGAAGAATCCTTGACAATCGTGAATAGTAGTTTTGTTCGTTCATGCATATGCATCACGTGGCTGCGGGTCTGCATTCGTTCTTGTTGGGGTGCGGTGGTGCTGCAAATACAGTGCTTCTGTCGGTCAGAGCCGGAATTTGTAGCTTATTGAGGGTGCCGGTGATGGTTCACCTACTCTTCGCGAAGGACACCGTAGAATCTTTAATGTCAACCAACGAATGCCGGTGGACGGGACGCCCAGTTTAACGTCCATTTGAGGGATGGCACACACAAGATGCCTCACCCTGCTTGTGAAAAAAACACGATGACAGTTGGTTGTAGGGTTGAAATTTGAACCCATGATAGACAGCTCAGATATGAGTGTGCATACCATGATAGACAGCTTGGCTATCCCACCAGCCTGTGATTAGTTGGTAAAATACACTCTCAGCCGCCAACCTTGAACACCCTCTTCCCACCTGTGAATAATTCCCAGCATTTCCATTAGTAATACCATGTATAATAACAACAAAAATAAATAATAACACTTTCAATATATTGTGATTAACATTTTAAATAAGAAAAAGAGCAATCGGAGATTGCAGACCCTCACGTGGATTTGTTTTGTATAGTGTATTTTATGTGGTGTTTGTACTGGTGTATTACGTAATTAATAATAGACATAACGAGAAATGCCACTTTATAACTGCTGGCAGTGATGACCGGGTACGAAGACATCCTGCTTTGATGCAACCCCACTTTGAATGGACACTTGACCATGACCCATGACGTTTTTTTATTATTCAATTGAATTCACAATGGGAATAAAAATAATTAAATTCAAATCAAATGGAAAAACCAAACACTGTCGGAACAGTCCTGCATCAGAGTCGTCGCAGAAGGAACCCGAACAAGCAAAAAGCAAAGATGAAGTCATCAGGAGGAACCTGGATAGGATTCGCATTTCAGCTGCTACTCCTCTACCCTCAAAACTATCCAGGCACAGCCAAGTGAGCCTCATTAAAAAAAATTAGATAAAAAAAATTAGATTAGAAAGAACCGAGATCAAAAAAAATTAATAATTCTGGCTGCCAGACCATGCATTTCAAGTTGAAATTAAAAACATATATTCCCAATCACTCCGAGATTATAATTTTGAAGTTTCACATCGATCAGTGAAGCGGTTCAAGAGAAAGAATTTTTTTTTTTTTAAGATTTTCGCTTAATCCAATATGGCTGCTAGACCATGTGACATCAATTATTCGTGAATACCCTGGTATCCCAAGGCTTGGGAAATATTTAGTAAAGTTTCCCATCGATCTGTCAAGCCGTTCTGGAGAAGAAGATTTTTGAAGTTTAAAAAAAATACAAAAAAATAACAATATGGCTGCAGAATCAAGTGACCGATGATGTCGTCAATGTTTTTTTTTCTGTGGAGCAATTTATCCCAAGAAGACCATCAAAATTTTTCATACTGATCAAATGTCGTGTTCTACATATGCAATTATGTCATCAACAAAACAAACAAAAAAAAACTTATTCCCCATGAGGAGTACTTGCAATCTGCCAAGTTTCAATTTTTTCCTTTGTGTTGTTTCAGTGGTCCAAAGTTTTTCCGGTTTTCCAACATGGCTGCCACACCACGTGACCTATGATGTCATAATTATAATAAAAACATTCTGCATGAGTAGTCGCTCGAACGGCGAAAATTTCGTCTCAATCCGACAAGCGGTTGCAGAGAAAAACACTTAAGTTCTGTGAGGACAAACAAACAGACAAACAAATACACATGCAATACCCTCAGCTCTGGCGAGCCTTATTTCCAAAATGACAAACAAGATCAAGATGAAGCAGCAACGACGAACTTTGTTTCATTATTCTTATGTGTGATAACTTTTCAATGACAAACAAGAGCAACACTACATTGACACGTCATAAAGGCTGAAATTATTAGCATAAAAATGAATGAAAAGGATAGATCTATTCTTACTCAATCAAACCAGCACTATTTTGTGTCGAGCTTTCGTATAAATCAACACAGGATGGCATGTTAGTCCCTCGTAGCATTCATTCAGCATATCAGCTGTCTCTGATTTATTAAAGCCTTGTCGCCATGTTTGCGTGCACATTATTAATAATCCAAACCCGCCTTTTAGTTCATAGTTGGAGGACTTGTAGGAATAACAGTATTAAAATTGCAGTTTGGAAGAGATTCATCTATAAATCGAGCAATTCCTTTTAATGCTGAAAATGCAATTTTATAAAAAGGTAATAATTGCATGCAATGGTTGCAAATGCTACTAGAATCGTGTTACATCCGTGTCAGTGTGATATCCACATTAGGCTTATGTGATGTTTCGAAGCACAGTGTGAATCGCGTTAGACACGCCATGGATTGTGAATTGTGCTTTCTCCCTTCTTACCTCTGCGATTTTCATCGCAGTGATTCGCAGCGACCTGGTGTGTTCATTTGAAAGCCACAGACATTTTGAGACTGTTTGGTAAAATGTATACCGACGATATTTACTCGTGGTTCTTCAATACCTGCTCACAAGGGGCAATGTGTGGGCAAGTTTGTGAGATATTAGAAGTGATGGTGTCGGAGGACCTGCAACAAGTGCTGTGATGATACTTACCTTTCTGAGCAATGTAATTAGACCACACTTCCGGCATATTGAGTATTTCTCCCCCAGTTGAGAAAATCACATCAAGACGTAGAACTGAGAAATAGAGGGGAGAACAATATTCTCAATGCTGCCTTTCTGATCAGTTTGTGCAGGAAAGATGAGCCCATGGAAATAGCAGCAGCACATCCCTCTTGGACGTGCCCCATTCGTACGCGAACAGGACTCTCCAAAAAAGAGCCGTTACTATACTCTGTATATCTTTTTTTATTATTATTATTTCGCACCTCACTTTTGCACTTTGCTTTAGATGGATGTGAAGTGGAGGAAGATCTTTATAAATCCTGCACCAATGCTATGCGTTTGCCTACTCTCTGCAATCTGATGCTTTCTCAGTATCTTTTTTCTGCACATTCTGAGCTGTGCTTCGAAAGGTGCAAATGGTTAGAGGTGCTGAAGGGGATAAAAAGAAACAAACTTCTGTCTACCACAGCTTAACGGCCAAGTGCTTTCATTTGCGATGCGCCAGCCTTTTAATTAGGCTGTGCAGAAAATCGCTCGTCACTTGCTATGAACAGCAAATTATCTGCTCTTTGTGACGGAAAGGCAATCAAAGTGTCAAAGATTGAAACAATCCTCTATTAGATATATAAATATTTTGTATTTGCTATAATAGGTTGAAAGGTCCACAGAATCAAAAAATCATGTTTGGTTTAATGAATGGATATGGCTTCACCAAACACTTAATCATTCTTTTCTTGAATAAATATCTTTAAATGACGATTTTAATGTTTTCCGGTGTCCTTTTATGCTCGATTGGTCCCGACCTCAAAGAAACGGCGATAATATATCACGTGACCTGACATGTCATCTCGACCTCGGGTTCATACATGTACGGTCTGACAGCACCTTCTACATAATGATTTTGACGATGATCGTAATCTGAGGATTCTTGATCAGAAAATTATTCATCAAATTCACTTGCTGACGAGTCGGAAGCGAGTTGTGCGGCCATTATCCGTTGCGTGCTGAGAATTTTGCCCTTGATTACATTGTGGCAGTTTTCTGGAATTTTTTTAGGGGCAGTACCTGCTGGGTTTGCTTTTTAATTGCAACACCTCAAAAAATAATTAAATCATTAGAATTTAAAGGTCCAGCACATTCAGTTCTTTGTTTATTACTTAATTAAATTTAAAAATAAAATTATTTATTTTTTTTCTGATTCTGTGGACCGTTAAGCATGTGTGTGTGTGCATGCGTGCGCGCATATATATGTGTACACACACACACAC
>CM068956.1:83487393-83509737 GCA_035128595.1 Eptatretus atami | reverse complement strand
TGATTATTTCAGAATAAAATCAGCTGCTCCTGTAGGTTTCCCCTGCTGGGTAGTGCATTTCACAGCAAAGACTCAACCATGAATACCAAGGAGCTTTCGAAAGACTTTCAGGATAAAGTTGTGGAAAGGCACACGATCAGGGGATGGGTATAAAATATTTCAAAGGCCTTGAATATCCCTTGGAGTACAGTCAACACACACATCATCATCATCATCATCATCATCATCATCATCATCATCATCGTCATCGTTTTGCGGCCGTTTCCATGCTTGCATGTGAAAGCCGAGGTTCACCTAATGGCTGCTTTCCAGGCTGCATGATCCATTGCTAGCCCTCTTTGTAAGCCTTTATCTCAAAATTCATCTCTCAGCACACAATGCCCAATGTTTTCCTCGGATGGCCTCTAGCTCTCCTTCCATTCACATTCATATTTATTATACACCTCTTCACACAACTACCTGATCACATCCTTTCCACATGTCCAAACCATCTCAACCTACCCCTATGCATAACCTCACTCTAACCTATTTCTTAATTCCACATTTGCTTTCCTATCCTTCAGTGTCACATCACACATCCACCTCACCATTCTCATTTCGTTCACAACTCCGTTGATCCTCCTTTTTGATCACCCACGTTTCGCTGCCACACAACATCCACGCTTCGAACACAAGCTGCATAAAAATTTCCCTTTAATCGGAGAGAGGTCCTTATGATGTCATTAGGGTAAAACAACTTCCTAAACTTCCTCCAGCCACTTCTAATTCTTGCATTCACTGCTGCCTCCACACTATCACCTGCACTAATCATATCACCAAGGTAACAGAATTTGTTGACACATTCCAGGGATATATCCCCATAAAGTAACCTTTCCACTCAAACGGGAGTCACTTGTTTACCTGCGTAAACAGCACATTTGAAATCAGGGACCACCTAGTCTACCCCTGATGCCACTACACCTCTTGTGCACCCAGCAGTTGCAGGATTTACACAATATTGAATTGCGACCAACACCTTTTGTACAGACAGCACAAGGCCACCTCCCTCTTTTTTCCACACTTCCTTCTCCCACACCACTAATCAGTACTTTAGTTTTCCCTGTATTTACTTTCAATCCTCCGGCCTCCATACCCTCCTTCCTTACGGCATATTTACCCATTACCTCTTCAACACTGTCGGTTATCAGCACCAGGTCATCAGCATACAAGAGTTCCCAAGGTGAGCCTCCTCTAAATTCCTGTGATGTAGCCTCAAGAACCATGATGAACAGGATTGGGCTCAAGACTGAACCCTGAGAAACAACCACTTTCATTTCAAAATCCTCACTCTGCACTCCATTTACCCTCACAGAGGTTTTTTAGCCATCATACATTGCCATGACTACCCTAACTAACCAATCCTCCACACGTAACTTTCTCATGGACCATTGCACCCACTCCCTGAGGCACCCTATTGAACACCTTCTCCAAATCTACAAATATAAAGTACAGTTGTTTATTATTCCCCAGATATTTTTCCTGTAATTGCCTAACTCTAAAAATTGCCTCCATCGTGCCCTTCCTGGCATGAAACCAAATTGTATTTCATGCATATTAACACTGTCTTATCAATTTATCCATGACTCTCTCTCTCTACCACTTTCATTCCATGGTCCGGCAACTTCAGACCCCTAGAGTTGCTCTGAACTAAGGCATCACCCTTCCCTTTATAAATATTCATCATTACACTCTTCAACCAATCATCTGGACAGAATCTCCCTTATAATTTCATTTATCAATTTAGGAATAAATTCACTCCAATATCACCAGATGCCTTCAGCATCCTGCGACAATACCAGTGCTGCTCGCCGCTTTACCATTCTTCATTTCATCGATGGCTTTCTTCACCCATTCAATCTTTATCTCAGGTGGTGGACCTCTACTCCTTGCTCTACCGGCTCCAAAATATCTCTATTCCAAGAACTCCTCATTAGCAGGTGCTCATAGTAACTCCTCCAAGCATTTCTAATCTCCCTATGGTCAACCAGTACATTTCTAATATCATCCTTCATATATTGTTCCCCCTCTACTCCCCTATACTCTGCAAATATCTCCCCTCTACTCTCTGCATTATTTATCACATCTGAAAGTGAATCGTGTACTCATTTTTTGGCCTTGTAAACCTCCCTTCTTGCCCTACGTTTGGCCACTAAGTATTCCTCCTTATCCCCTCCCTTTTTCCAAATCCTCAACAGTTTTATTTTTTCTTGAATCACCATATCCACCTCATTATTCCACCACCATGTAGCCTCATGTCTAGCTGGGCCCTTCGACCAGCCACATGTCTTTTCAGTAGCACGCAACAGCCCATCTTTTAACGAGTTCCAACAACTCTCTACATCCTCTCCTACCATCGGGGTTCCAAGATTCATTTCCAGAAGTTCCCTATAGAAATGTTCCTTTAACTTCTGATCTCTTAGTTTCCATACTCTTCTCCTTGGGACGTAAGGTTTCCTCTTTTTCCTGCTCCAACTTAACTTTAAATCACACACTAGCAGCCAATGTTGTAAGGCACCTTCTTCTCCACCTATTGTTTTCACATTCTTAACTAACTTCCTCCCTAATCTCCTAACCCGAAAGTCGTCTATCTGGCTCTTTCTACCTCCTGACTCATAAGTGATCAGTCTGCTCGGCCTCTTCTTAAACATTGTATTGCAGACGACCATATCTAAAGCATCCCTAAACTCAAATATTCTTACACCTTCAATATACTGTATATTCGTCATTTTCATCTCCAAACATAAATATTCTTCATCCCCAAACTCAAATATTCTTAATTCCAGGCTAGAAGTGTATTTTACCCCGAAACCTGACCCACCATGCACACACACCCTTATATCCTTCTGCCAATGCTCCAACATGTCTATTCAAATCCCCTCTGATCACAACAACTTCTCTCTCACTAATCCCTGAAACAACATGCACAAGTGCCTCCCAAAACTCATCCTTGTCCTCCACACTTCATCCTATCTGTGGGGCATATGGTGGTCCTACTGTTAATATACACTTATCAAACAGCAGGTTTAGGACTATAACTCTTGCATTTACCCTCATAACCTCCAACACCTTCTCCACCCACTTCTCAGTCACCATAATCTCAACACCACCACTTCCAGAGTTACAACCTATCCAAAAGAATTTATACCTATCATTTCTACCTGTGACCATTCTCGCAGCACCTCCCATCCACCTTCTTTCTTGCACACAGCATACATACACTCTTCTGCAGCTCAAAGTTTCCACTATCTCACCAGCTCTACCATGCATAGTACCAATATTCAGACAGGCAACACGAACACCTATCTTGTCATGCTGAGTGGGTGCTTTATGCATGACAGGTTTGCTCCCATTTGTAATTTCTACAGCCATATATTTCAAAGAAGAAGAAAGTGAGGGAACCTGAGTATAAAAGCCACCTGCCCTAGTTGGGCTGGTGAGTGCAAAAGCATATCCTCACATCTGAGAACCATCCACACTGCACCCCTCAGGTACCAACTTACTCCGAGATCCTCCAGACATTGAGCTAGTGACCTCAGGGGCACTGTTACTGTGGTGTACCACAAGGAGGTAGTCTGGTAGTCTTGGAGAGGGTGGAGGCTATGTACTGGAAGGAAGGACTTACACACTCGGCCTTCTTTTCACTCACAGAGCTATCCGGAAGCCGTAGCTAAAAGCAAGGAATGGCAAACACTACAACACTAGACGTATACATCTGCCCTGTGGGAAACCACCACACCACAAAGATGTATACACCTGCCCTGTGGGAAAACCACATCAAGAGAATCATAAAGAAGTGAAAGGCATATAGTATTTGTACCAACAAGACTGCCTAGATAAGGTTGTCCCTCCAAACTAGATGACCAAGCAAGGAGGAGACTGATCACAGAGGCCACCAAGAGGCCACTGCCAACTTTCCATGTCTTTATTTGTCAGGTCAGGCCAGATTAGATCTGTGACTTGCTACAGGTATCATGTAAACCTGTACGAACCTGTTCCATTGTCAGGTTGTCGGCGGACTAAACCGTCTCCCACCAGGTTTTCTGGTGAGGAGGGGTGTTTGGAATGGACACCCAGGAGGATTAAAACAAAACCTGTCAAAGGGCGGAGGAGCTTCAAAGGGAGGAGGTCATCCATATCTCGTGCCAACTGTGTCTGCGGCACGTCCTCCTGCAGTTGGGTATTCTTATTAGGAGGTTGTGGCAGGATTTGCACTCCAGCCACTGTAAAACCCTTCATTCCAGCAAAACACAAGCAAAGAAATCTGAAAACCACTCTGTGAGGTACCTCCTGTGCAGCTTCCCTTCGCAGGGCAGCTCACCGGATGACGGGATTGAGCAAAGCCTTTGGACCCTCGATCTTTGATGATGGAGGGAAACCACGGGTACATTCCCGGGTCAGATTGCAGGAGAGTGTGTCGGAGTGGTGCTGAGGTGTCGTCCACCAGACGGCGGTCTCTCTGGGTTAACCTGAGGCGGTCCCTTCGGGGGGGATGCCTGGAATGTCCTATCCCTAAGAGAGCATGATAACTTGTCTCTGTTATCATCTGAGTTCAAGCGTTTGGACATCGGTATTGCAGCACTCTCTGATGTTCGGAGACCGGATTGCGGCGAGTCATGGCAGGTGGTTACACCTATGATTGGTCTGGTTTCTTGTTGGTTAGCATGCCAAGGAGTTGCTGTAGCTGCCTCCAATGATAATTGAGGTAACACTGGTCAACAAGCATATTATGAGACGAAGGATTCGTCACCTTTGGGTGTCATTTCCTGGTCTCTGTTTATGTCCGACTGAGGCGAGTGATCTCACCTGAAGGATGCATTCTATGCCAAGCTCGAGTCTGTGGTTGATCAGTGCCCAGACGAGATCACTTCTAGTCTTGGGGAATTTCAATGCATCGATGAACTGAGAGGGATGGCTATGAGACGTGTGTTGGCCCCCATGGGTCTGGACTGTGAACCTGAATAGCACTAAGTTCCTTGACTTTGCAAGAAGTCATGGACTTAGGGTGGCCGGTTCATGGTTTCAGCGCCCACAAGCTCATCGCTGGACTTGGTATCCCAACGCTGGCGGTGTGGCAAAGGAGATTGACCATGTCCTCGTTGATGGTCACTGGAGGATGATCCAGAACTGCAGGAACTACCGGAGTGCTCATCTCTCAATACTGACCACCGGCTTGTTGCAGCAACTCTTAGTTGTACCTTAAATCCAGGAGAATGGTACTGTCCAGCCTAGGCTGGATGTTGGCAAGCTCAAGGATAGAGGTAGCTGAGGAGCTTGCAAAAGGCTGAGTGGAGATTTGGGGGTCTGGTGCTTTGGAAGATCCCGAAGAGTTGTGGATGCCTTCAAGACCACCGTCATTGATGTTGCCGGTGGATGTCTTGGAACTCACCATAGGTGAAGAAGAATTTTCTCTCTCAAGGGACACTGGATACCATTGACCAGAGTCGCAGTGCCAGGTTGAATGCAGAGCTGAGCTGTTTATGGAGCTGAGGCGTAAAACTGTACGTGCGCTAAGGGTGGACAAGGAGGCCTATGTGTGAGGAATCTGTGAGGGGTAGAGCAGCACCTGTGGTCAAGTGATTCTCGTCCTGCTTACAGGGGAATTCGCGCATTGCGTTCATCCAAGCCCATCCCTCGGTGTACTGCAGTTAGAGCAGAGGGTGGTGGGCTCTTGACTGAGGAGTCCGAAGTGAAGGCCCGATGGCTGATTACTTTGAGCGGTTGTACCAGGCTGATCCACCAGCTGTCGAGTTGGACGTCAAGGTGTTACAATAACTGTTGCTGACCCTCCAATCAACTGTGGTCCACCTTTCTTTGTGGAAACACAGGCTGCGGTGAACCCTTTGAAATGGGTAAAGCTCCAGGATCTGTGGCATCCATGCTGAACTTCTCAAGGCTGGTGGAAATGCTGCACTCGTGTCATTGCATGCAGTTCTGTGCTCTACCTGGAACACAGCATCATCCCAACTGACTGGAAAGGGCCTTGTGTGTCCCTCTCTGGAAAGGGAAGGGTGATCGCCAAGACTGCAACAACTACCGAGGGGTGACGCTGCTCTCAGTGCCGGCAAGGTCTTTGCTCGGTAATTCTTGATAGGGTTCGCCCCCATCTGCTTGAGCACCAGCATCCAGAGCAGTCAGGCTTTACACCTGAGGTCAACGATTGACCGTATCCTTGCTCTTCGTGTCCTCACTGAATGCAGATGGGGTTCGCCAGGCTGCTTGCAGCTTATGTTGATCTCTGTAAAGCGTTTGATTTGTGAATCAGGATGCCCTCTGGAGGATTCTTGGTCTTCGTGGGTGTCATCAAAACTGATCGATCTGATGTCTGAACTGTTCTCTGGTGCTGAGAGTGCTGTGAGATTGGTGTACCATCTCTGACTTATTTCCAGTTGTTACTGGAGTTCGTCAGGGGTGTGTACTGGCCCCACACTTTTCAGCACTTGCATGGACTGTATTCTAGGGAGGATGTCGGAGAGATCAAGCTGCGTGCATGATTTTGAATGTCAAGATCTCTGACCTTGATTTCGCGATGATGCAGTCATCTTTGCGGAGACTTTAGATATCCTTTTGGGGGCCCTCGAGGTGCTGAATGAGGAGTCGGAGCCGTGGATTACGGGTTTCCTGTGTTAAAACTAAGATCCAGCCTTTCAATGACATCTTGGATGCTGCTGTCCTGTCTGTGCCTTTTGTGGTGAGGATGTTGAGGTCGTGGGAGAGTTTCACTCTACCTTGGCAGTGATATTCATGTCTCTGCTGGCTGTGAGTCAGAGGTCAATCGACATCGGGTCGGGTCTGGGGAGTCATGGATTCACTGGTTCATGCGGTGTGGCGCTGCCGGTACCTGTGCGGGAGGACGAAAGTCCGAGTCTTCAGGTCCTTGGTGCTTCCAGTCTTGCACTATGGCTTTGAGACTTGGACTCTGACCAGGGATCTGAGACGGAGACTTAATTCCTTTGGTACCAGGTCTCTTCGGCGAATCCTTGGCTATCGTTGGTCGGACTTTGTGTCCAACAAGCGGTTGCTGGGATGCTGAGAGAGACTCAAATGAGATTTGAACCTGGATAGTCATGAGCATCAGCTGCGGCTGTATGACATGTAGCTCGTTTTCCTCATGCTGATCCTGCTCACCAGATTCTCTCAGCGAGGGAGTCTCGTGCGTGGAGGAGGCCAATGGGCCGACCATGTGCCTCGTGTTTGCAGCAGGTTGATCAGCATCTCAAGGAGATTGGGATGGGCCAGGAATCTGCCTGGGGGATGGCCAGACGGATGCCCCTGGAGTACCGGCAGAAAGTGGATGCAGCGACGCGCTGCTCTGAGGCATGGTCCCATACCTGACCTGACGTGTCTTTATGGTTTATCAAAGACTGGTCACTGTGTGCATGTGACAATATCCCAAGCACACCATAAGTCTGGCCTGTATGGTAGGGTGGCAAGAAGGAAGCCATTACTCAAAAGAGCCCACCTTGATTACCATTTGAGGTATGTAAAAAGCCACTTCGGAGATTTTGAAGCCATGTGACAAAACGATTTGCGGTCTGCGAAACTAAGATGGATATTTTGGCCTAAATGCAAAATGTTGCATTTGTTGCAAACCCAACACAGCACATCACCCAAAGAACACCATCCCTACTGTGAAGCATGGTTGTGGCAGCATCATGTTATGGGGATGTTTCTCGTCAGCATAGACTGGTGCACTTGTCAGGATAGAAGAGAAAATGGATGGAGCAAAATACAAAAAAATCCTAGAGGAAAACCTGCTGCCCTCTGCAAGAAAGCTGAAATTGGGACAGAAGTTCACCTTTCACCATGACAACGACCTGAAGCACACAGCCAAAGCTACACTGGAGTGGCTAAGGAATAAAAAAGATAAATGTCCTTGCGTAGCCCAGTCAGAGCCCCAAACCAAATCCAATCGAAAATCTGTGGCATAACTTGAAGATTGCTGTTCGTCAATGCTCCCCACGCAACATGACTGAGCTTGAACAGTTTTGTGCAGAAGAATGAGCAAATATTGCCCAATCAATGTGTGCAAAGTTGGTAGACCTATCCAAACAGTCACAGCTGTAATTGCTGTCAAAGGTGCTTCCACAAAGTATTAACTCAGGCGTGTGGACACTTATCAAAGCAAGATATAATTTTTTGTATTTTTAATTAATTTTCTGAAATTAAAGGATTTGTTTTTCACTTGGAAGTTGTGGATTACGATGTGTAAATACAGGTAGAAAAAAGTCTGATTTAATGCAATTTAATTCCAGGCTATAAGGCAACAAAAGGAGAAAATTTTGAAAGGGGGTGTAGACTTTCTGTTGGCACTGTATACTCGCGGTGGTACTCAGCGTTGCCCGGGGAATTTCAATACATACTTACTCAAGGCTTGAACACGGAGGTGTTATAATAAACCTGTGTAAAGCAATCTATCTTGTTAATAACAGGCGCATGTGTAAACATTATAACAATAAATTTTGTTGTTGTTGACAACAAATCCCGATATACAACTTCAATATATGACCTCAACAAAACGCATTACTCGATTTAACCCAGGGATAAAAACGCAGGAAGTGAATTGGCACAAGACCCGATCGAGGCCTGAAGGCCAATTATATGATTTTAATATATTTTTTTAATAATTCAATTTTTTTAAAATCCAAATATAGCCCTCGCACTTCCTCTGGATAAAAGAGGAGACCATGCAAAGTTTGGTTGCACTGTTCCCTGCGGGGGCCGAATGCATAAATGAAAACAAACTTTCTTCTTTATATATTACATACTAGGAAATACAACCCATCACTTTGCTAATGGGAGAATTAAGGGGGGGGGGGGATAGAAAGAATGAGAGGAGGGTGGGGATAGAGGAGGGAGGAAGGAGGCATGGAATGGAGGGAGAAATGACAGTTTATAGCTGGGTCATGATTCAAACCCAAGAGAGACAGCTTACAGTGAGCTTGCATACCTCTTAGCTGCCGTGATCTGTCCGAGCAGTAGTTCCAACTACTATTAAAAGAAAAAAAACCTTTCATTTGTCCAATTTCTCCAAATGGTACAAAAAGGGGAAATTACACTTTTTCAGCAAGCCAGCCATCGCCCGATACACCGCAGAATAACACGGGGCCAACACAGGTGAGTGGCTCCTGAATATTGTTCAAATCGATCGACATACAGTATTCATTGACAGTGCAAATATTGTACAGAACTCACCAAGTGGCATAAGCACTCCAACGAAACGGTTGATAAGGAACGGCTCTCTTGGCAAGCAATTAGCAATCTCCGAACCGTCGTATTAAACACACACCTCCTGGAGATTCTTGAAATATCAAATATGTCCGAATTTGACAAATAAACACTTTTTTTTTTAGCAGTCGGAAATGCTGCTAAGTTCAATTCTGGAGCTTAAAATTTGTAATTCAGCTTCGTTTAAGTTTAAGAGATTATACAGGTTATGGCATGTGCAGAAATGAAATAAAGCCACAAATGCTGGTGTCTGGGTGTTTATAAGCATTGCAATGTACCCAGTGATTCAGAGCTATGATGAACAGGCATTCGATAATATGAGTGAGGAAAATGGAAAAAAAAAACTTTATGGGAAAGAAATCGTTGCGGCCTGTTTCAAGTCAGGGCTTGGTGAGCAGGCCAAAAATCATGGTGGCTTCACACCCCAGCGAGGTTACGCAGGATGCACCTTCAGAGCCCATCGAGAGCAAGGTGGCTGAGGATGCGCCTGATAAAGGATATAATTAAATAAGGCCGTTAATTATCTTCAAAGGGGGTGTTTAAATTAACCCAAACACCCAATTTTCACTCATGCACTTCTTTGGAGTTCCTTTCGTATACATGCAAAGTTTTTAAGGCTGCTCGGTTTCATGGTTTTGGAGTTTAGGAGGAAACACACACATACACTGACACACACACACAAACACTGACATTTATTATTATAGATACAGTTTTTATCGAGAGAGATTTATGACAAGAATACAAATTCTAAAGTGAAGCTTTATATCTGATCCTCGGGAATCAGCATTCAGATTCCGCTTCTCAGCCCACAGCGTGACCTGCCGGTTGTTGTATATCTGTTCAATCGACGCTGCTGAGATTGTATTTTGGCAGTAACGCCAATAACACTTGTGCTGTCACCGAAGATCACTGTCTGCTTCCTCGTGATACCAAACGGTGAAAGAAACAGTCGCTGTCAGTTCCAAAAGGTTCGTGCAGGACGTGAGAAAATTCCGTCTAACATAGCATGTACCGAGAGCTGCACGGGACTGGGGTCTGGGGACTGGGGAGGACGACAGGTGTCCAAGGTGCAGTCAGTATTACAGCCCCATCGAATGAGATAATTAGAGCGAGTTCAAAAATCTGAAGTCTCAATGCCATTGGTGATGGGCAAGACAGAGCGCATGAGGGCACTCCAGAAATGCGTATTGTTTGTACCAAGCTGCAACAAACCGAGCTCCGTCTCGCTTGATGTCTTTGGCCATGAAAGTGCGACCGCTTGGTGCGCTCGGAAAATTCTCCACAACGAACACTACATAACAACTTTTTCCAAACATTAAGAACCTCTTCCATTGTGGAACATTTCATTGTTTAATAAACTGGAATAAATGGCTTGATTTACTTGTTCGTTCATTCTTTTATGAGTCCATGAAATCCGATAACAACCGCCAGGGAGGACCCTTTTAGCAAGGTGGTAATTGGCTTCTCACTAGTGAATTTGGACTCTGTTCATGTGTCACAAGTTCAGGTTCAGGTCATTCCTGCACCCCGGCAACGTTGCACCGGGTTATAAGGTGGTTGTTGAACTGGAACGGTGATAAGTTTCACCTGGTGCTGAAGCCACCACGACCTATAATGATGGAGCAGCCGTTACCCTTCCTATCCCCATTGACGTTCCAGGGCTGATGGCCATGGGGTTAACGTGCACGATCACCCCTGAGCCGACACAATAGCGCTCATGCACCGGCAGAGTGCCACTCGTGTCCAGTTAAAAGTCACCGTCTAGCCACGATTTCACAACCAAGCCATGCCATGGCACTTTGGCCTGCGGTAAAGCATATTGTACCTTCCGTGGCAGCACATCCCGAAGCAACCCTTCAGTTTTCGGAATGTGGGATTTTACCATGGTAATATGATTGTGTAGAAGGCGAATCCATTGATTCAGTGGATGGTTTTTAGAAAGGCTCCACTTTTGATGACCAACAATGGACAAACACAAAAGGTGGTAAAATGCTGGTAGCCATTGCAAACAGGTGAGTTTCAATTCAAGTAACAACAGCCAGTGAGTGATCGCATCGTATTGTGCAAAGCTTAAATGCAAAAGGACATTTCTTAAGACACACACACACACACACACACACCTCTGTTATTATATTTTAGAATGAACAATCACCTTTTGTTCTCTCATATGTCCATCCACTGACTCCATATGCTGGTGACATGAATGCTGCTTTATCACGTGCAGGTTATTTGGAGGTTGTGTGCACTTCAGTACCTGTACCAAGCATGACAAGACGATAGGTAGAATCACAATGTGACACAGATCGTTGTGAACGCCATTGTGATCTCTTATGCGTCAAGGCAATCACCCAGCAATGGCATAGATCATGGAAACGCACAACAAGTTCGTCCATGTTAAATTGTTTAAACAGTATGCGTAGAATTGCATGATGTTTTTTTCGTGGGTATGGACATCGATTTAAGGTGGTTAGGTTGTACTAAAATGAGAACATGAATATTTATATAATTAAAATCAGGGGTGACGAGAGGGAGAATGGTTGGTGAGGAGAGAGTAAGAGGGATGTGTAATTGGGAGGAGATTACAGTAAGAGTACGGGAGTGAAGGGGCAGATATGTGGCGGACGGGGGACGGGACGCAAGGGGAGAGATACGTGCTGTTACACGTAAATTAAGTTACAGTAAGTTCTTCATCACGTGACCTGTATTCCATCGTGCACGTCCAACTGGAGATTGAGTCTGCGAGTAGCAAACACTTTCCTCTTTATACTGAGCCCCTCCCTTCCCAATGTGCAGTCTTCAGTTCTAGAATACATCCTGAAGAATACGAGATAAAGAATGCAATGCACCCTTTTGTTGAGCCCCAGGAATCATACGATTTACACTTGGAAATACAAATACAAAACACTCGTCCATTCATCCCCCGCCCAGATTGGTCTGCTGCCAACCAGCCTCACACATAATTCCCACGCTTGAGATGCACGCTTGCAAAAAAAAACAATTCGGATTCCTTTTTAAAGCTCCTCTACATGTTTTTTAAAAAAATAGTTAGATCCATGTGGTGTTCCTAAGCTTTTCGTTTTACCTGTTATACTCCATTTATCCGACAGGGTAGTGCAGAGGGAGCATTTGGAGGCAGGGTGTTGCATCCCAAAGTGCACAGTCCTACTGGTGGACGAGAAGCTGAAATTGGGTCTTGTTAAACATACCTCGGCGTCTTTCGAAGAGCAGCAGGTGAGTTATCACAGCAACCTGAAGAAATTAAAAAATTCTTTCAAAATCAACTTTCGGTGAATACCACGCCCGTGCACCGTCGAAGATCCGTTCCATGGGGTGGTAAGCTCTTCATGAAAAGAGTACAAATTCTAAAGCGAAGCCACAGGTGGCTGAACACAGGATGTCTCTGGCTGACGAAAAACCCAGCCAGTTCATGTTGGACTTGGGCCAAAACATCCCACTTGGCCGACCCCACAAGGTTGAAATAATATGGGATTTTTGAAATGACATCATCTGCCCCCAGAATGCTTGGTGCGCATGCGCAGAAACCCCAGGAAACTGCCGTGTTTGGGGCAATATAAAGTATACTGTGTGTGTGACACAGGGACTCTCACCTGAAATGGCTCACAAAGCCTCGAAAAGAAGCCGAAAATATTTGAAAACATACCTGTGAGAAAAGGATGCGCCTCTGCACAACAAAAGAGTTGGAGAACTTTCTCAGCTTTCACCAACACCTGCAAGTTTGCAGCCCCCCCCATACTGGAAACTGTCGAGGACGTGGACCGGTGCAAGGTCTGTGGATGGGTTATGGACGGCGCGTTCCACCCGACCTCCCTGAACATCCCCAGCAGTGAGGGAAGGTCATATCTGGGGCTTGTCAATGCACAGGGTAAGTTTAAAATGATGATATTTACCATGAATCATGTTTGGGAGGAAGGGGAGGTGGGTGGGAGTGGGAGGTGTATGGGATGTGAGAGCTGTTAGTAGAGGATAAATGGGGTTTCTGGGGCACCCATTCAAATGAATGGAGAAAAAAGGAAAAACTTTCTGACACAAGCCCCAAAAGTCCAAAATAGGAGACTCATTTTCTCCCCACCTACCCCCTTCCCTCCCATACAAGCAAATGTAAAATTGAAACTCATTTCCTCCCCCTCCCAAACAAGCAAATGTAAAATTGAGAGTTACTGATTAAAGCACTTCTTCCCTTTCATATTTTCATTACACTCAAAGAGCGAACCAACAAATATTTGTCCATGTTCTACTTCAGGGAATAACTTAATTTTCCTATTACGCATTCATTTCCATCGAGTATATTCACAAAGATTACTTTGGAACTTGGTTCTTGGTTTAAGTGTCTTTGTTGAGCAGAGATGAAATGATAAACTTCTCTCAATGCTCTTTTTTGACCACCTCCTGAGCCACATATCATTTTGAGATTGTAGTAAATTGTTTTTCCATTGTTCAATTGATAACCATCAAAGTTTTCAGTCCATTCAAGAATATTAATTTTTTTCTTTACATCCTCCAACTTATTTGTAATTAAATTTATCCGCTTATTTGTTTTATCTACTTTTACCCTGGTTATTTCTTCAATAAGACTTATTTGGTATTTCTCACATTCTTTATGTTTCCCATTTAAATACCAAGGCTGGTTACATCTCCACTCTGTGGTTTGGTTATTGCTTGGTTATACATTTATAAATCATAAAAAGACGGCGGTAGCCTGTTAAAATTCCAACCCAATATCTTAACACTTATACTTACAACCATAAGGGAGACTATTGATTCCATTCTCTAAAATATATCTTTTATCATCAAAAACTCCTCATGCTTTCTATTTATCTCTTCTGTATATAATTGATGTTTATAACTTCTTATTGTATTCATTTTTCTGTACTCTTCCTTCTTTAAGATTAAACAGTTGTAATAATGTTTAAAGTTTATTGTTTCCTTGATTATATTTTTCTTTATTTTGAGCTTCTTATCACACCTTTCAATGTTATTATTATCAATATACGTAAAAGCATAAGACTTTGATCTCAATCCTATAAATTCACTCATGACCTTCCACCCAATTCATCTTTAAACTTACCAAAACTTTTTATTCTTTGATGAAAACACACATCACCTGATATAATTACTTGTATCATATATATATATATATATATATATATATATATATATATATAATATATATATTCAATATTAATCAATCATATCTCATATACATCACTTGTCTTAATTTCTAATATAAAACTATCTGTATCCATATATAACAATGACACATTATCCTTATACTTTGATTTTAAATTATTACAATTCTGGAGACGGCGATGGTTCACGAGCAATGTACACGGTTCGCTTTTTTTATTTTTATATGGCGGGAATCGGGAAAAACGTAAATGATGAAAGTTGTAGTACTCGAAGAGCACTACTTGCATACCAACTTTCATTCGAAACAGTTGAAAACCCTCGGAGCTCGATGGCCAATTTATTGATTTTTTTGACATTTTCTAAGTTCGTGACCTTGTGACTTGACATTGGGACGAAAATGAAAAATCGAGCTCCGTGGGGCTATTGCAGGTGCCATTGGGCTAACCAAATACCGAAACTCCTGCCAGATTCGACAAACCGCCTTGGAGAAGATGTAACTTGAAACGCGCTACCCCCTAAAAACATGTTTTTTGGGCGTGGCTCCGCCCATAATGGGCGCAGCACGCCCATTCTCAGGAAACACAAACTAGATCATGATATAAAACTCCACCGAAATTTTATCAGGATCAGATCAAAACCCACGGAGCTATTGCTCGGGACAGACAGACAGACAGACAGACAGACAGACAGACACACACCATAACGAATATAGTGGTCACTTACTGACTCGTGAACCAATAGTAATAGTCATACATTAACGACTTTGACAAGTCAAGAATTGATGTTCCTATATAAATAGGTTTACCCATTTCAATACTCTCTTTTCAAATGAATAGCACAAAAGTTCTCTGAAACCCTCCGCTCGTTCAAACTTGGTCTATTAATTAACTTTGAAGCTATTTCAAGAATGTAGACAAGTATTATGTTTGTCGATTCCTAACATTTTCCATAGTCTTTTCCAAATACAGTATACCTATTAATTTATAAGTCATTCTCAAAATCTGTTTTTGCTTCTGTTCTCTTTTTGTATTAATATCAATATACTCTTTAACCAATGACTTTGTTTAAATTTCAAAATTCGATGAATTTTCCCACTCTCAACCCAGCAGATAAATATTGTCTCAAGTTCCTTTGATGTAAAACATAACTTTCTTTATCATTTAATGTTGTAAGTAGTTTTTCTGGAGATTTACCTTTATATTAAATGACTGTTGGTAATCACTTAACATTCTTTTCTTAGACTTTCTTTATAGGGGCATAAGGTAGGTCTTTATGTTTGTGATGAAGTTCTTCTGGATATTTTAAATCAACCTCAAAATAATATCCAACTTCAGCTTCATCCAATTCTTTTTGAGAGGAGACAACAACGTCTTGCAAAACTTTTTCATCATATTTTTCTTTAACCCATTTAAGTTTTCCATAAGGTAAAGATTGAGACAGAGCCCACACATACAAATTGTTAGCATCATAATACATCAGGTAAGAGTTGGCCTCATTCTTATAATCAGGAGATATTTGTTATTTGCTTTAGCATATCTCTTGGAACATACTTGAGATATTCCTCCTCTTTAAGCCTTCTCTATCATTAAAAGCATATCTATATCACTGATTAATTCCAAATTCTGTTTTGTCATTTTTAACATAGCACTCCAAGCCAACCGGGGCCGTGTAATAGCGAGCGGGGTCTAATCCATAAGATTTTTATTATGACAGACGTTCTAAAAGTTCAAACACATCAGTCAATAACAATACGTCAGTTTTAAGATACAAATCATGATATTCTCCAAGATTCTTTATATTAAACTTCTCCCAAACCTTTTAGCTTGTGTATAATCTCTATTGGAAATATGAGTTTTATTCAACTTGCCATCGGAGCTTTCCCTTGAAGGAAGTTGTATTTCTTTAAACTTCTCAAAATTAATCCATGTAGTCATATGGATTATTCCTTTTTGTGATAAGAATCAATCTCTTCTGATTTGAGAAATGTGATTTAAGATTCGGTAAGTTTTTAATATTTGATGCTAAGTTAGATAATGGACTTGCCATAAACTTGTATGTGTCACGAAATCTGATATGGGTTATGGGGGATGCATGAATTGTTTTTGTCATGAGATGTATTTTTCATCTGTGTTAGGAATGGCAGAAATATCTCCAGATGTCTTTGAAAGTTCATTTATAAATAGATGTGTGTCATAGTGAGCATTGTGAAGAAAGACAGGAATAAAGTTTGGGGGCTTGTATTTAAGATTACAATGGGAATGAGCTGGACCTCAATATTTCAGTAAGATGACAATGATCCTAACTTTGACCTCTCCTCATTTTCTCCTCACAATATGACAGATACTGTTTCTTTCTAATTCCTTTTCTCTCCTTTTGTTAACAAATCACCTGTCCTCCGAGCTGGAGCTCGTTATTAAAGGCCTCTGCACCATTTCTTGGGTGTGTGTGTGCGCGTACGTGTGTCCGTGGGCCCGTCTAGTAAGTAGGAACCGCTGTTAAGTGCAAGTGACTGTACATAATAAGTAGACGGTTGTAGTTCTTTTGTCGTGCTTTTGTTGCTTGTATAATTGCATACGTGTTTTGCCTTGTTTAATTGCATACGTGCTTTATTATAATAAATGTCCTTGTGTGAATGTAAACCTGTTCGTTGCGTCCATTCCTCATTGAACTGCCATCTTGCACTCGGAATATTGTTGGTTTTTAAATAGCCGGTAAAGTGATCGGGTCCAACGGGACTGCGCGATAATACCCCGCTCGTTATCCCAAAAGGAAGCGAGCTGCTTAAGCGCTCGTTTCAAGCGGTCCCGTTGAGGTACAATCTCTCGTAACCTACCCACGCGAATAATTAGGTAAATCGAAGATTTGGCGATCGGACCCTGTAGCGCGGGTAGATGCGGACCAGGTTGTGGTGTGGTTAAAAACATACCCGTGGCTGGTTTCCGGCGTTGATCGGAAAGCCGCGACTGGATTGTCCGTTCGGTGGGCGAAGCGACTGCTATTGGTTAGACGCGGTTGTTCGACGCCGACGGGCGGGAAATCTACAACAATATAATAACAGAAACCACAAGGAGTATTTTTTGATATTTATTTTGTGTATGATTTATTTGATTTGGAGAAACAGTATCTATCTTTTCAAGGATACTTTCAAAATCACATGTATCACAAATGGATGTTTTATAGATTTGTTAAAATCTTTGAATGATATGTTTGCCTGCTTTTGGTAAATTGATTACGGTGATTTATGATTACTACAATATTTCAAATGTTGATTTAATCGTTCTTTTGTATGAAAGGAGTTGAGACATCTCTTACAAAGATACGTTTTACATTTTCTCTTGTATAGTTGTGATTTGGTTAATTTGATAAATTTTCTGATGAAGGCATAATGTGATTTTTCCTTTGAAGTAAAGTTGAGGTCAATGTGTGTTTCATCATTTTTATAGTTGTTTGAAATTTTTAATATCTGAACTTTGTTTGTATCCATTAATCCATATACATTGACAGATAGATTATTCATTTTCCTCAAATTTAGGAATATCTCTCAATGACATTGGAAACTTTAAATTTAACATTTAATGTATTCTCGTATTTCTTATAATGTTCAACCCTTTCAGGATTGTGGAGGATCCATTGTGGAGGATGTAAGTCCTGTGGAGGATGTGGAGATATGGAGACATGTGGAGGATGTAAGGATCCATTCAGGATCCATTGTGGAGGATGTAAGTGAGCAAGAACAGACCATAGAAAACATTTATTATCTTTGTTTTGAATATTAACAACCCTTTCTTAAGTTTTTATCTCTTTTGGTAAATCAATATAAAGAATGAATGTTGAAGAGGACTGATTTTAAGATGTGTATATCTAAAAGATTATTTTTGTAATAGAAAATCACTACCGACTACAGTGTTATCAACATCTGTTTCTTGTCTCTGGAGTTCATCGTAAACATCACATCTTACAAAATCTTGAAATGATGAGATAAAGTGAGGGTTTGTCCTCATATAGGGAGTAGTTTCATCACCTCTCTTTCCATATTCAACTTTACTCCCAGATAAAACTTTAAAAGTTTTCATTTCACTTAATGTGTTTTTAATTATCGTTTCAATCTTTGTTTAACCAATCAACAGCTTCATGATTGAAGATGGTCCAGGGTCTTGAAAGCGAAACAATCTTATTTTTATATGTTCTTTAAATGCCCCATCAGTGTTTTCAATGGAGAATTTAGTGGCACCTTCCCTTTTTCATTTTCTTGGCTTTGCGTGATTGAAGGTGTTTATTAAAAACAATTTAAAGATATCATTATCACATCTATCACAATGTTTTGTTTCTTGGTCAAGTGGAGAATATTTGTGTGAAAAGATTGAATGTGTGTTTGTTGGTTTGAAGGTGTTTTTTAAACATTTATATTCTATGATTACAAACTCGCGTATGTTGTATTCACCATATTTATATAACAAACTTTGCTTAAAATATAATTTTTTGATGAAAATCCGTTTAATTTATAGGTGAATCTGTGCTAAAACCATTTTATCCTCCAACTTTTTTCACTTAATAAATACAATGTATCAAGACACAAAAGACAAGTTTCAATCACTCTTCATTTGTAATAGATACTGAGAAATATGACAAGGATGTTAAATTGAATAAAGATAAATATAACAACTATTGGATTAAAACAATTATGTGAATAATAGAGTTCTTCAATTTCCTTCAGTGGAAGGGCTTTTATATATCTGGAAGAACATCAATTAAAGTAGCTCTAACAAAAGTTTCTCCTCTCATTCTGGCAATATATTCAAAACTAGAAAAAGCAATGAAACAAGAAAAAGTATCAAAAAAAGAAAAACTTTTGGATGAAGCTTTAGAAAGAAAAGATAAGACCATCTGTAATATGCAAGGAGAAATTTTGTATTTTTTTTCAACAACCTCAAAGATGAAAATCTTGATGAAATAAAAGGATGTTATATATCAGGTGAAATGACATTTCGTTCAGTGTAGTTAAGGACCATTTTAAATTACCTTTAATAGAAAAAATGTAGTGTTGAATCTGTTAATGAAAAAAGTATATAGATATAGATGGTAATGTTTTTTCTACTAATTTAATATGAGTTCATTATTCAACTGAAGATTTTGAAGATTATGAGAGTGGTGATAGTATCTCTGTTGGAACAGAAGAGACAGTTATGAATACCGAGATTTGTGTTCAAACGATAGTTATGAAAGTAGTTTTATAGATGATTGTGAAAGCACCAATGAAAGTAACCGAATTATGAATTTAATTTGAAGTAAAGTTTTACTTTATAAATATGAATAGTTTACTAGATTTTGAGCCTCTTGAATTTCCTGATTCTCCACATGAAAATTTGAGAATTGTCCTGTGTGTTAAACACGGGGATTAAACACAGAGTCAAAAGCCTATAACAATGTATGTTCTGCGATTATCTTCTAATAAATGATAATAAAAATATAAAAGGAATATAATTCTTTTAGATTTAACCAAAAATGAATTACTTTACAAGATTGATTAGACAAATGAATGTAAGTATGAGGGTGAGAACACACCTTTCCTTACAATGGAAGAAACTGAACGTATTAGAGAAATGTTCAAAGGATTGTTGTTTATATATTATTCACGATTGCCATTTTCAGGGAAATTCAACACAATATATTGTATAAATAAAAGAATGGATTATCTTGAAATTAAACCTGACTTAGGATAAAATATAGTTTCTAAAAAGCCAATAATAAATTAAATAACCTGTTTTCCAATATAAAAATTAATGATTTTTTCCCCATTTGGGAAAAAGATAAAATTTAACAACCATAAAAATCTACCAAATTCATAAAGATGTTCTCATAGTTGGTTCAAGCGGGTGTGGAAAAACCTGCTTACTTTAAAGATGCTCCTTACTCCCAACTTTTTTGGATTATGATAATTTAATAATTTTCACAAAAGTCAAGTTTTCAACCTGAGTATCAAGTACTCTCACAAGGTTTTAATGCTGGTTCTTCAAAAAAGAAGATATAATCGGTTATTTAAACTTCAAAACAAACAAAATGATTACAACATTGAAGATATATATACAACTATTTTGTGATACAGCAGAGATATAAAAATAAATCGAAACCGATAACTTGTATTCTAGTGAATGATACGGATGATATACTTTCTCCCAAGATTGGATAAATCAAAAAAAGAACCTCATTTCTTTTGATGATTGTGTAATGAGAGAAACCAAACGGTAATGGATAGCCACTGCACAAGAGGGAGACATTCTTCTTGTAATTGTATTTATATCTTATCAATCATACTTTCAACTCCCTCGTCGCTCAATAAAGAACAACTAATACTTTTGTTTATTTCAAGTTAATTCATAGATATAAAATTTTTGGAGAGACAATTGTTCTACATTATGTAGTAAAAGGAATTTGGGGATTATATGAAGCACAGGACTGAAAAATATAAATATATTGTTGTGAACAAGATGAGATATTAAGGGATATATTTTTTATTTTAATAAACAATTACATATATAAAATGACACTATTATTATAAATCTTTGTGGGTAAATCTGCTTCTGGAAAAAACTTTCATAAATCAAGGTTCTTGTAAAGTTCAAATGAGAATATTGTAAATTTGCTTAAAAAGACCATGTCGTTCGTATTGTATCAACAACAACTGAGCAATAAGACATGGAGAAGTAGAAGGTGAAGATTATTACTATATTTCAGTGAGGAACATATGCGATTGAGGAATGAAGGTCAAATATTTGAGGAGTTTGTCTTTGTACAACAAAATATTCACATTGTAAGAGTGAGTTAAAGAAACTAAAATCTGGTGGTCTTGGGATAATTAGAAACTAATCCAGAAGAGAATGAGACAAATTATTAAACATTGAGTGGTATAGGGTTAAGATTTTGTCATTCGGTTTTGATGTTGATGAAAGAAACTCAACGCAAACATATGAAAAGCAGAGATACAAGTATTAGTGAAGAAGAAATTACAACTCGTATCAATGTTAATAAAGAATTTGATAAATATTTAAAGAAAAGAGATTTATTTGAACACATCCACTTTAATGATGAAGAAACGAAAATTCCCTTTTGATCTTTACAATTCATCAAATGATATTTTCCAATAAATAAATGGATGCGAAAAAAGAGCAAGAAGATTTAAGAACATTAAGAGTTGGGCTTTCAAAAGTTGTAAACACAGGAGATATAAAGAAGAATGCAGCAAGAAACTAATGGGTGAAGAAAAGCATTTGAAAGAAAAACAAGAGAATTTTTTAAACCACTTTTAAAAACTTCCAGAAAAAATTATAGATGCTTCCACAGTTCCCACAAGAGAATATACTCCTAAAAAACTTCAAATGTTAAAAGATTTCAGGGCAAATGACAGAGGAAGAATTAGAGCATATAGGAAGAATTAGAAATATGATTATGAAGGATTATTTCAAAAACTGGAAGAGATTAATCAACCCCTGATTATATTGTGAAGGCTCTTCAAAACAATGAATATTCAGCGGATTCAAAAACCAAAAGCAGGACTCATTCAACAGAACAACAGCAATATTTCATCTTGTTCAAGAAAAGGTAATTGATATTTAATGATGAATTAAGGTTCTTGAGTTATCTGCTAGAACCCCCTGTTAAACAACTCCGAGATTAATGTTTCTTCCAACAAAGGAAAAAAAAGGGGGAAGGGGAAAAAAAAAAAACAAAAAAAAAGGAAGGGAAAAAAGGAAAGAGAAAAGAAAAAAAGAAAAAAGAAAAAAAAAGAAAAAGAGAAAAGGAGGAAAAGGGGAAAAAGGAGAGGGAAGAAGAAAGAAAAAAGAAAGAAGGGAGAGAGGAAAGGAGAGAGAAAGAAAAAAAAAAGGATTTAAGGGAGAAAGAGGAAAGAGGAAAAAAGGAGAGAAGGAAGAGAGGATG
>CM068956.1:83475280-83487368 GCA_035128595.1 Eptatretus atami | reverse complement strand
CAAAGAAGCAGGAATACGACGGGAAGAAGATCGACAGCCTGTTCACGCAGCCCGTGTTGAAAAGCGCAGAAAGAGGAATGTCGCGATTAGAAGCATAGAGCAAATCGAGAGGGAAAAGGATCGCGCTCGGCGATTGATCCAGCTCGCTCTCGCGAGCCCCGGGTCCGAACAACTTGAAGACACACGAGGTGGAGAGGTTCGAGAATAGGCTCTGGTTTCAGCTCACCTGTCCTCCGAGCTGGAGCTCGTTATTAAAGGCCTCTGCCACCATTTCTTGGGTGTGTTGTGGTCACGTGTGTCCGTGGCCCGTCTAATAAGTAGGAACCGCTGTTAAGTGCAAGTGACTGTACATAATAAGTAGACGGTTGTAGTTCTTTTGTCTGCTTTGTTGCTTGTATAATTGCATACGTGTTTTGCCTTGTTTAATTGCATACGTGCTTTATTATAATAAATGTCCTTGTGTGAATGTAAACTGTTCGTTGCATCCATTCCCTCATTGAACTGCTCATCTTGCACTCGAATATGTTGGTTTTTAAATAGCGCGTAAAGTGATCGGGTCCAACGGACTGCGCGATAATACCCCCCGTCCCAAAAGGAACGATGCTTAAGCGGCTCGTTCCAAGCGGTCCCGTTGAGTACAATCTCTCGGTAACCTACCCACGCGAATAATTAGGTAATGACGATCGGACCCTGTAGCGGGGTAGAGTGCGGACAAGGTTGTGGTGTGTTAAAAACACACGTGGCTGGTTTCCGGCCGGAAAGCGCGACTGGATTGTCCGTTCGGAGTGACCGCCTATTGGTTAGACGTGGTTGTTCGCACGCCGACGGCGGGAATCTACAACAATATAATAACAGAAACCACAAAAGGAGTATGTTTTTGATATTTATTTGTGTATGATTTATTGGATTTGGAGAAACAGTATCTATCTTTTCAAGGATACTTTCAAAATCAGCATGTATCACAAACGGATGTTTTATAGATTTGTTAAAATCTTTGAATGATATGTTTGGACCTGCTTTTGGTAAATTGATTACGGTTGATTTATGATTACTACAATATTTCAAATGTTGATTTAATCGTTCTTTTGTATGAAAGGAGTTGAGACATCTCTTACAATATACGTTTTACATTTTCTCTTGTATAGTTGTGATTTGGTTAATGTTGATAAATTTCTGATGAAGGCCTAATGTGATTTTTCCTTTGAAGTAAAGTGAGGTCAATGTGTGTTTCATCATTTTTATAGTTGTTTGAAATTTTTAATATCTGAACTTTGTTTGTATCCATTAATCCATATACATTGACAGATAGATTATTCATTTTCTCAAATTTAGGAATATCTCTCAATGACATTGGAAACTTTAAATCTTTAACATTAATGTATTCTCGTATTTCTTATAATGTTCAACCCTTTCAGGATTGTGGAGGATCCATTGTGGAGGATGTAAGTCCTGTGGAGGATGTGGAGTACATGTGGAGGATGTAAGGATCCATTCAGGATCCATTGTGGAGGATGTAAGTGAGCAAGAACAGACCATAGAAAACATATTATATCTTTGTTTTGATATTAACAACCGCTTTCTTAAGTTTTTCTCTTTTGGTAAATCAAATATAAGAGAAGCTTGAAGAGGAATCTGATGTTAAGATGTGTATATCTAAAAGATTATTTTTGTAATAGCAAATCCACTACGACTACAGTGTCATCACATCTCTGTTCTTGTCTCTGGAGTTCATCGTAAACATCACATCTTACAAAATCTTGAAATGATGAGATAAAGTGAGGGTTGTCCTCATATAGGGAGTAGTTTCATCACCTTCTTTTACCATATTCAACTTTACTCCCATATAAAACTTTAAAGTTTTCATTTCACTTAATGTGTTTTTAATTATCGTTTCAATGCTTTGTTTAACCAATCAACAGCTTCATGATTGAAGATGGTCCAGGGTCTTGAAAGTGAAACAATCTTATTTTTTATGTCCTTTAAATGCCCCATCAGTGTTTTATTGAGAATTTAGTGGCACCTTCCCCTTTTTCATTTTCTTGGTTTGCGTGATTGAAGGTGTTTATTAAAAAAAAAATTTTAAGAATATCATTATCACATCTATCACAATGTTTTGTTTCTTGGTCAATTGGAGATATTTTGTCTGAAAAGATTGAATGTGTGTTTGTTTGGTTGAAGGTGTTTTTAACATTTATATTCATGAATAACAAACTCGCGTAGTATGTTATTCACCATATTTATATAACAAAATTTGCTTAAATAAATTTTTTTGATGAAAATTCGTTTAATTTATAGGTGAATCTGTGCTTAAAACCATTTTATCCTCCAACTTTTTTCACTTAATAAATACAATGTATCAAGACAAACAAAGACAAGTTTCAATCACTCTCTTCATTTGTAAAAGATACTGAGAAATATGTCAGGATGTAAAATTGAATAAAGATAAATATAACAACTATTGGATAAAAACAATTATGGTGAATAATAGAGTTCTTCAATTCCTTCAGTGGAAGGGCTTAATATAACTGGAAGAACATCAATTAAAGTAGCTCTAACAAAAAGTTTCTCCTCTCATTCTGGCAATATATTCAAAACTAGAAAAAGCAATGAAACAAGAAAAAGTATCAAAAAAGAAAAACTCTTATGGATGAAGCTTTAGAAAGAAAAGATAAGACCATCTGTAATATGCAAGGAAGAATTGGTATTTTTTTTCAACAACCTAAAGATGTAAATCCTGATGAAATAAAGGATGTAATATATCAGGTGAAATGACATTTCGTTCAAGTGTAGTTAAGGTCATTTTAAATTACCTTAATATAAAAAATGTAGTGTTTGAATCTGTTAATGAAAAAAAGTATATAGATATAGAGAGTAATGGTTTTTTTCTACTAATTTAATATGAGTCATTATTCAACTGAAGATTTTGAAGATTATGAGAGTGTGATAGTATCTCTGTTTGGAACAGAAGAGACAGTTATGATACCGAGAGTTTGTGTTCAAACGATAGTTATGAAAAGTAGTTTTATAGATGATTGTGAAAGCACCAATGAAAGTAACCGAATATGAATTTTATTTTGAAGTAAAGTTTTACTTTATAAATATGAATAGTTTACTAGATTTTGAGCCTCTTGAATTTCCTGATTCTCCACATGAAAATTTGAGAATTGTCCTGTGTGTAAAACGGGGATTAAACAGAGTCAAAAGCTATAACAATGTATGTTCTGCGATTATCTTCTAATAAATGATAATAAAAAATATAAAAGGAATATAATTCTTTTAGATTTAACCAAAAAATGAATTACTTTAAAGATTGATTAGACAAATGAATGTAAGTATGAGGGTGAGAACACACCTTTCCTTACAATGGAAGAAACTGAACGTATTAGAGAAATGTTCAAAGGATTGTTGTTTATATATTATTCAACGATTGCCATTTTCAGGGAAATTCAACACAATATATTGTATAAATAAAAAGAATGGATTATCTTGAAATTAAACCCTGAACTTAGGATAAAAATATAGATTTCTAAAAAGCCAATAATAAATTAAATAACCTGTTTTCCAATATAAAAATTAATGATTTTTTCCCCATTTGGGAAAATAAGATAAAATTTAACAACCATAAAAATCTACCAAATTCATAAAGATGTCTCATAGTTGGTTAAACGGGTGTGGAAAAACCTGCTTACTTTAAAGATGCTCCTTACTCCAACTTTTTTGGTTATGATAATTTAATAATTTTCACAAAGTCAAGTTTTCAAGCCTGAGTATCAACTTAAAGGTTTTAATGCTGGTCTTCAAAGAAAGATATAATCGGTTTATTAAACTTCAAAACAACAAAATGATTCACAACATTGAAGATATATATACAACTATTTTGTGATACAGAAGAGATATAAAAATAAATCGAAACCGATAACTTGATATTCTTAGTGATATGATACGGATGATATACTTTCTCCCCAAGATTGGATAAATAAAAAAGAACGCTCATTATCTTTGTGATGATTGTGTTAATGAGAAAACCAAACGGTAATGGATAGCCACTGCACAAGAGGGAGACATCTTCTTGTAATTGTATTATATCTTAATCAATCATACTTTTCAACTCCCTCGTCGCTCAATAAAAAACAATGCTAATACTTTTGTTTTATTCAAGTTAATTCAATAGATATAAACATTTTTGAGAGACAATTGTTCTACATTATGTAGTAAAAGGAATTGGGGATTATATGAAGCACAGGACTGAAAATATAAAATATATTGTTGAAAACAGATGAGATATTAAGGGATATATTTTTTTATTTTATAAACAATTACAATATAAATGACAAACTATTATTATAAATCTTTGTGGGTAAATCTGCTTCTGAAAAAACTTTCATAAATCAAGGTTCTTGTAAAGTTCAAATGAGAATATTGTAAATTTGCTAAAAAGCCCATGTCGTTCGTATTGTATCAACAACAACTGACAATAAGACATGGAGAAGTAGAAGGTGAGATTATACTATATTTCAGTGGAGGAACATATGCGATTGAGGAATGAAGGTCAAATATTTGAGGAGTTTGTCTTTGTACAACAAAATATTCACATTGTAAGAGTGATTAAAGAAACTAAAATCTGGTGGTCTTGGGATATATTGAAACTAATCCAGAAGGAATGAGACAAATTATTAAACATTGAAGGTGGTAATAGGGTTAAGATTTTGTCATTCGGTTTTGATGTTGATGAAGAAACTCAACGCAAACATATGAAAAGCAGAGATACAAGTATTAGTGAAGAAGAAATTACAACTCGTATCAATGTTAATAAAGGAATTTGATAAAAATATTAAAGAAAAGATTTATTTGAACACATCCACTTTAATGATGAAGAAACCGAAAATTTCCCTTTTGATCTTTACAATTCATCAAATGATATTTTCCAATAAATAAATGGATGCGAAAAGAAGAGCAGAAGATTTAAGAACATTAAGAGTTGCTTTCAAAAGTTGTAAACACAGGAGATATAAAGAAGAATGCAGCAGAAACTAATGGGTGAAGAAGCATTTGAAAGAAAACAAGAGAAAATTTTTTAAACCACTTTTAAAAACTTCCCAAAAAAATTATAGATGCTTCCACAGTTCCCACAAGAGAATATACTCCTAAAAAACTTCAAATGTTAAAAGATTTCAGTGGCAAATGACAGAGGAAGAATTAGAGCAATAGGAAGAATTAGAAATATGATATAAGGATTATTTCAACAACTGGAAGAGATTAATCAACCCCTGATTATATTGTGAAGGCTCTTTAAACAAATGAATATTCAGCGGATTCAAAAACCAAAAGCAGGACTCATTCAACAGAACAACAGCAATATTTCATCTTGTTCAAGAAAAGGATTGATATTTACCTTCGCAAAGCTTTCTTCGAAGGTTTATTTGATCAGCTGTGTATTTATATTTATTTGTGATTGTGTGTTTGTTTGTTTGTTGTTTATTCGCATAACCCAAAGTATTGACTGAATCGCAGCAAATTTGGTGGATGATTGGTTATTATACCGAGACCATTTGATTAGATTTGGGAGCGATCCGGGTCAAAGTCAAGGTCAAGGTCATGAAAGGTCAAAAATGTCTTTTACCATAGCGCGGTCAATTTGTATCCAATTTGCAGCAACTAATGGCAAACGTTCAGAATTAAGCCGTTGAACATGCAGAATAACCTTAGTTGGGAGTCAAAGGTCCAGGGGGGGTCACGACATTGCAAAATGTGCGGTTTTAGTCACTCAGTCAATTCTTATCTCAATTTACTCACCATGTGACTGTTCGTTCCACACCAATCAATTTACATTTAAGAGTACAAAGGTCAAGGTCGAGGTCATGAAAAGGTCAAAATCGATCTTCATGCGGTACGATTATTATCCATTCATAGCCCTGAGATGAATCATGCCCATCTGTGATATAACGAATGACACAGAAATTTAAATGTTTTTAAGCGCATCATAACACATATGAGATGGCAAGATTGTATGGTGATTAATACTCACAATCAACGTTTCTGGGGGGGGGGGGGGGCAAAATGTACGTTTTGGCGAAAGGTAGCGCTCTACTGAGTGCCCAAACCTTATCTTCGTTTTTTATTTTTAATACTTTTTTTTCATGTTCTAGTTATATGATGCAAATTAAGGTTTCTTGACGTTCGCTCAACAACCCCGCTGTTTAAAACCAACTCCGGAGATTAATGTTTCTTCACAAAGGATGGAAACAAGGTTCAAAAACTGTGAGGGATGAATCAAAAGTATTGAATAAACCATTGGATATAAAATAAGGAGAGATGAATTTAGTAAAAATAATATTGATCTGGACTCTCTTAATTATAGGTTAGTCTACTCTGTAAAAGTAGGAAGAATGAGAAGGAGAAACACAATTATTTCAGGCTTTAAGTAAAGGCTTTGGTTCAGGTGTTAGTTAGTACTTCCAAATGACGCCATCAGCAAATAGTTAATCAAGACTGGTTCCATATATTGTAGGCTTTAGGTAGTAAGAAGGTGGAAATAACATGTTTTAATGAAGTACAGCCATTTTTTAGACGCAGTTGATGACATGAAAATAATAATAAATGTCCATACAAAGAGATTTTATCTCATATTAATAGATGAGAAGTCACAAATCCTTAGTTTTAATTTCACAACAACGACCACACCTTCATTCCCATACCCACTAAACTTGACGCAAACCAAAAGAATGTGAGGCGTCTTTATGTCCATGGAAAACTTATAATCCTTGTTCAATATCACCGAGAAAAAGAATAAAGGGTGTTATAATCCGGGAAGTGGATACAAAACGATAACAGTCTCACCGGAGCATATGAGATTTTCTCAAAAGTATTTCCGAAAATGCTCGTCTTATGAAGAACAGGTGATGAACCAAAAAATATTGTTGTGATATTCAAAAACACACTCAAATCATCGATTAAACTTAAAAAATAATTACAAAGGTTGATTTTCACAATTGATAATCATTTAGAGAGTTATTGGGTTCTCCTCAAAATAAGATTAAACTAATGGGACATTTTACAAGTGATATATGTTTCAAAATATCCCCTCAGGATAAAATCGGTATTAATTCACTGTGATTTGATTGATGTGCTTATATTGAGAATAAGAACAAATACAATAATTTTAATTCAGCGCATACTAACCCCATTGGTTATTAATTCATATTGAACCAAAAATCTGGTTTATCTAACTGTGTCAGGAAAAAACCATATACAAGTAATATTTTGGATAACCGAGCAAGATAATCAACATTGATTTCTTTAATTGGAGAAATTATATCCATCAGAATTCACCTACGTGAAGTTTCCAATAAATAAATAGTGATGGTTATTGCTGAGCGAACACGAGTGGGAAAATAACAATTAAATTACAGGGGATGGCATAGTTCCTTCTCCATACTACAAGGAGTGAAGTATGTTATCCTTGGTTAGAGGATACTATAAACCTAAGGACAAAGGGTGCGCGAACATCCAATTTGAAAAAGGAGATGGATAATTGATACTCTAATGGGTATGGTTCAACTATTCTTAAACATAAAGACCTAATTGGTTCACTGCTTCTGCTGTGGGAAATGTAGGCAGGTGCTACAAAGAAAAGGAACACGGTCAAACGTTGACTCCTTTGGGTAAACGCCCTGTCTTGGACGCTGAGTGTCCAAGCAGTTGGTGGCGATACCATTCAAGAATTATCCGACACAGGATGCTTGCCCGGCACTGAGAACAAGCGTCACCCCTCGGTAGTTGTTGCAGTCCTGGCGATCACCCTTCCCTTTCCAGAGAGGGACAACAAGGCCCTCTTCCACTCAAGGAAAAAGGAAAGGCCACAAATGAAAGAAAAATAGTGAGGTTCTTCAAGTAAAACCACGTACGAGGCCAACCGCTGGTACGGGGGCATTTGATAAATTATATAAAGAGATATTCACAGCAGTGTAAGAAACACTGAAGAAAAAGTAGAACGAGGTATAATATAATTATATAAACATTAAAATATATTTTAATATGTTCTTCCTTGCAACACATACCGGCATAAATAACCTTGGAATCTTGCATTACTGTTTCTTGTCCGCAGAACTTTGTGAACACCCTTCATACTTATGGTCATAATATGCCAATAACAAAAACAAGATCTCAAAGAGGGACATGATGAAAGCATGAAATATTAACAGCTCGGTAAAGAGCTCACTCAAGTCAACAGTTTTAAAAAATAAATAAAGAGGGGTGGAGGGAGGAGCGGATTTCCTCGTCTTTGAGCAAAATCATTTGGATGATGTGGAGGGTTTCCCTTTGAACAGCAGGGATGGGCTCCCTTGAATGGGTTGTGATGGAAGTTTAATGGAGAGTTAATTAATTAAGAGAGAGTTACTAGTTTTCACCCCTGTCTGTTTGTTTGTTTGTTTGTTTGTTTGTTTGTGAACAGTATACGGAAAAAACTCCTGACGGATTTCGACGAAACTTGGTGGGGGGATTAGGTATGGTCCAGGACATGGCATTAGACTTTTGGACTTGGTCCAAAAAGTCCAAATATGGCCGCTATGGCGGCCATTTTGAAAAATATATTGATTTTTTTTTGCATTCTACAATGTTTATAGTGATTTCCCAACCCCCGCCAAAAAAATTTGTTAGAAGAAAATAACAAATTTTGCAAGCTCTTTTTTTCAAAAAAATTTCGATTTTTTTTTTTGGGCAATGTTCTACATGCACGGTTCGATTAGTTTAGTTTATTCACACGTGTTTAGTAGAGTCTGATCCGTTTTTGACTACAATGAATAAGGATATCAGGTTCACTTAAGTGACCCCCAGCAGTATTGGCGGCGGAGGTTTGCACTCTACCGAGTGCTCCCCTCTAGTGGTTAATAGGTTTCCACTGGGTTTGGGTTTGTGCCCAATTGAAAGGGTTGAGATTACATTTTCGCTAGATAGGGTCTCATCCCAGTCGCACAGGTCCATTTGGCTTTTTGAAAGAATGTACCAAAAAGCCCTTCTAACTGCCATCCAATCACAAGGATTAGCTGAGTGATGGAGCTGTTGAAATTGTGATAATTTACTTTATGCAGATTCAAACGCATAACATGGACATACACAGAAGAAAGAGAGGAGCCAGAACATTTACATCAACAAAATAATTTATTTCACCACTGAACTCGTATTTACAATCACAATCCCCGAGTAACATAATTCAAATATCCATCCAACTTTACAACGTGAGCATTTACTTCGATAAACTAGCACAGATTATATGATGACACAAGCATACGTGGATTAGACATCCCTCACTCTCGGTCTCTGCACAAAGGAAGCTGTACATGAATTACACCAAAGATGAGCAACTTTCTCATGTTATTAAGTTTTATCACGAAGACCAGTCGTGGCATTCTGTGTTGCTCTTAGTGAGCATGAGAAGGCTGAAAGAGAAATAAGACATGGTTCAGCTGCTTGTTCCTACAACAACGTTCACCTTCTACACGAAACTTGATTGCTGTCATACTATGCACGGAATAACTGTTTCCAAAGAGTGGAGCTGTATTCAGCTTCATTTTCCAAAGAGTGAATCAGTTTCCACAGAGTAAAAATGATGACCAAGACGAAGCTGCAGGTAACAGCTTCGTTCGTCTTGGTCATAATTTCAGCAATCACTCACTCAGAATATTGGGCCCGGGTGGCTAAACACAGGCTTCTCTGGCCGACTCCAATACAATGCAGCTCTGACTTTGTCTGCAATGTTCGCTGCAACCACCTCGGTGTCGGTGCACTCCAACAACGGTCTATGCATCACTTTATGGGCTCACACTCACCTCTAAGCTGTCTAGCCTGGATTTGAATCCTGACCTAGTTATAAACTGGCATCCTGGTGTTTCACAGGCAGGATGATTCATCATTGTGTGTGCTGAGCATACCATCTGACAGTATTCGTTGATGGATGTTAAAGATCCTTCGCGAAGAGTAGGCGAGGTATCCCAACAGAGGGCATTGCATCAGCGGCACAACGCATCCTCAGCCAATGATGCTACTTCACAGCCTAGTGTTGCATACAAAAGAAGAAGAAGACTTTTTGGGATTTGTAGCAAAATAGCTGACCACAAGTCAGCTCTGGTAGCACCAGTCAGTCAGAAATCTCAGCCTGATCAAAAGGGTGTGGTTCCTTTGTGCTTGGGACCCAGAACCTTCCTGACTTTCGCATGACCCCTGCCCCCACTCCTTCCCCTCAAACCCAACTTAACTTGTGGCTCTGATGTCATTGGAAGGAAGTCCACAGTGGTGAAAAGATGCTAGAGCCTGTGCTTTAAATTCGCTCTTACCTTAACTGATAAATTAGTTACAGCTGATTTCTCTCCTAAAAATGTTTACACAGTTGGCAGTAAAATAAAATGAATGGCATTTCTGTTATTTAAACCAGATTACCTTCCAGTAAAAATACATGGTAAAATGCAGACAAAGACAACCAAGACAAAATATATCAAGTATACTATTATATCCAGAAAACACATAAACCTAATTATATAAAGTATAACCTATACATCTACATGCCATGTACAAAATCAATGAAGCATATCACACTCATAACATCTTGTCCCCGTGCTCTTAAGAATATGCATTAATCAAATTTCAGATAAAACAACAAGTGGGAGAGAAAAGGAATTTCTGGGGGCCGGTATATTCTTGCTGCATTATGTAATCGTTTTCTATTGAATTTAAACATGCCTCTGGGCTGCCATACATGGAGTATTGCCCATTGCATAAATTCCACATCTTGGACAAATGCTTACACAAGTACAAGTTGCCTAGTTGACAATAGTAAGAGACAAGTGAGAACTGCCCATGGTTCGTCTGACAGACGGACGAGGCAGTGTCGATATACATGACCACCGTGCCGATAACTTTAGTTACCCCATGCACGCGAAGCAAATGGCTGCGTTAAGCAATTGGTTCACTTCTGTCTGTCTGTCTGTCTGTCCGTCCGTCCGTCCGTCCACAAACGTCATTTTATGTTCGAGGAATAACTTAATTTGAATTGAATGTTATATTTTGAACACAAATCAGAACATTAATCAGAAAACGAACCTGTAGTTCAGCAGTACTTTGGTTCTGATTTTGTCCCGATAACGCATGTGCAGAGAGGAGTGAGATAACATTTTTACTCTGTCTGCCTGTCTGGCAGTCAAACAAATTTGAAAATCATTCCAAACAGGAAACTTACTGTTTTGAAGGACTTCATAAAAGACACAAACAACAGGCATGAAGAACAAATGTAATGTGTTAAATAAGGGAGTGTAACAGACATGACATCAATGATGGTAAACTTCCAGAATTTTTTTTTTTTTAATTCGACCTTTAAAATCATTATTTTATTTCAATTTATTTATGAACTTAAACACTGCATGGGGTAACGTGTTCTATGAACCCTCTAGTTTGATATGCAAGACCTGAGTGACGTGTGTAATTGCTTGTAGTCAGTTTGTATGTGCTACCTTATCTATGATCATGTAATATGTAGTTCTGCTCTATAAACTGTCGTTACCTCTGTTAATGTAACCATTTCAGGTGAGTCGACACAATAATTATGCACAACTATATACAATTATGTATCCTCCCAACTCAAGTTGGGAATTAAAGCCACTGTGATTGGTTGTTAGCTTGTTTGGCAAAGCAATGCGAACCCAATAAGAATAATTATATTTACTCAAACAATATGAGCTGGTACATGAACCATGATATGTGTTGAGACATTGTGTGAGTAAAGTATCGTAAGCATATGACATCACAAGCCGATCACAAACCGAGATAATAATCGCGGAGTTAAGAAGGCACACTGATCTGTTTAAAAATAAATAAATGAATGAATATAGCATCGACAACTAATTGGTGCATGTCATCTTTTGAGACATCATGCTTTCAATTTGCCTTGGGGAAAAACAAAAACTCTGATTTGACATTCAGAGGTCATAACATGTATAGGATTGAATACAGTTGGTTGGTCTGTGATGGTGTAGGATATCATCTCAATGTAATTAATCGCGAAAACTGTGAGCTAAGTGTTACATGTCACCACATTGGG